>DF239037.1:364414-421074 GCA_000507305.1 Breviolum minutum Mf 1.05b.01
CACCAGCACCAGCACCAGCACCAGCACCAGCACCAGCACCAGCACCAGCACCAGCACCAGCACCAGCACCAGCACCAGCACCAGCACCACCACCACCACCGCCACCGCCACCACCGCCACCGCCACCACCACCACCACCACCACCACAACAGCTCTTGTGCGGCAAATGACCGGGGGACGATTTACTGCAGCTGGTTAAGTGAATAAGCGCATGTGGGCAAGCCAAATGGCTGTTGGATTGCTTTCATTGCACGGCTAAGAGACGTCGCACCAAGATGAAGGTTACGTGTGCATATAAAAACATTTTTTTGACAAGGGGGAGCAATCAGAAGATAGTAGAAACATTAATCCATTCATCGACATGGAGAGTGGCAAGTTGTGCAAAACCAACCCGCAGCAAAAAATGCGAGTTGCGCAATGGCAATGCTTGCACCAAACGGTTGAGCCATGTCGAGTCTGACTGGAACCAAAGTTGCTAAATTTTTAGGTGGTTGGGTTGAAAAAATGGTGGGTTGTAGCAACACTGAAATGATGGTGTCCTTGTCGGATGATGCTAGGTTTTCTGTGTGGATGTTTAGTTTCTTGCCGTGAACGAAACTATATAAATTTATATTGTAGGTGTCACTGAGGAAGGTGATTCCGACAGTCATAGAGCCGTAGAGGGTGCGACAGGAGTTGAAATAGTCTTTCATCCACAGTGTTCCAGGCTTGCGTGGTGCAAGGTTCTTGGCAACGAAGGCGAACGGGGGCAGAGTCCAAACAAAACGGTTTTATCAGTGGAGCAGGGGGAAGGTTGCTGGTGTTTTACCAACGTTGAATAGACACCTAGGAAACAGGGTACAGTACAATATGGAAATTTATCATGCATCTACATGCCATGCTTTTTGCTTTGACCAGCACATATGCCTCAATATTGGCAGTGACACCCGTGAAACACTTCACCAGCAGTATTGCTCTTTACACGGACACGTCCTACAAGAACAAAATATGCACAGTGGTAGTGACTATGATGCCAGAATCCTGTCAGACGAGATACTCCCAAAGTCCAGAAAAGACATTTTCTGGTCAGTGGTAGCGACACATACAATAAAATGGAGTGTGCGCATGCATATTATCATATTATCTGCGCTGGGCGAAGCTCAGGTGGATGTTCCTGAGCTCATTCGCCAGGGCAGGGAGTTGGGAAAGGCAAATGCGTCCTGTGAAGTTGCGGGTTGTGTTGCATGGTCACCACTTTGTATTGAGTAGTCTCCTTTGTGCATGCTGGATCCATTTGTTTGAGGTTTGCGTTGACAAGTTTCAACAAAGGAGAGAGGAAATATGGGTTCTTTTTACCTTTGCTGATGCCTATGCAACATCTTGTCGGTTGCCCTTTTTAAATACCTCAACATAACAAGTGGTGTAAGTTGCCAAAAATAAATGTGTACATCCAAAATTGCAGTGTTTGCTTCCTTATACTTTTGCAATGCTGTGGTTCAAAGTGCTGCACCTTGTTGCGCTTGTAAGTTGCCAGACCACAGCCTTTGCTTTTTACGCCCATGTCAACATCCTGTAGATTGCCAACCTGCGGCCTATGCCCTTTTAGACCCACCGACACCTCCTATAGGTTGCCAACCTACAGCCCTTATGCCCTTGTAAGTTGCCAACCTACAGCCTATGCCCTTTTTGAGTCGCATAAACATCCTGTAGGTTGCCAACCCACAGCCCTTATGCCCTTGTAAGTTGCCAACCTACAGCCGATGCCCTTTTAGAGTAGCATAAATATCCTGTAGGTTGCCAACCTACAGCCCTTTTGCCCTTGTAAGTTGCCAAACTACAGCCGATGCCCTTTTAGAGTCGCATAAACATCCTGTAGGTTGACAAACCTACAGCCCTTTTGCCCTTGTAAGTTGCCAGACTACAGCCTTGCTTTTTTTTCGGCCATGTAAACACCCNTGCCAACCCTCAGCCTATGCTCTTTTGGACCCAAGTACAGCTCCGATAAGTTGCCAACCTACGGCCCTTATGCCCTTGTAAGTTGCCAACCTACAGCCTACGCCCTTTTAGCGCCGTATAAACATCCAGTAGGTTGCGTAAGCTGCCAACCTACAGCCTTTGCTTTTTACGCCCATGGAAACATCCTGTAGGTTGCCAAGCTACAGCCTTTGTAGCGTTCAAAGTGCTGCACCCTCATGGTCTTGGAAGTTACCAACCAACAGCTTTTACAGCTTTGAGCATCCTGATTCCATGTATGCAAGTTGCCGTTTTTATTTCTCCAGCCTTTCTCTTCTGCTTTCTTCATTCTGTGCCGCAGTCCGCTAGCATTTGAGTTTGACATATTTTTAACCTCAGGTTCGCAAACGCGGCGCCTCTGCAACTGTTGTAGAGATTATTCTTCGTGATTCGTGATCGAAGAATCTAAAAGTTTCCGCTGCATCATGATATCTTCATGTTGTGATACATGCTTGTATATATATATATATACATAGTATATACATTATTTTTTTCGATCTGCCAATGCATTCGCAGACGTGCATACATATCTCGACTACATATATCAGTACATCTATTCTGATTTGTGTGCGAAGACATGTTCCTACTTAGTTACTTCCCGACATGACCCGAATTCTGCTCCCTTGTCTCTCGTCTTCCTTTCTTCGTTTTTGAACTGGCCAGGCCTCCAGTCGCGCAGCCTTGGCCTCTGTGCGGCAGGAGGTGGAGGTAACGTTGCGCCTGATGTGTGACTGGCGGATGGAGAAAATGTGTCGCAAAAGGGGATAGGCTCAGAGAAAAAAAACCACCTTGATCCGTTGTTTATTTGAAGGTGTTGATCGCAGGCCCAATGTGGTCATGCCATCGTTGACCATGACATCATGACGCATGGAAATGTCAACGGCCCCAAGTGCAGGAGCTGCAAGTGAAGGCACGGGAAACCGGTGGGTTTTCGTTGCAGAGTACTGTAACTTAACTTTGTGGCGTCCATTCGTTATGTAATAGCAGCTACATGACTTGACTTGTGGGTGGATTGATATCACATTGATAATGATACCTGTACATATTTGAAAACAAATGGAAAGGGAATAATTCGTTAGGTTGCCTTGCCAGAACTCGACTTTGGAGTTCAAGCTACAGTTGAGCACATGGATTGACCGCAAGGTTGGTGGCTTAGCACCACATGAGCTGCTGGCAGGCTAGAAGGGTTTTTGTTTCCAGGGTAGTACTTTTGTTGCTGGGGCTGCTGCTATGACCTACGATTCATGCAACAGCTTAGAGTCAATCTGACTATACGAAGCAATTGGATATGTGTTGGAATGGCATTGTTAGTAGTACTTGATTCTGGTATCATTTTCGTCGAGTTAGGAGCTTGAAGACTTGAAATCGCAAGTTGGAAACCCACTGGAGGTGCTGAACTCAAGGATGTTTGCGGCCTTGTGAGGGCCCGGAAACCTGTATGGGTATGCTGGTGACCAAGGTCTTTGGGAAAATCCAGTGGGGGTTTCAGTTGGAAGACACGTATCTGTGACATATTGGAATGAATGGGTCCTGGTTGTGCTGGGTGTGCGCTTCCCCAACTGGTCAGCACTGGGTGTGGACCTTTTCGGATTAAAAGGAAAAGAGGTTTTTGGTATCCCGTAGTGGCCTGTACATTTGTCACTGGATGTCTGTTTTCACTTCTACGATGCAGCTTGCGCGACCCTAATGACGTTGCCCAACTCGCGCACTTTAATCATGGGCACCTGGAGCTCGCTGCCGGCGCAGACTTTGATGGGCATACAATGTCCAACAGATACCTCGCATCTGAGAGTTATATAGGCAGAAGTAGAAGTCAAGTTAGAAGTTGAACACCTACACTCTACAAAAGGTTCAACCATTTGGCCCCAACCAAAATACCAATCCCTTCACGATTTTTTTCCTCGCAGGGTGGTTCTAATCTGTGCCACTCTAAGGTGCTCTCAAGTGCTTTGATGCCACCACAGGCATGGATGCCTGGAACTTGCAATCCAATTGTGGAATCGCAATGTTAGATACCATCAATCTTTCGGCCCCAAAGGTTCTTTACATCGGTGATTTCCATCCTTTCAGACTTTTAAGGGTTCCCTTGGTTGGTGAAACATCATGGGCTCATAGCCTTCACCCACAATACGTCATGTGGACAGGAAGCTTTCTTCGACGCCATCGGTGAACAGGTGGCCAAGGTGGCCAAAGTGCCAGGCTGTGAGATGTTGGGAGAGCAGGGTCAACCATGCGGTTTTTTTGGTAGGAAAATGTGAGTCTTTGGTTGTGTTTTCATTTGTTCTTGCCACATTTCATACTCACTCAAATAACTTCTGTAGGGTGCTATGACAAAGTGAAAGATGCAAAACAAAAGCTTCAGTGGCCTTGACAGGATGCGACCCATCACACTTTTTGGATTTTTTTACGGGCAGACTTTTTTACACAAGGGGGCACAAAAGAAAAGGTTCAAACTTGTGTTTCCTGCAAACGCTGCTGGGAATCAGCACTGGGATTCCTCAGCTACATTTTGAGGTGAGGTCGTGTGAGGTCGCTATAATTTGACCAGAACTATACTAGTCTACTGGAGTTGTTTGAGCCACATATGTCATTTAAAGAACCTCTTTGCCTTTCCCCTTTCGTTCCAACATCTTTGAGTTCAGCCAAGTTGCATGACCCCATCCATCAGGAACCAGCACCTCGCTGTGTCTGACATTGCGCTTGATACACATGTCACATATGCATTATGCGACACTATGTGCGAAAGCTTCTGGTCCAACATTCATTGTTTGTTTGTGGGTGCCACGCTTACAGTTTCGGACCTCACCCCGTAGAATGAGGGATGCTCTCCCAACCTAGAAACAGTGAAAAGTGAAGCTTAATATGAAACCCTTCCGACAACATCTGAAGATCCTAATGCTTGTGGTCACTGGTTACATCTGGTTACTAGGTTTTAGAGGATCAGAGGATTCAATGTCTTAGTTAGTTATACTATTATATATATATATATACATACATATATTGACTAAGATTCTGGAAGGGGTTCTGCGATTTCTGCCTTGTCGTTGGAGCTTCAGATTCTTTGGATGCTTTTGCTCACTTTGCCCTAGCAGCTGCGGAGGTGCCACAAGGGCTGGACGCACTGCTGTCAGAAACGGTGGCAAGTTTCTCCTTGTAAGCTGTGACTCGCAAGGGTTAGAATTTGACGAAGGGAGTTAGCAACTCGAACGATGATTGAGAATTGGAAAGGCTGATGGTCATGGATATATATTAAATATTATATATGGTGTATATATAAATATATATATGTACATGTGCTGCAAGAAGTGCAAGTGCCAGATTCTCGGGATACTTTGGGCTTCACAAGCAGTTTCTGATTTTGTGTGCTGGCGAGGCTGGCCATTGGGGCATCAGTCAGAAGGTGGTGAAGGCCGCCCCTGTTCACTTGGTTTTTTGGATGGTGGTGGTTCATCCCTGTTGAACGAAATTGTTGACCGAAATTAGACGGAAATTCTAAGTTACTGAAGTCATTATTTGATTACAAAGTCATGATTTGGTGACTTGTTGTTCAGGAATGGTTTGCAAATCTGTTCAGCCGGTGTCCAACAAATAAGATGTTGCACTGCCATTGACTACCCATGCATCGCATATGAGTCACCAATATGCGTTTCATTTCTTACAATCAAGTTGAGTTGCGTGCAATGCGTTTTCTTTTTGCTTTGCCTGCAGTTTTTCATCGTTGTTGTATGCAATTTGTGCAATGACCCACTGTCTCACTGAAGGGATCCTCCTTGCTATGTACACGTAGTCTGGGGGCAGCAGTTTGCAAGTATGCACAGCACAAACTCTACTCCCGCAATGGGTTCTGTAGACACTGGATCCAGCCTCTCAAGGATCTTTGTTTCGGTGGAGCTGCATCGCCCAACTCGCCCGGCAACCTGGAGATGAGATGCTCTGATGTTGCCCGGAAGGGTGCGATCCTGATACCAGAATTCAACAAGATCTGGTGATTTTGTCAACCGGAAATGGTGCCTGGAAGATGAATTTCAAATTCTATGTATTTAACTCTCTAACAGGGTGGCTTTGGAAGGCCCTGGCAGGATGCCAAGAGAAGGTTCCGGTCAGGTTCTTTCGGAGGGAAAGGAAAGTTGTGAAATTTGTCTCCAACATATCTCTGTCGTAGTCGAGGATGTCACCTGAACTTATTTAGTACATGGCCTTTCTTGGGTGTGGTGTGGCTGACCAGCAAGATCAGCAGTCTTTTTGTGTGGAATTGTGTTCTTATTCATACTCGAAATTTGCCGGAGAGTGCGTGATTGCAAGCGGTTGTTGGGTGGAACTTGGGTTTCGCTTTCAGGGTTCAATCCGCAGCAACTATGAAGACAATGAGTTGTAACAAGGTGATATATCCTCATGCCATGTAGCAACAGTTGCCTTTCTGTGAAAAGGGCTGGATCAGATTAGTCACCTGGCACACCAACTGCTCATGACGAAGATCCCACCACATGAGTAGAAGCCTGCATTTGTTGCGGGGGGGCCACGCCAAACTTTTTCTCCATCATTTTGAGGCTTCGTGGTGGAGGCAAGGACCCGTTCTTTGTGCATGGTCTACAGGTGAAGGGGATCCCTGCCCTGCAAAAAGCTTGACCAGGTGCCAGTGCCCTGGCCTTGAGCGCTGCAGCCAACGGAGCTTTAGATGCGCCATTGCTGGAGGTGGCTATTGAGACTTGAGAAACATGGAAGTCAAGATGTTTGCATCTTCACTTCCACACATCCTGAATTTGCCCAAAGCTTTGAAAGTTCATCTCGTTTGGCAGGCTCTCGTGAGGTCATGCTCCGTGCGGGAACTTGGTCAAATGCGTAATGAGGAGTGTCAAGTACATGTCATGTATGTTTACCACCAAGCCTTCCAGTAAAAAAAAGAAAGCTAGCTCCAACAGATGTTTGGATCATGGATCTGGTGAATTTCCCCTCCAGGCTGGGGAGATGGATCTTACTCCTGCGCACCTGGGAGATTTGCGACTGGCAACCGTTCTAGCCAAGGGTCTGGGCGGCCCAGCTTGGTGGGCCAGGAGAGGAGACATGGACCTAGGACCGATCAATAGTTGAAAGACTTGGAGACTATGAGAGTCAAAATGCAGTAGTTACGTAGAGATAGGCCCAGGTAGGAGCAAGATACAAAGTCTGACTTCAAATCCAGTAAGTCTGACTTGCACGAACTTCGTAGTTCTTGATACTTTTGGCGCCCGACCTCGCTGGCATCGGTGACCATTGCTAGTTTGCCAGAGCCAAGCAGAGAAGGGCGTACAATGCATGGAAGCAGACTGTTCCACCTCATTCCTCTTCAAGAGAATATTGGTAGGCCAATTGGTAGTATGCCAACTACTGTATGCATTCGTTTCTATCATGTCGCCTCCAGGCGTACTGGACAAGAGTGACAGCAAAGTCTTGAGCTTCTTGTGTGGCATCCCAGTCCAAGTTTCCTCTTGCAGCTTTAGAGAATGGTGGCAGGACTGATGGTTTTGCGTCTGTATTTCTGGTTCAGTGACATCCTGTTATATACTTTTTGGCGCCTCTGTTTGGAGCGGTCTAGACAGTTGCTTCTGAACTGAGAGGGTTGTGGTTGGGTGGAACTTTTGAGGCGAACCATGTGCAACGATGTCCTTCTCGCTGGGTGCTAAGGATGGCTGGCCCTAAACCCCACATGAGACGGACCTGTGGGAATATATTGGCATGACGGACAAAATGGAAAACGGCTTCGGGATGCTTAGGGTATCTTAGGGTAGTTGAACTTGCTTGCGTTGTTTGACCGTTATTTTGAAGCATTGAATGTACGTTACATCATGGCCTTGAGAGCTGGAGAGATAGAGATGGTGAAAATTGTGATGGCCTGCTAGGGTGCAATGTTGCAAGCAGGTAGAAACAGCAAACAAATGCAACACGTCACTCATTGTACCATGAGCTTCCCCGCCTGCAATGTATGGCCATGTTGGCTTCCGATGGTCTGAGTGTATGTTGTTGCAACAGGCGGCTCTGGCTGGTTTGCCACTCCCATTCGCTGCTGAGGATGATCCCAGGGGAGCACCACCAGCATGGCTCCAATATTCGGAGCGAGGGTGGGTCGGACAAAGGGTTGATGAGGTCGAAATTGAGCAATCTATGTCGATACGATATTACACACCTGCAATGTATTCTTTGGCAAGAGCGTTGCCATACTAAGCAAGCTGACACCATCTCAACCTTCCAATGTCGGCTGTGGTGGGAACCAGCACAGCCAGCAGAAACAAAGCAGCAAAACACGCAAACACAACGGATCGCAGACCATGACGTTTGGGGAAACCTTGTATGTGTTCTGAAAAGATGTGTAACCATATGCCTTTAATAGAATGATAATTGGCCCACCAGAGGTGGGCTCCTGTGTAGCAAAGAGTCCAGCTTCCGTTGCAATAGGTATGTATTGTCGAGGAACCCATTGAAATTGTCAGAGTATTCTGCTCAGGCAATCCAATCTTGTCCACGGTTTCCTGACAGTCGGGGCCAGCGGGGCAGTTTTGTCAGGATTACTTGACGGATGCAGAACATGACCTATCACAAGTCTCAATCTCGGTAGAAAGATGTGCATTTTGCAAAAAGTTGCTGTCGATTGGCCAGAAACATTTTAGATCAGTGACGCGTGAGTTCAGGCGCTGGAAAGTTGCGAATTGCCGCATTGTTCGGCAGCCAGTATCCAGCACCAAAGGGCCCCACCTCCCAACAAAAAGATGATGCGTGGATGAACTTGTCACAGCGAGCTTCCTCGAAGATCTAATGATACAGGGGGCATGGGCAACTCTTTCTGATGGATTTATGTGGCCCTAATCAAAGGTGCCTGGTGCTTAGGATTGCAGGAGTGTGCACTGTCAGGTCGTGGCACTGTCATCAACGGCGCCTTCTTCCCTGTGAGCAGCAATGCAGGGAGGCTTGGCAGATGAGGTTGGCCAGTTGCCGGGTGGGGTCAGCATCAGCCCACAGCAACTAAACCAAATTGCTTGGACTTACCATGACTTACCACCTTGACCTGGAGATCTTAATAGTGGATGAAGGGATGGATTGCTTGGCTCCCATCTTCACCAACTTCCCAACTGGAGCACTGGATCGCTGTTTACTGAGGCCTTGAAGGCTGTAATCTGCCTGGAAATGGCCGATGCAGGTGCGGGCCTGGTGACATGTCCTCAGCGAAAGGCAGAACCCGAGTCTAAACACATAGAATCCATCCACAATTTATTTGCGGTACAAATACTGAATTGGCACATTTCTTATGATTTCATTGGCTGTTCACGGTTCGCACGCATTACATGATGCACAAATCTATAATAATTATACAGATTCCACTCATATCATGAGCTACCAGGAACAGCCCAATGCCAGAAATTCATGGCTCCAATTCATTGCCCAGGAGGTGCTTATTTCAATGGCCCCTCTGGGCGTTGTACCTGGCAAATTTGGAAGTGACCTGGGATGGGTGGCGGGATGTGAATCCAAGAGCGCCACTTGCCACTGGTAGTACCGACATGCCACTTGGAAATTGCAATGATAGGTACCGGGTGGCAAGTGCTGCTGGTTGGCGGGCACGCCGGGCTTTGGATATTTGGGGATGCTTGTGATGCCTGTAGTCATTGGCCTCCAACTTCAGTGTACAGACTTTGGCTCCAAACAAAAAGTTGAGCTACCAGGTGTTATGAACCACCCTTGTGGCTGAAATCGGGTCATGCCAGGTTTATGCCATCGGCAAGGATGATTGGGAGACCTTGAAAGATACGGAGCAGAAGGCATGACACTTGCCAGGAATCCATTTTGAAGTTATCTTCCAGACTTTTTCTGATTCTACCAGCTTGATGTCAATCTTGAGACATACCTTCTCGCCTTTGAACATGTGATGCCATGGGCTCATGGAAACTGATGGGCTCCCGTCAGGTGAACTTTGTCCGCGGCCTTTTGCAGGGGTCACCCTTGGCAACTGGCTTGCAGAAGGGCAATGGCAGACTTCGGAAAGAGACAACAAGAGAATGCACCATTGTCTTCATACCCAACTTGTCAAAAAATCAATTTGGTCTCTGCAGGTTTGAATTCGATCTCTTTGGAGAGATTTGCTTGGGGGTGCTTGGGATGTTTTTTTTGAGCTGGCAGTTGAAAGTTGGGGCTATGCTACTGGTATGTCATTACTGGGCCATGTACTTTATATATTTTAATTTTTTTGGAGATCAGCGAGCTTTCAGTGCTTCTCATCTTGGATTTTTTGCTGAGGATTTGAAGGCTCTTTGAGGATGTCGCATGGGACCGCTCAAAAGTGTCAGTTGCAGCTAAGTCAGGTTTGGATTAAAACTATAATGTCATTCATAGCACAAATGTCGCCTTTGACATCAATTTCCATTTCACATCCGTTCCTTTAAATGCAAGTTGACCATCGGAAAATGGGGCAGACTTCAATTATTTGAATAGTGCTCTTGGCAGATTTAGACTTCACATTTGTCCATGTTTGGGTCCGACCGCTGCAATCTGAATCTTTGTTGCTCAAGCTTTGTGGCGTAAAACCACCGTTAATAGCAGGAAAGAACCTCAGGAAGTTGGTCGACGAGATTCTGTTGAAGTAAAGTAGCTGAGGTAGCTAGGATCGTTGAAATCGGGATGCACCTGAAGGATCAGATCAAAATCAACCCGTTTTGCCTGGTATTCCAGAACATCCATGGGTTTGGTAGAAAACAGGGACTTTGCATGTAATCATTGTAATCATTGTAATCATGTATACAATTCATTTGATTCATATGATTCATATGATGTATATAATATATATATATATATATGCAGTATATGCATACATATCGACCCTTGACAGGCTCCATGGAGCGCTTGGATGATACAACCCGACCTGGGAAGTTCAGCTGGAGTAGGCGGAGAGGGAGGGAGGGATGGTTTCTGACTACCCCGAAAAAGGGAAAGGTGTGTGCAAAAGCAAAAGCATGTAAACGTACTACAGTAAACGTGGGACAGTGGGACAATGAAAACCCACGTGTTCGGTTTCCTGTGCAAAAAAGACTCCGCAGTCCTGGATAATGCCATTGCGTTCAGGTCTGCCTTTGCCAATGCTGCCAACAGAGTAAGTGCTTGCCTCAGAGAACAGGTTTGACAAGGTGAAGGTGACGAGGTGCAGATTGGCACAGATGGAGGCGTGAAAGCTAAGACGCCCACTTTTCCACCTAGGATGAACCACCCAGGATGTATATAACCCTGTACATGCAGGGTTGCATAACTGCCTATTGATTGGTACAAGGCTTCAGGGCAAGGAGCCAAGCCCGATAGAGAGAGAGAGAGAGAGAGCACATAGCGTGGTAGTATTTCCATATAAGCATATCTCACTATAATTACTTTTGGGCTCACTCGTCAGGACTCAACTTACGTCTCCTCACCATGTCACCGCACACCGCACCACAATTTTCATGACTGGGGTGTGTGCGGCATGTTGTAACGTGCATTTTTGAACCCATGGGTGTCGTTGAGATACGTTTCGCTGTTTGGTATGTATGTCAGAATGGCACCCACACATACAGAAGAATCTGACATGCAAATTATTCAATACACAGTACATGCGTAGACTGCACATATTATGTTGCGTACCTGTGTAAGTGCAGTCTCCTGTTCAGGTAGCATCCAGTCAACCGCTGGAGCAGGGCAAGAGCTGAACTCGAAGCAGGTGAAGTTCGAGCTGATTTGGAGTGAGTCTCATCACAAGGGGTCCAAGCATCATTAAGGGAAGCATTGAAAACATGATAGAAATATCCTGTTGCAATTCCATGGCAACTGGCATTGAAACGTGAGCAAAACATTATGAGGCTGAACATTGACGTTCCGAGTGCTGCCAATGTACAAATACAAGCAGCGCCATCGAAATGCAGGTTGTGCATGCAACGTTAGCTGTTGACCCTGAAAAGGGCGCAGGACTGGAGGCTCGCTCAAGCGTGTGAGGGATGGCTTTGGAAAGAAAACATGCGTGCAAAAAGCCCCAGATGAATCATGTTGCCGAATGCCCGGCTGCTCGGGTTCCCTGCTGTGCTTTCTCATATTTGGTCCAGGACGCAAGCGACCGGACAGTGCTTTGAATTGTGCTGTGGTGTTTTGCTGCACTCCGTTGTTTGGTCGTCTCGTCCCGTGGTGTTTGCATTTCTATCATTTTCTCATCTACCTTCACCAGTATTTTTGGGTGCGTCGGTATGTCCTACAAAACAGATCATCAGGCACACTTATACATCCACATAGGTGTGGAGGGGAAAAAAACATATTTGGTTCACAAGGAGGCCCGGTGCCTTCTCTGCCGGCCTCCTCCATGGGTTTCCCCACAGCTCCAAGGCCCCAACGATCCACTCTCTGGACAGGTTGAGTTCGTTGAGGGAAGGGGCTACCGAGTGGAGCTCCTTGCTTAAATCAAACAGATTCAATCAGCTATCCGCAACAGGTAATCAGTTTGGTGAGGGAGGGTTATGGCGGTTATGGGTTATAATGGATCTGAGTTTTGAAGGTGTTGTTGCATGTTGCTGCTGACAAGTTGGTCCAGTTTTTTTAACTGCTAGGTATCTATTGTCGGGCTCGACATCTTCATATTTGTCTTCGATTGAAGAGGTTGTCAGCAAAGGCAAAATGCGGCCAAAAATCAGAGAAAACATCTAGCATCAATATTTATCCGACACACCTCAACACTACTATCGCTGTCCCACGTTCGTAGTTGCCCATGTCCTTCCATCAAGGTCTATCCACCAAGACCCTGGACAACCCTCCTTGTGCGTGGGGGATCTCATGGTCGAGGTGAACGGCCGAAGCCTTGCTTTAAAAAACGAGGCCTGGGTGAATTTGTGCAAGAGATTCCGCATGGAAAGGGCCATACAATAGCCATACAATATACAGTATCTTTTTCATTTGTTGATTGCGTTTCATGCACGAAATTCTTCTTAAGGGTACCAGTTGAAAGGCCATGAAGCCATGCCTCCAAAGCAACACGACAAGCAAAGATCTCCCTATTGAAGGATGATGCCGATGAAGTCCTAGCCAATGAGCTGCGCCACGGCGTGGCTCTCCTCCTGCAGCGCAGCCACGTAGAACCTGCGCAGGCGAGCACTTTATTCCACATGATCGCTGCAAATGCGGGATTCTCGTGTGAGTTGAGTATTTTTGAATTAATTATACCCCTAGTATCAAAAATTTGCATTTCACACCGGAGCACACAACTTTTATTCAGGATGTTCCCATGAAATGGGTGCTTTTGTATACCTCTTGCAACCAGCTTCCCAAATGTCGGGGGATCAACATGGTTCCTGATCCTTTCTGGTGGACGAGGCCTCTGCAAGCAGTATGGCTCCACAGGCCAGATCCAGTCGTTGCTGCTTGATCGTAGCGATCACTAGAGATTGCAATCGAGATGTTGTGGAAGGGTGATGCGTTGTACAGTATGGACTGGTATGCAAAGCCTTGACATTTTATAACATTTTATAACCTTTTCCCTACTATGCTGCTGCGGGCCGCTTGTGCCTAAACCGCTGGGACTAGCTACAGTATTTATCTCGAGATCAAGGAAAGACACTCCATGTTATCTTCCCCTCCTTGAGGCTCTCTAATATCGCAGCTTCTGATTGAGATGAGAACTGTTGAGTCTACTGAGAGAATGTCGCTTTACCTATCATTACTTCAAGCCCCTAGCCCTTGCAAGATCATGAACCTGTGCTTGACATTTGAGCACTGAGTATCGATGAGATCAAGTCGATCCACCACCTAAGCCCAGAAACCTCTCACATGCGCGCATGTTACACACATGTTTCTTCTTTTTAAAGTTGCATATCTTGCTGTGCCTCGCCCAGCTGATTTCGGGCCTTGCGACGAAGGCATGCGAAAGAGAAGATCCCTGGTCCACATTCGACCCGTGGACGCAGGCAGCCCAAGCCTCGCAAGCCTCGAAAGCCTCGCTGGCACAGGCGAGGCAATCGAGGAATCACAATGGCCTCACCATCAATGTTTCTTGGGGGATGCTTGAGAATTCGATATCCCACAGCAGAATGCGGTGTGTACTTCACGAATCTTCACTGAAAAAGCTCAGCTGCTCATTCATGGCTTTTGCGAGGAGCAAAGCCACGTAAAGTTGGAGCCAGATCCAAAGTCCAAGAATGACCAGCCAAAGGCCAAGTCTTTGGTACATTGGCTCACGGGGAGATTTTGCATTTGTGTTCCTTTTTCAGTGTGTGCCAGAAGCATTCAGGAAGTCAACACTATGACAGTATGACTCAGAAGAACTTAGAATCATTGAGGTTTTGAAGTGCCCGAAGGGGTTCTGACGGTTGCCCCTTCGGTTGTGAACTAGTGCTTCATGTCTGCAAGGAGCAGGTGGACACTGTCTTTGAACATGATCCTTGGGCCCAGGCCAAGTTGGGCATTTCTACGGAAAACACGGTGCATATATGTATGCAACTGTATGTCTCAATCATGTGAACTCCCACTCTCACGGATTGGCTCATGGACATATTGTTTTTGTTTATGGTAATGTATGGTGTATACGGCATGTATGATCCACTTGGTTTTGGGAAGCTTTATATATTGCATGTTGATATCTAGTCAGAAAGGGGGCCAACACCCAATTGAAATGTTCTGTCATGAGTCATGATGTATCGCATATACACATCCAACTACATAAATAAAAGAATATATGTATTTATTTGCATATGCATTCACAATTGACTGTCTTCATTTAAGCCACTCACGTCTGCACAATACATCTGTTGTATGGGTGTATTCTTATTCAGGAAGCAGGAACACATGGCAACTTGAGAATGACGAATTCAACAAAGCCATCTTCTATGGGATTGGATGACATGGCAGTTGTTTTATCTACATTTTTGGGCGCGTTTCGAAGCAAATAGACCGGGGTCTACCAGAATTTGGCGCTCACTCCCACATGCCAGACCTCAAAACCAGTTGCAGCTCCAAATGCGCAGAGACAGAATGCAGAAGAAGCACCTCCGCCACGCTCTTTGGCAGGACAAATGGGGTTATGAATTTCCACGCCTGCTTGTTCCATTGCCCCATTCGCAGACCAGTGTCATTTCAGTTTGCAGCAACTGCTCAAGTGGATGGCAACAAGCGAGATGCGGTGAGCTTCCAACTGCGAGGACTTCTCAACAGCCTTTTTGGTGCTCCAGATGGACCTGCGGCTAGCCAGCCGAACATCGATGGCGAGAGCGAGTCGCAGCTTGCCGTCAAAAAATGGTTGAGGCTTTATTTATAACAGTTATGTGATCAGCAAGAAGCAAGATGTTGAGATGTTGCAAGAGGCAGATGGAAAAAAAACACACCGAACGCCTAGTGCCATTCCATTGGAATTATTTTGCCCAGGACAGCTCAGAAGGGAGACGGTGCATGGTCGAGCCCGAAGGTAGATGACGAGGTCACCCAGGGAAACGAAAAATAGGTCATTCTTGGTAGGGACTAGGGGTAATTGATCACTTGTCGACTTGGACGCATTTGGTATGGTGTCGATTCAGCAGTGCCTTGTCTGTATGTGGATAGAAGTCCAGCTCTTCGAGTGGCGAAATTTCGTTGGATCCTTCCAAGACAAACAGCCAGTGACGGACAGTGAAAGCAGTCCATGGCATCCCACGCATCGCATGAGTGCAACCGATCACAAAACTTACTACTTTTACGCATTGAAGACCAGGGGCCATTGAACAATCACAGGTAGTGGTGAAGATAATTAGAAGATGATGATGATGATGATGATGATGATGAGGAGGAGGACGACGACAACGGCGGCGACGACGACGAGGAGGAGGACGAGGTTGACGAGGACGACAAGGACGACCACGACGGTGAAGACGACGACGGCGACCACGACGGTGAAGACCACGACGGCGACGACGACGGTGAAGACGACGACGACGACGGCGAAGACGACGACGACGACGACGACGAGGACGACGACGACGAGGACGAGGTATAATGCGGGATGTATGATGATGTGTGACTGAGCTTTGATGTTTGATGAATGATGTATGATGCGTGACTGACGTTTGAATGAGGTGTTGTGCGTGATGTATGTAGTATGACCCTCACGATAGTTATCACCATAATCATAGTCACAATCATGGATCAAGTTTCAGTTCCACTTGTCATGGCCATTTCCGGTCCGAATCGCGGCGAAGAAGAATATGACAGTGAAACTCGCAGGACACAGAAGTGGAGATTGTGGCACCAGCGTGGCCAGAAGAGACGAAACAGGAGAGGGAATGGTAGATGTGATTTGTTGGTGTTGGAGGATTCTGGAGGGCAGGAAAGGTTCTCAAAGTAAATTTGAGATACTATGTTCACCCTTTTTTAACGATGGCCTAAGTGATTCCACTTGAGCTGAATTATCGCTTGGCCACGCGTAGGCATCTGCAGGACAGGATTCCAAAAGCATCAAAAGCAGTCGGTCGATTCTTTCTGAAGCATATCGCACAAATTTGTGTTTCATAGATAGAAGCAAGGGACTCGGACAAAGAACCGATGGCGTTTAAGATCGTTTAAGATAGAGATAGGATGGTTCCAAGCCCGAGCGAGCTGCAACGCACCACTTGCACGACCACGCGCTTTGAAAGGATCCCGTGCATGAAGATGCAGAGGACGAAGAGGAGTCATAATATGCTGGTTGTGGTTGCTGAATTAAGTAGGCGAGACTTATATACATAGTAGTACCACTGGTTTTTCTTAAAGTCTTGCAGTGCAGCATTAAAGGACGTAGAGGACTGGACAGACGTACTGTAGATTAGAATGGATTAGGTGGCCCTTTCTTTTTGGGAAAAGGGAATGTCTCTTTGAGACGCTCTATATACACCAGGATGGAAGTATGTATGAAAGAGTGCGGTGATGCTTCAGAATCACATGGGGTTGGTTTGATCCGCAAGTTTTTCGGACCGCGCAGGAGGTCATGGTCTTTAAGGGGAACGCTTCGCCCACGGAGGTGCGCCTGTCCTGAATTCACTTTGACTCTAACCCTTTCACGACTGTGTGCCATGTTTGCAAGTTTGCCGGTTGAGTTCAGCTTCCGCGTGCCGGCTATTCTTTTGTAGCTCGATTTTCAATCATTGGATTGCACATTGGCTTTGTTGCAGATCTCAAAGTGTCCATCAGCTCCCTCCATCCCTTATCCATACCCTTTCCCTTCATAGAATCGTCAGATTGGTCGTCAGAGTTCGAGGCTGCCGCTGACACCGATGTGGTGGCAGATGGCCATCAAGAATTGGATCCAGATAGTGACCCAACGGTTTTGCCCAGGTGGGCAGGGATGGGCAAGCTTCAACACTATACAGTCTGAGAGTCTAGTGGACATACACAAAGGTAAGCCACTGCACATGGATGCCACCCAGAAATCGAGAAGTGTACGAATTACGAAGTGCTTTAGTTCTGGTTGGTGGTACTTGGATTCGGGGTCCAATTAGCTTGACCTGGTTCTTTTAACTCAACCTGTTCAATCAAAACGTATTGATTGCTTCGCGCACAATGGTGCCATGAGTGACACACACAACACAACGCCCTGTCTCTATAGATTGCTACCGCATACTTTTCCAAACAATTATCTCTAGTGCTAGTGGTTTGATACCGCTCAACAAGTTTGGCACATGGATGTAACTCAAAATGACTCATTTTAGTGCAAAGCTGATGAATTTGGGAACCCTCGTTTTGAGCCACACTCACATCACGATATCATAGCTTGACCTTCAACAGGGAACCCTTTCCAAAGGCCACCTGACCTTCCAGCAAGTCGCTTGCAAGATGCTGTGCAGCTCGAAGGCCGGGTGACAGCAGTGACTGGGTCGTTTGCCAAGTTTTGGATCAATTTATTGTAGTATCAACTGGCAATCTCAAAGCAGTTACCGCCTCAAGCAATGTTTTTGAGTCTTGATGAGTCTTGCCACACTTTGTCATTGTGCTGGGGATTTTTCAGCGAAAACTCCTTGTACCAGACACAGCAAATGGACATCTTGCTGCCAAGCCTTCCAGCGACAAGGACTCGAAAGTGGACTCTGCTTGTGGGTCTGGCAGTATTTCAAAAAGTCTCTTTCAAGTTAAGACAGGAAACTGAAACCACCAAGAAGTCCCAGAAAAGTAGATACCAAGAACAAGAATTTTCAGTTTCCACTAGCTTTCCCTACATGAGCTACGAAAGACTTCTGGTTGGTTGCTTTATCTGACAGTTCATGTAGGGGATACTGGCTCTGTTATAGATTGATGTTTTTAGATCTCAACATGGGAATCGCTATGAATCAACCATGGTAATGGGATGAGATTCAATGCCCCAGTGCTCCATGAAGGCGGTTGCAGCAGCTCCGGTTGTGCGCCCGAATTGCAGCGTTCGATGTAAAGTGCCCGACCTGGAGGAATGGTTGCAGGACAGGGAGGGACACATGGTTGCCTGGTGGAGAAAACCAAGGAATTTACCACGGAATAGAGAGACTATGATGTACTAGTAGCCTCTCTTTTTGGGCAAACCCTCTGGATGCCCTTGCCAAAAATGATACATTATCGTTATCATTATAATCATAACAAGTTTTGTGCGGAATATGTGATGCGCTGAAATTTCACCAAGCACCAAGAAAATCTCGATTCAGTCACACCAAAAAGCCACCAAATGTTTTGCTTGGTTGCAATGCGCTTCGAGTGTTAGGAGTTGCGACTGGAAGAATATGTAGATGCAGCAGCCAAGTGGTGTTCAGAGATGGGTGCAGTAGCTCTGGAAGAAATCGCGGAGAACATTGAGGACTCCGTTCATGGGACCTCCAGGAAGCTCAATCCAGCCCACTGTGCTTGTGGAGGCTGACTGTATGTGAGTCCATTGGGATCTCAAGCAGCTCAAGGGACCCCTTCAGTAGTTCATCAGGATGATAGCGCCTCACATGCACTCAGCCAGAGCCATATGATGTGTTTGCGTGATGCATGTTGGGTAGCCAAGAGTCATAGGACTTTAGTGCCGACATCTCCTTGAAGCCAATCGAGCGCCAACGTGTACAGAAATGGGCCAGGTCCTCAACTGAATGCTGCTACCCGCTACCGAAAAAAATAAGGAACTGGACAGTTTTGCCGTTTGGTCATATATTCAAACATCTTCTGAAGCCACCTGTCTACCTGATGAATCTTCAGTGGACACCCCCCTTTCTACAAAAGCAAAAACAAAAACACGGGAAGTGTGAGGTCCCCAGTCCCGAGTCCAAGAACCCAAGAAAATGCCACACGGGGAATATCCAAGGCCCAGAAGCTTCAAGGATTTCAAGGTATCCCTCCGCTCCAAGTGCGGACTTTACCACCCCAGGAGCTGTGAGTAACCACGGGGACTGGGGTTGCCTTGTCAACATTTTGGGTGTAAGTCTGTAAAAAATGACTCTCCACTCTCCGCAGAAAAAAGGCAAAACAAACATATAGAGACATTCATGCAAGAACGATATGTGCTGAAACAAGTAGGATACATGAAGCTAGAAGAGATTGACTATGCCTGTTGTGCAACCCATTTTCGTCCATGCCAGAAAGCCGAAGACTGTTGTATCCCGACGGATTGTGAGTATAGGAGCCCAGCCGTCCCAGCCGGGCAGTTGTTCGGACAAACGCCAGCACACAGCAGAGCAACATGGCTGCTACAGGACTTGGTGGTACTTGGTTGTTTCTAACAACCTTATTGCATCAAATTCATGCAATTGAAGATATTACATACGAGGTGACCATTCTCTTTTGAGACAAACCCGTGTGAGCCAGTGAGTCCTTACTTAACTCCTCTATTCTGATACTGATCCAGTAAGATTTGATTTCTGGTGTCAATCTTGACTGCAGGTAGATTTTCTGATATTCCAACTCTTCCAAAAAGTCTCATGTGGAGCTCGGCCATGTAGCGTTTTCCCGAGGTCTGACTGGACTCTGGAATGATGCTCCAGACTGGGATGATGGTTTGACCAATCCTTGGAGCCAGGGTGCTGTCGCCGGTAGCAGCCGAGAAACTCCCGTGTACACTGCCCGCAGTGTACGCTTGGCAGTGGATTCGCAAGGCTGGGCGGTGCGGCGGTGGTGTTGGTGTTTGTTGTTGTGTTATGTTGTGTTTGTGTGTTTGCCTGTCGTTGTCGTTGTCGTTGTCGTTGTTTCCACCCTTTCTAGCTCTTCGAAGCCACTTGCTCTAGGCTTCCAGGATGTACATGATAGGTTGGTTCATCATGCATCTAAATACTGCATGTAGGCGCTCTGTAAGATGTGCAAAGGAAGCGAACATCTGTACCCTCCCATAGCTCGATTCCTGATTCAAAGATCAAGTTGTCAAGTCCAAGACTTTGCGATCTTCAACTGTAAGAAGCAGAAACCAGACAAAACTGCCAGGAAACACGGGCTTGGATCCTATCCTGACTTGGCAACGTTTTCATTGCTTTACCCTTTTTCTGTGCTCCAATTTTGTCGGTATGAGATCCCAGCTGAAAGTTCCTCAGAATTTCTCTTCACACAACTCAACAGTGGTGAATTTGCGTGTGTGTTAGTATGTTGGACAATCTTGCCGCTTGGTGGATTTATCTGATTTGCCCTCTGCACTTGCTGAGGATCTTCGTTTTGATGAAGATTGGGGCATTCGAGTTCAAACTGTGGATCCTCTTCCAGGGCAGCCTGGATTAGCAGAAGGAGACTTCATCGTGGCCATTGATGGTGCTTTGCTTGACGGAAAGTGTGTTTGTTCAGTGTTGAGAAGCTGGCGCTAAGAATAGTGAAGAGGGAACTTTTTGAGAAGTGCTCCTTTAGGAAAGTTTTACCATGTCAACTGGTGCATGCACCCGCTTGAGGGTCTGAAAACGAAGCCTTCTCAGACAAAACAATTCGGAACAGCATTTCGGAGCGTAAACAACTTCTCAACCGTTCCTGGATCCGGAGATTTCCAGCTGGAGTGCCTTGGCTCATGTGGGCTTGGGTCGTTTGTTGAAAGGTTGCTCCTTGAGACATCGAAGCCATGAAGAATGTGACCAAGCCTTTGCAGAACGCTTGCAGTTTCTCGACAGCAAGTGGGTCGAGGAATGGTAAGCCCCACGGCTCTGAGTCCTCAAATCCAATGAATGCTACGTTCGAGGTGACGGTCAGACCCTATATTTGGAAATGAATTCATGATTTTTTCTCAGGTTGAGATTCAGACCATTTGACAGAATGGACCTTGCATGTAGCATGTACATGGCAGAAACAGATTTCGAAAGATACAACTACTATTATTTTCGGGGCCGCCACCACCACCACCACCACCACCACCACCACCATCATCATGATCATTTTCTTTTTGGTTTCACGTTTATTTTCACAACAAGTCATAACCCAGAACAGTTCTTGTGGTATTTCATGCACATCATTTAGGAAAGCTGTTTGACCTTGTCTGACCAAGCCAGTATGGCAAGGAATGGTGCCATCCTCAGTGTTGTTCGATGTGCAGCGCCCCAAGCGCAGACCTCCGTTCTGGCACCATCTGCAGGATATAGTCGGAAGCTCTTCAGCAGCATTAAATGCTCCTTTCGGTCATCTACACTCCTGAACTTTGATATGGGGAAGGTGAACATGAAATTTCGAAGGGCAGATTTGTAGATTCCTCTTGAGGAAATTCTCGTTTTCACATCACCCAACTGCCCCAAGCACCAAACTGTACACAACGACAATAAAGCCTGCCCAACTCTCCCAAAAAACCACCTCCCAACCCCTAAGCCCTAAGCTACACTCTAAATTTCACAAGCGAACTGGAGAACTGAGGACTGATCTAGTGCCCAACTGGCGTTTACCTCGCCCTGATTTTCGCAACAGTCCTGCCTGGAGTCGTCCACGGAGAGGTGGTCATGATGCGAATCGCATGTGGAATCGCTTCCCCCGTGGGCCACCCTGGTGATGGCACCCTGCTCCCAAAAAGGCGTTCTGGGGTGAGGAATGATATACAAAATACAAGTGGCTATGCCAAAAACCTTGGAGTATTAGATTCATAAGATTCTGCAGCTCTCGAGGTGCTGCAGATGTGTCCTGCCTACAGGTTGCTTGACTAACAAGATGTGAATATTTATGTAGCCGAACTGAGTGATCAGTCAAGTGAATCTGAGTCTAGCCTGCTGTTGGGTTGGTAATTAAGGGTTCTGTAATCTTATTTGCGTGCCCATGAATGGGTACAGGCTAAGAATGAAGGGCTGGTGCTTTGGACACCGAGAAGTGTCGTAGGATGGCAACAGTTTGCCTGTAAGATCCTACTCCTACAAGCCTAGAGAGATCCAACGGATTCGCATGGGATGCTAATGCTGGGCTTCCTGCCGACTTGCTACTTGTTGGATCACAGGTGCCAGTGATGTCTGAAAATGGACTGTCATGGTGCATGAATGGGGCCTGGACGGACCATCCAAAACACATGCAAATTGCAAAAGGTGGTTTACTGAATCGTGTGGAACCAGATGATTATTGAATGTGATGCAAAGCGCAAGTGCAACAACAAACAATGCCAACGGGGGAGCATTAGATCTGTTCCATCCGTTCAAGATGTTTTCGAGATGTTTCACTCTTGAATGATATACAGCACGGCAAGTTCACCAAAAAAGTTCCGCATATTTCCATAACGAGCTCTGAAGACGCAGAGTGACTTGTCTCTGACAAAACCCAGCATGGCACTGGCCGGATCCTCAAAGCATGTCGAGTTACCCATGTGTTCCGGGGCCCGTCCTGGTACGAAATGTCCAGGCATTCCCATAAGAAAAGCTATTAGATGGAGATGTTCATATGAGATTTGAGGGAATCGTTGGGTCTGAAATTTGGTCACCACCATGTCATCACCTCAGTCTCTAGCACATGAATGAAGGGATGACAATGGATGCGCATCTCAGTGATCAGCTTGGCAGCCCTAGCGTTAGCTCAGCGTTGAGCTGAGGCAGTGGCTCCCGTCAAGGCGTTGCTAATGGGATCATCCAAGGGGGGGCTGAACTGATGATGACCATCCCAATTGGCTCCACTCAACGCCGCTACTAGAAATAAGGGTCATGATCCTGATTCGAATGACAAAAAGATCTTACTATTGTTAGTAGAGGTCATGTTTGATGGAGCCTTAATTTAGTCCTGATTGAACCCTTCTTGATGTCCTAGTTGCTCATATTGATCACTTCGGCAAATCGGATCAAAGGCTTCACACCGAACGACACGCCAAAGTGCGACGAGTCAGAATGGGCTTCGGTGTAAACTCGAGGTATCACAAAACGTATAATAGTCCAAAGGTACAAGCTCACATGAACACGTAGTCATGTTATACACGTACACAGTATACCCAGCATTGTCATTTTAATTTTACATATTCTTAGACGGCAAGTATGCCGAGTCAAATGTTTTAAAAACTTATTGTCAGATTCATTGCCTACATAGGAATACAGAACCGCAACCCCCATCCAATCTTCCCTCATTGGGGTGCCATGGGTCACTATGGTGGACACTACCTTTGACCGAAATGTGCACGGCCTCTTCATGCCTGGAGATGCAGCAGCTGGTCATGCCATTGCAGCAAGACGGCCGGTTGCTGGGACATCCCGAGACTTGACTTGATGACTGTTTCAATTCAATCATAGTTTTGTTTTGCCAATGTATTTTCATTGTGCTTCATCCCTTTCCTGTTGCGTGGCGTAGGTACAAAGTTCAGATGGAAACTTCTGGGTTCTTACAAACATCAACTTCATGTTAGTAAGTTTTTTTGCGGTTTGTATCTAGAGGTATCTTGGAGCACTTTGGGTCCGGGTGTGTTCCTCTATCCATCTAGGGTAGCACGGCCCAGGTGATGATTGGCTGCGCCGCGACGGCCGCGACGGCCGCCGCGCCGAGGTGAGGAGAGGTGATGCCGCGCCGCTTCGGGCGCCCCGCGCCGCGTCGGAGGGTGCCGTGCGGCGGAAGGAGCGGCCCACAGCGAAGGGCGTGGTGGGAAACACTCCGAGCACTTCAAGTGGCTGCATGTGGGTGGATGAAAGGCGGCACAGAAAGGGTGCCACAGAGCTTCAAAGCAAAAAATCACAACCGTCGGAGGACATTTATGATCAAGTCTCTTCTTTGGTCGAAGAGTTGAAATCAGCTCGTGCACGAGCTTTGGCGGCTGGTGGCCAGTTGCCGCGTGCAGTGGAGGCTGCTGCATCTGCCCTGGAGCCTTTATTGAGGTTGCGCGATGTGACTGGGGCAGCCTGCGACCTCACTGCCATGCCTTGGCTCCCGCAATTGCTCACAGTCTTTCGGAACGTCTTGCGTACAGCTGTGGATGGCGTTGGCTCTTCCCGGGCCACTGGTGGGAATGCCGGGGAGGACACAGCCCGCATGGCGCAGGCGGCTGCAGCGGCTGCAGCGGCCATCTCTGCGTTAGGTGCTGACCCACAGTTGTCTCGCATGGAGTGCGACCTGCTTCGAGACCAAATAAAGAAACAGGATTCAGAGCTCAAGATTGCAAAGCAACGCGAGCGTGAGCTTCAGCGTCAGCTGGAGCAAGTTCAACAACAAAGAGATCAACTCTTGAACAAGGAGAGTGATGGTGGGAACTGGTTTGCCAGGCGCGTCGTGGATCTGGAACGGGAACAAAGTGAATGGAATACCGAAAAACAATCTGTTGAGGTCAAGATCAGCATCTTGGTTACGGATTTAAGTGTGGTCTTATTATCTTATACTTGCATACAGTGTATATGTATATATATATTATATGTATACATTATATATATAATATATATATAGTCTACTGTTATTTTTCCCTAGGCAGCATAATTTGTTTAATTGCTTGTCTATCGTTGGTGAATCCTGTAATGGGCAGATAGTTCTACAGTAGTGTTTGATGCTTTTTGTCTATGATATGTAATTGGATAGTTTTTTTTGATAATTTCTCTTTAATAATTGCATTTTGATAGGTAGCTGAACTAACCTAGGTGAGCTGGTCGAGATTGTCAGTGCAGCTTTGGAAGATGAGCCCCTTCGTCGTGCCCGTGAGCGGTCCAATGACTCCCGCAGACAAAGCCGCCGCTAGGGCTGCAAAGAATCTTAAACTGTCTTGAGTGTGATCAGTGTGTGAGGGAAAAACAACGGGCAGCGAAGGTGCGATTCTTGATCCTGATTGCTTGCTAAGATCCAGGCTACACGATCTTGATCGTTATCTTACTTTGACATGCGAACAGGGATATCGGGATCCAATGTTTTATTAAGTCACATTGCCAAATTGCTGCGAACATACTATCAACATGAGACATTGGCCTACCGGGCCAAAGCGCTTTGACAAATCTAATTGGAGGCCATTTCATGCAGTCACAACAGCTTTGATAGTCTTTCTTGAATTTCATATCTCAGATTCTGGAAATTGAGGTTCAATTATCTTAATGGCCATTTTTTGAGATGTTGGAAAGTTGTTAAGCTTTGGTCTCTTCCCCAAGTGGGCCATGTGACCATGTGGCTTCTCCACCTTCAACGTGGACTGTCCACAGGAGAAGGCAGAAGATGTCGCTGAGAGGCGGAAAGGGGCAGAAAGGGTTGATGGCAGAGTTGCCGAAGGTGAGGTGATAGGTGGCAAGAGAAGTCCCTTTTAAAGTATCTACATGGATATATGATGATATATTAGTACAGCATTTGTATATATATATATATAAATGTAATTCTATGTGCATAAAATATACATAGATGTTGAAAAGGTATCTCGTACAAACCATTGAGATCCCTGCGTCGAAAGGAATTAACGAGTGGTACTGATCAACGGAAAGGCAGATTGAATGAACGAATGGTACTGAGTTAGTTGACTTCTGGTCCGAGGTCCATTCCCCACTTATAGGGAGGGCCAACCAACTAACCAACTCCATTCTTCCAAAGGGGTGTGTTTTCCCCACATCTTGTTCTTGAGTTTAAGCCTTCCATCGTCTCAGCCACCGAGGTGCCATGGACATTTGAAGCGAATGTCTGCGGAGTCGGTCTTGGAGATTTGCAAAGAGCGGTCCATGTGGCCGAGAACTCAAGTCTTCTCGTGCTGATGGCGATCGCTGGTGGTGAAGAGCAGTTGAGAGGATGTGAGATGCAGTAGTTTCTTTGGTTTCTGGTTAGTGCTTGATGCTGGATGATTGCCAATAGGAAATGATCACACCCTAAGAGTTGTTTCTTAGCTGTGGTCACTAGACACTCAAAATCCACTAAGGGACCAATATATGTATATATATTATATATATACAGATGAAACTGATTTGTGAAGACTGCTCGGACTGATTGTCTCGCTAGGTCACAACCGCATTTAAATACCCAGCTCTATTTGAATTACAAAGGCGCGGTCCGGCTTGCTTTCTTAACTGGTGACAAATGCAGATCCCTCTCGAAATGTGAATGCATAAATCATATGTATAAGGATTCGATCACCCGCGATCTTATTGTGAAGTTTCTTCTCACTCTTGGCAGTATCACTTTGCTTCACTCGGAACAGATGTCCTTGATGATTCTTGACCCTAAACATCAAATTGAATCCTTCAAATTTCAAATCTGAAACAAACAACGCTGGTTGGTGCCTCTTCATGGACTTCTTCACCAACTCCCTTCAGGCTTTGAGACCATTGAGGGCTTGGAAGCTTATGTGAACATCAAGGCGCACTGTGCAGCTGGCTGTGCTCGACGACAATGATTCATGCGGGAAATTTAGGAGGTGAAAAACACAATGTTAAAAACGGGAGCTTTTCAAATGTACCACCTGGACAGCAGATGGTGCAATTTGCGTCATAACGAAACACCTTCTGTGAGTTGCACTGTGACCTTCACCTTGTCACCTTGGTGTATATTTTCCATCTCCGGCCTCTAGCTTTGCGGAACTTTTTCCCCTCAACGTCCATCATTATGTGCACATGGCCTTTTTCCTTTTGTTGGCACGGGTGGCCTACTTCATTGACGTCCCCAACTCAACACACGGATGGTCATGCTAGGAATATCATCCAAGATGTTCACAGCTTAAGTTGAGATCGTCACCACCTGTAGCGAAAAGATGTTAGCTGCTCTATCGACCAAGCATGAGATGTCCAAAGTATAGACCCATGTCAGACCTGCAGCATTCACTTGGAAGGCCTTATACCTTGGGAGCAACAACATTGAAAAGATCAACGGTGCGAGCCTTGAAAATCTACAGCTGGGGCCAAAAAAAGCGATGTCCAACCGATCCGGTGATGTCGAAAAAATGAGTTATGTGGTAATATACACATATATTCACTCAGGTAAAAATTGAAGGTATTTTGGGCCAGAAACATGATATAACATGATATCACCCTAGATAATTTACAAGGACTACTCTTGCCATTTGCAGGTTTGGATGCCATGAAAAATCTTCGAAGCTTGCATATGGAGGGCAATCGGATCAGGCCTGGAAGGGTTGAGACCTTGAATCATCCAGCCTGCAGCTGAATGCTCAGCTAAACTTGAGTGCTGAGGGCGATAGAGAGAAATTCCAAGCACTTTCACCATGGATCCTTAGATTATCTACCGTTTCATCCATGATACTTACTTTGTCCTAAGCAGAGACTTGGTCGATCGAAGATGATCAAAGATTGGTCTGGGCTATAGGCGCTTAGACCTTGAACGTGGCAAATTGCCAGGTGTATAGAAAACTTGACCTCCAACGTCGAGCTGCGTCAGCTCAATTTGGAGTTCAATGCCATCAGGTGTGGGGTCTCCATAGGGCCCTGGAACTAGGTGAAGGTCCCAAAGGATCTCTGGTGTGGCAGATATAGTGATATAATATATATAATATGAAACTACTACTACTTTCCCCTTTTTTGAGAAGTGATTGATCAGAATGGACATGGATGTGTGACTATATTTGAATATTGCCATGTTTAGGATGAAATAAGCCTACTGCAACGTGCACCAGACAGTCCTACAGATTGAAGCTACAAGTCTTTGAGTCAGGGTTTTTGGCACAACTTGTAGAGCGATTAGAAGTTGTTTCTCTCAGAATCGCACTGTTCCCTTGCTATGGGTCTCCCATCAAGTCATGCTGCCAGGTCTTTGGGTACTCTGCAGTGGGCTGAGTGAATCAGGATAACATGATGAAAAATGCAAACTTTGCAAGGTACACTTGCCGATTAGTGGGTAGCTTTATTTAGCTGGCCCCTATAGTTTACTGCATTTGAGACATGTCTGCACCAGCGGAAGATGCGCCGTGTTTTCTGGGGTGGACTGGCTAAGGTCGCACCTGACAAAACTTCAACACCTCAATCTCGCAAAGTTTGCCGGGCCATGGTTGGTCATGGTGTGGTGTTGTCGGAGTTTGCCTTTGCAATTGTACCGCCCGATTGCCTTTTCAATAGGTTTCCTGTTTCCGTAGGGGCATTGACACTCTGATTCGGCATGACAGGAATGTCCTGGCCTCGTTGAAAGACCTTGAAGAGCTGAAGAGTCTGCCAAGTGCCGTTGTTGCAATTGTGCTTTCACTGGAAAGGGAGGTTGTTTAAACTCTCACTGCACTGCAACTGCAGCATTTTGGTTGGCCCGGTGAGGTTTAGAAAATCTGGATGTTTCGTGCTGCACCCAGCTGGTCCTGCTGGGCGCCGCCTTGCCATGTTGTTTCTTTCTCAACCGAGCGCTCGCTGAGGCAAAATGCCATTGAGGAGAGAGAGGGCGTGGTGGAGTTCTGGTCTGAACTGCTGACAACTCAGAATTGGGCAGGGATGGTAAACAGTCTGGCAATTGGGAGACGAAAGAAGTAGTGCAGGATATTCCACTATCAGCGATAGAATGTATCTCTCATTTTGGAACACAAACACGCAAAATTCTTAAAGAGGGCATCCCCTTCAATAACATGTGGCAGATTGGAGGTAGTCAAAGGCGATAGGCATGACCACCTTGACCTTAGCATGGTTCATGTTGCTGGAGAAGAGGGTCTATTTTTGGGAAGTGCAGGTATGCATCATGCATCATACATTCTCCAGATTTCGCCAGTCCTGCTTCACATTTGTAGCTTTCACATTCCCCATGGCTCTCCCAATGAAATCCATGAAGTCAGTGATGGAACCATCGACGAGAACAAGCAAGGTAAGGCAGGTAAGGCAACGATGAAAATCGAACAACTACCACAGTGACAGGGTATACACACGCGAAGTATGTGTACATGATTTGTATGTATATATGTATGTATGTGTTACAAGTGAAATTCAACTTAGGATAACTTAGGAACATGTTTTCAAGATAGACATAGGCTTAAATCAAACTCGGGATGTGGTAATGCTCTGCGCACCTAAGCAGATTCTTCCAGAAATTCGATTCACGTTTGCTTTCGGCTACGTCTCACAGCACTGCCTCTTTCAGCTGGACGTCCTCAGGCCCGCAGAGTTGAAGATCTTGCGCTATCATGGCAACCCAGGTGCCATCACTAGATGTTTTGCTCGTCCAAGTCTTGGTTAGTGGTTGGTTGAAGGCGTAGACTCAGGGTAGGATCAAGTTGTGAAAGAAGTATGAAGAAGTGACGTATCCAACGGCTGAGTTGGTATGAAGCTGAATGCTTTGGAGATGTAATCACGCACAAATCATGTTTCCCAGTTTGCTGCAAATGCCAGTAGTTCCCATGCCCACTAGCGATCGTGCCTTGGGTTGCTGCTCCACTCGCCAGGTGTCCGCTTCATTGAACATTATCGGAAGCGCTTGGCGGGGACCTGAATTTTTGCAGAATGGGAGTGGACGGGGTTCAACCCCATGTCAACACTACAAAAATATGATGTGTAAAATGCCTCGAGTTTCACCTGGTTGGTTGTTGAATGGAACGGCGTTTCCAATGTGCCTCCCGTGTGATTTTTGACAAGGTCAATGCACTACCATCGTTGGGGTTCTCAGCCCCTAGCACCCGCAACACTTTTGTCCCTGCAAAGCATCCGCAGCTGTATATGAAATTGTATCCGGCTTTAAAGGCTACATATTGTGAACACTTGCATTTCTCGTTCACGATGACCGCCAAGATGATTGCAGCTTTTGAAAGCTCAAGGGCTCCGCCATGGGACGCATTGACATCCCTTTAGGCAAAGAAGCTGATGAGGCTCAGAAGCCACGCTGTGCTTGGTGTGGCGATATTTCCAGAACGGTCTGTGGCCGTTGTAAGGTGCGTTGGTATTGTACTCCACGATTTGCACTAAGGATGCTGTTGATGGACAATAAGAGAGTAGCGGCAAAACCTATGGAATTACAAATGCTGTTTTGACCCAAAGTCTGAGCATCAGATTGTGGTGATTAGTCCATCAACAGTCTGCACTTTTTTTGTTTATTTTTGTTTGATAGTTTCAGTCAGTGATTAAGTTAGGCTTCAGTTTCCATTGCATCTTGATCAAAGTTTTTGGAGAAGTGAAATGATCTCTAATGGATCGATTAATTTTATGAAAAAAGAGTCAATTCCCCAACGCCGCAGAATGCAAGAATATGGCAAACTTTTTGTTCGCCTTGTTCTCCTGAACCTGAACTTGTTTAGCGCTAACAGGTTCTGCAGAATGTCAGCAATTTGATTGGAAATCAGGGCATCAGACTGCCTGTGCACCTGCCGCGGTGACATGTCCCCAGTCCGTAGAGGAGCACTTTCAATTCTACGAGATTCCTTACGTTGCACATTGGGCGATCAATTTGGAGGATTGGAAGATTCGAAGTGATAGCAAAGAGTATCTCAGCAGAAGCAACCTCGGTGGCTGGGAACAGTCCCAAGGTCTCAATCGACATAGAAATTAGAAGCGCTTTTTTGAAGAATCAAATAAATAAATAGACAAATAGTATCTGGCCGTACTAGCCGTGGCTGCATCAGTGGCCATCTTTTCATTTTGACCTCAGAGTCTACATACGTCTTTGACGCCGTCATGGGTCTGCTAGAGAAACCTTGGGGTGTAGAAAAAATGGGTAGCCAAATTGGATGAGGACATGATTTTAGTTGACTGATCATTTTGTTGCGGACATGAAGTGCTTCTTGCCACGGTTCAATATTGCTGCGACATTTGGAGGTATGCTTTTTTGTTGAGCCGCATCCCTGATGCTGACGTGCGACGGCAGATTACCACCCAGCGCAGCTGGACGCAAGCGAAATTGGCTTTGGCCAAGGAACTGGCTGTGCGGCGGATGGCAGAGATTTTAACACAGGCCTGGAGAGGAGGGTTTGCTAGACCCTGGTGGGGAGAGCTCTTATGATGATGTCACTGTTTGTTTCTCGCAGGGTTTTTCATGATGTGGAAGGAATGGAAGGATCTGGCCATGTCAACATGGGGTGATGTAACAATATGAGAGGGAAGAAGCCTGAGGTGTAGGTGCAGGTATGAAAACATCCAAGAACTGACTCTCAGCCATGGTTTTGAGACGTGGAGGTTTGATCCGGCTGGTACGGTCATGACACCCTAAGTTCATGTCAAGGGACCATCATGAGGGTTACGCTCTGGTGGTTTCAGGAGCTCAAGTTGAAGTTTACCCCGAAAACAATTGAAAACATTGGAATTCCACCCTGATGGGCTATCGGGAAGCTATGCCTTGAAACTTCACCGAAGCCAAGGCCATGTGGACGAAAGTGAGTTGGAAGCACGAAGACATCACAGACAGGGATTTCCTCCGAAATCGAGAGGAATATGTCTCTTGGTTTCGAGTGCTCCGCACCCCTTTTCATTTTTGTTCCAATTTTGGCTGTACTTCTTCCCTCCTTGTCTTTGTGGCAAGACAGCAAGCTAGGCTGAGTGAGAAAAGGCTTCCCAAATCTTCTATATACATGTGTGCCGCTCAGGTGTGGACTGGTCAAAAGTACCAAAATTCCAATCGACGGTTTCCCAACTTCAATTTTTCCATGTTTGACACGGAGGGCTATCTGTTTCTGGTCACGCATCCGTTGGCCATCACCGGGGTCTATGCCAGTGGACCCCTGACGGATGCCATGCCGGATCCTCGAGAAGCCTTTGCAGAAGAGCTGGCGGAAGAGGTGGAAGACGTGCCCACGGTGATTCAGCCCTCTGAGAGTGTCACCATGGCTGCATGGTGTGTGGGGAGATTTTCTGATGTTTTGATGCTGAAAAGAGATATATAGAAACCTAATGTCTTGTTGTGTCATGTCATGTGATGGGTGAGTCCGGACGTCTCCGGTTTGGGCTCAAATATGGTGAATAGAATTTTGAGTTTGTATGTGAGCTGTAACTCCTTTGCGGTAAAAGTTGGACTTTCTGGAAATTGGTCCTTAGCCTTAGACATACCAAACTACCATCTTCCCACAGCATTCTCAGCAAGATGGTCCCACGGATGCATCAAGGACATGGAGGACTCCAAGATGCTTGGACCTGCCGAGCTGTGCGAGGTTTGTGCTCCAGACTGCCCGGTGGAACGCCGGAGGCGTCTGCAACACGCCTTGGTCGGAAAGTTTGCCTACTTCCGGAGCATTGGTCGAACCACGGGTCGACAGTGGAGTCAAGTGGTCCTGGGACAAGACAGAGTTTCCGAAGCAGTTCAAGGCTGAGAAGGATTGAAAGTTGAAAGATCCGTCAAATTTTTGATGGGGGAGGTGCTTGCCTAAACCTCGAATAAGCTGCCACCACGCCTTGAAAGGGATATGTGTAAGAATCATGTTATACCGCTACATTATCCGACTTGCCACGTTTTGATGCCACGGTTCCTTCAACCAGGTGGCTGCTTGGAGTCTGACGAGGAGGACAGGCCTTCGCGACCATGGCGGCATCCGCTGCATGTGGCGGGCACGTCGCAGGTGCGATGGCGTTGCGAGGTTCATCGCTGGCGTGGCCACCACATTGTCGTGTGGCTGGGCTGCTGTGGGTTGGGACAAAAGCATTACTGACAGGCAAAAGCTGAGGACAGAGAACATGATCTGAAGACACCTTTCCCCCCAAGCATCATCATATGGCAACATATTGCGATATGTTTGGTGCCTACGCTTTTTGGATCTGGTTTCCATGTGCTGCAGTCCTTTCTCCACATCAGTTGCAGTACTATCTGAAAACTTATGCATGTTAAGGTCAATGTCGATTTGAAGATTTGTGTAAAACATCCATCATGGTCTTCGATGGCCTTCCCACCATGAGGTGCAGAGGTCCTCCGGAGGAAGCGATAGATCCGAAAGGCGACTTTCAACAGACACAGGCCAAGAGATTTCTGGAGATCGATAGCTTTGACGCCTTGCTTTCAATATCTTAAGTGATTTAAGTGAAGGATGATGATGATGATGATGATGATGATGATGATGATGATGATGATGATGATGATGATGATGATGATGATGATGACGATGGTGAGATATTGGCTGCAGACCTTGGAGAAATTTCATGGACATGTAGAATCATGTAGATAGATGCTTTTTGAAAGGTGATGGTCTCACCTTTTCCATTAACTCTGAGCCATCCCACTTTCTCAAGTTTCAGGTGTAAAACCTTTTAATGAGTGACCAGCTGATACAAGTCCCATGAAGGGAGCCCATGTTGGAACCGCTCATTCGTAGAATTTTGAGGGCAATCCGAGGCTATGGCAGTTGCATGTTGTTGACATTTCTGTGACTGCAGTATTCTACGGACGGGCAGGCATGCACGGTTTCTCATAGAGTCCCTGTTTTGTTCAAGGATGAATGCTCCATTGGATGGTGATTTGTGAGTTGCTTGCTCATGCAATGACATACTGCATATACACGTATATATATGTATATATATATATATATATAGATGATATATACCGAAAATATGTTAAGTAACATAGAAAACTGCAGAACGAACACATCCCTGGTTGGAGAGTTTTTACTTCCCCTGCTTACCAAGTTCGAGTTTTCAGCTTTTCCCCCCGCCATTGAGGACAAAGCGTTGGATCATCCAGAGCCCGAGTTTATAGAGGTGCCCATCCAGCAATTGCTGCCTGAGAAATGGCATTCTGATTATGTCCGTGCCTGTGGAGGTGGAGAACGTGGAGAACAGAAACTTGCTAAGTTTCAAGATGATGTGTACATGAAAAGTTGCAAGCCATTGGTCAAACATCAACATGGTCAGGCAGTTCATGTGGCCTATTCTTATAGGCTGGCTTTACATGGCTTTACTGAGTACTGTTTGTTTCACTAATCGGAACTTGTGGTGCATCGTTCTCTCATTGAAACTGCAATGAGTTTAGTTGGTTTTGGAGTGGGTGGAACTGGGGACTCTTAAAAGCTCTGAAGCAGTGATGGACTAAAGCCTACAAGCATCAAGTACTCAGTTTCAGCAGAAATGCACATGCCAACAAGTCTGAGAACCTCGATATTGAGGTATATTCTGGTATAAAGACTCTAGATTTTATTGGGTGGTAACGAGACTCGAGGCTTGTTTCTTTTCTGCATGTTGGGGGGATCCTTGTTCGGATTCGTTGAGGACCCGGATGAACTACTCGGGCTACCATCAGCCGGATGTTCCCAAAGTCTGAACCCACCGACGCTGTCGGAGTTTCACATGTGACTCACATCGTGTGGCATCGTCTGTGTGATCTGGGGCCCAAAAAGATCTGAGCAAACACACATGGCAATCCGGATGTGGTGATGCCAGTGATGCATGGCAAGAGTCTCCCAGTATCTCCAAGTATCTTCTGTTTCTATATATAATTGGATTTCCAGGAGTTGCGGTATTCACAACATCTAACATGCTCACGATCCCCCCATGTGTTCACAGCAAAGCTATATCCTGAAGAATCGAAGGGACAGATCAGAATACGATGATAAGATCATTACACAGAAATGAATTTATGCCTGCCATACATCATGATACATCCTGATACTACTTCTACTTTTTTTTTAAAAAATCATATTGAGGTACCGTCCATGCGTATTTCCGTATTTCCGAACATGAATCCTGGGTCGCAACAACTTTCAGTTGAAAGCCTCAGGCTTCGTTACCTAGATGAGCGGCCCATCTTCCCTGTGGAGCGATCAGGGATGGCGAGAGGGGTTGGACCTTAGGTCGGGAGGTATGCTGAAATCATTCCATGATAGTTGGGCCTTTTGGGAAACACTGAGTGATTACAGTGCAAAACAAATGCATGTGCTCACTTTTCCGCGTTCCATTGGCATCGCTACAGGAGCGCAAAAGTAGCGCTGCATGGGCAGAAGGTGGTTTGCAGGTGGGGCTCGGACAACCATAGGGGTCAACTGGGCAAGTGAAGGGTTCTGCCATGGCAGGCCTTGCAGCAAGCCAAGAAAGACTTCTTCCAGGATGTGTTGTGGAAGTTGCTGGAAGTCTTCAACATGTTATGTAGTGTCCAGATAAGGTGCGTAGTAGTGTTCAATTCAAGGTATTTGCGCGATCATGATCCCGCGGTGATTCCATTCAAACAATTTTCCATCCATTGTACACCAGACATCTCCATTTCATCCTATTTCAGCCGTTTAAAAATCGCATCACTGTGTCATCTTGATACCGTGTTCTGCAAGGAGCAATACCGACAACAAAATGCCGTGGATCCTGACCGAAGAGAATTCCTCACGCAGCAGCGAAAGTTGGCCATTGCCACCTGGCATAGAGGTTCAAAGATGCAAAGAACAAACCAATAGAAACAGTACAGTTTATTCATGTTTATTCAAATTCAAGTCAAGAGTTCTTTTGAAGTGTGAGTCCATACACTTCACTAACCCTGCTGCTTTCTGCTGCTATGGTGTTCTGACCTGTGCAGTGTATCAAGGCTCGCATCGAGCGAGAAGAGCGAGAAAGAGCCGAAAAGGAAGAAAAGGAGGTGGCCACCATCGCAGAAAGCGAGTGAAGCTGCGATTTGCATCAAATTGCTACTGCAGCTTTGGAAATTTTAAGGTCAAACCCAGACATTCATCAAGATCTCCCAAACATACCAAATCTATCTTGTTTGACAGGAACAAGGCTATACAGCGGTGCAAAAAGGAGATCCAGCTGTCCGAGGTCCCAGTGGGTATTGGTGAAGCATCTACTGCCAAGTTAAGAAGTTGTCAGATCTGACTTTCACTGACTAGATTGGATAGATTGATAGTAATGGATGATTTGTGTATTGATTTCCCCAAATCCCAAATTGTGGTACACTATTCTTTTAAAAGTCACTTACTTACGATTGATGCGCTTTAGATACAGATGTGCACCGCTTGGTGTGGTCATAGACATCTCTAAGGCTGTGGATGAATACACCAAAGCCTGGCGAGAAAAGATGGAGAAATTTGGTGCGGAACATCTGAGAGAAGAGGCCGAAGAATAGACTCTAAGGGGGAACAGGGCTGTGGAGTCGTGGGTGATGATCATCGAAGGTTGGAATTATTGTTTGATTAGATGGGTTTAACGGTTTAAATACTGCAGGTCCTGCAGCTACCTGTTCTCCAAAACATTCAACACCAGAAGGATGAATTTGCAAGCTGGCATGCCAGCATGCTGGATATTTCGATCAGCATGTTTGAATTCACGTCACCTTGGGCCTGCCATTTCGAACCATGTTGTACCTTTGGATGGGGGCCTGTGGCATTGCGTAAAAACTAGATTCCTTTTCACCAATTTTATCCCAGACAGATTTTCAATGCAATGGAGCACAAACAGCCCAGCCAAAAGCTTTGCAGGCAGCAGCTGGTTTCTCAGTAAATGCTGCGGGGGATCCGCAGGTGTGGGGTTCTGAAATGCGGGGCATCCATATCCCCTAAACAGCGAGATGTCCTGGCGCCAGTATAAATCAGGGATGCGCTTTTCAGGGTACCGAGTATTTGTGTACGGGAAAATTTTCATATCGTTGTATTTGAACGTCCTTTTTGTGTTTTGCCCCTTTTTTTTCTTGACGGTCCACTTGAGGCCAAGAGTGCCCCTGTGAATGTCACGCAGCGCAATGCTGCTGCAGATGCCGCTTTGGCGTGGACGCCTAGGCACCCTCCGGCAGCGCTTTGACAAAACGCGACCATCGGAAACTGCTGAGGCCGAGGCACAGAGGAAAGCTGAAGTGGAGAAGACGAGACTCAGCGCCACTTGGCCCAAGATTGGGGCAGAGAGTTTGCTGCAACTAAACACCTGACATGGCCCAAGTGACTGGTAGCCAAAGCTTCTTTCAAAGCTGGAGCTATTCTTAAGGACTGCTAGTTACGAGCCTTTGATTTTTGGCGCATGCTGGATGAGTCGAAATAGCTGAGGCTTACCAACACATCAAGCCAGTCACAAGCAAGGCAGACATCCTTGGTGCATTTCGAGTTATTTGTGTGTCCCCTTTCCTGCAGGACTGCGCCCAACAAAAAATCCGGAAGCAACATGAAAATCAACTAGTTTTACAATGAGCCATGTATCAAAATTTCGAGGCTTGGCCAGGTCTGCCAGAAAGTTGGTAATGGAACTGAGACTTCTACTGACTATTCTAGGCCGGTGGCATGACCTTCGCGCCACCTCCTCGTGAGTGTGGAAGCCAAAATTGAGGATGGTGAAAAAACGAGATTGAATCTGAAAAGTTGAATTGACTTGACATCGAATTTTTTGGGTAGAGCACTTGTAAGAATTTCTCCAGTTCCTTTTTACTTGAAAGCCTAGGCGACCAGCTGAGACACGATCAGCGGCTCATGACAGCAACGTGGGCCATCCTCAGTTGCAGGATGTTGGCCTTGAAATTTCCACCATCACTAGTTGCTCTTAGACCTGTTGAGCTTGCCCTTGGAGCTGCAAATGTTGGCCTTGGGATTGCAACGAGGGTTGGGCCTCCTTCTGAGGTGGCAAGCTTCCGTCGTTCCAGTGGCCTGGATGCCCAAGATGGCTGCTGGTGGTGGTGGTGGTCGTTGTTGTCCACGATCCCGATCCCCAACAATGCCACTAAGAGAAGTCAGCTGCCTCAACCACCTAGCTACCCTTCTAGCAGTTAGCATGTCCTGTTTATGGAATTTGCGTTTTGTCTGAGGATCGTTTCAGGTCACCACCCCGTTTTTTGTGATTATGATCTGCGCAAGTTTCTGAAACTTCTCTCAATGCTTTTGAGCTCGCACCAGGGACCACAGACGACTTTGTGGATCGCCAGTTCTCTGTGTTGGGGATGCCCAATGATGCCGTTGTGTCATGCAGATCAAATCACCAAGGGGCGGGAATCATGGAAATTTGTGGAAGGAAATTGCACTGTTGTCTGTTGCGTTTTAAGGTGATGCGTTTCGCCAAGTTTTCAACGTTTCTCAGGTTGGATGGGATCGACAGCAAAGAACTCATCCAAGAAGAGGCAGAAGCAACTGGGCATTTCCAGGTACCTGCACATACAAGCGTGTTGGTTAACGTAGATCCAAGAGGAAACTGCTCTACCCCTGTTGATGGCAGATGGTTGAACTGTGGGTCCAGCTATATACATAGGTATCATGGGTATCTAATCTAAGGAGCATTCTGAAAGGGCCAATTCTTTTCACAGACGCAGAATAGGGTTTGGCATTGAAATGCCTCACCAAGACGGGCTGGTTTGCTGCTCCCCCACACTTGGCCCCGACACTTGGTAGCGGAGCAAGATGCGTTCTATAGTTCACCCCATGCACGTGCAAGAAACGGAGCTGACGATTCAATAAAGAAAGGTGAATGGTACAGTGTTTATAGTATTCAGAGGTTGGCAGGACCACCTGGCGCACTGAGACTGGTTATGCGGTGGTATGATTTCTGGAGAAACAGATGTTGTACCAGGATGGCGTAGCATCCGCAACCTGCAAGCAATGTGCGTTTCCCTCCTTGACGAACGGTGCCTAGCTTTTACGACTAAGACTATGACACGTCAAGCTCATTGAATGGGCTAGCCTGACAGAGCCTCGCAGCGAGGAAACTGTGTCCTTTGCGTATCCCCTTTTCGTATCAATGGCCAAGGCAAGCAATGTGAATCGTACATCATGCAGTAGGCTTAGTGGACATGCAACACATTTGCTTGCCCGGCCTGAAGAGGCAAAGAAATATGTCGTGTCATCTAAAACGAGGGGAGAAGCAGGCAACAAAAATGACTGGGGCACGCAAAAAAGCCATGAACGTACTCTATGATTTAGCATAGCAAGCGCCAACCCGTCGTGTGAAAGCTCACGGCCGTTGGCACAGCACGCTGTGCACTGGGCATGACTGCGCCCTCGACAGGACTCCGCTCCCCAAATAAGACCTGAACCTGAAGAGCAGGAAATTGCTCGGAACTCAGTTGGTACTGATTTCTGATTGGTTAACTCAGCCCAAGCGCGTTTCAAAACTGATAGTCTACGGTCGATGGGACTCATCAAGAGGGTTTGTGAGAATGGATGGAGCTCTGCTACTTCATGGTGTATTTCACCAAGATAAGGAACAGAGAGACATAATTTGCAGTTTGTCTGGCAGATCCAATCAGTTTCCTCTACAATCGACGCAGATTTCTTGGCAATATGATCAATATAATCAATATGATGGTTTCCCATGCCTTGACTCCCCTGCAATCAAAAACCCATCCTGAAGCTGAATGGATCTCGACCTGTTCTGACATTGCCTTTAAGGTACCCGACTTGTGGCGGAAGATGGAGAAAGAGAATAAGGACGCGCCTGGTAAAAAAGTATGTACTGTATGTATATGTATCATATATCACACACACAGAGACAGAGATATATGGTATATATATATATATAATATTTATATGTAGCCCAACCTGTGGCAGGGGAATGAGGACGATGTATGCAAAAGACGATATCAGATATCCCACAAAATTTGCACATCACACCTAGAATCATTCAGCAAGGGTCTTGGAGGAAACCATACTATTTTCCGTTGCTTGTTTGACCTGTCTACTTGTTGGAACCGGGGCGAGTGAACGCCTACATGTGTATATATATATATATATATATGTATTTGAATATTTATATATACATCACAGACTATGATCATGGTGGTAAACGCATGTAAACGCAAGCAGTTGCCGTGTTCAGGAGGCAGAAGGCAAAGTGCACGAGATGCATGCAAAGCTCAAAGAAGTACCGCAAGACGACAACAAGGACGTTTGCACACCGGAGTCGGGCAGTGCCTACACCAAAAAGCATCCAAAAGTCCAAAAGTACTGGATGAAATGGCTAAGATGTCAATTCTCCATGTAGGATCTTAAATCTTAAAGATTCTTAAAGTATGACTGATTTGTATCATGCCAATGTCCTGCGAACTCGGGAAGAGCACATAGTTTGAAAACCGCTCTATTCGCATTCGGTGTATCGACACAGCAAAAGGAGTGGAGGTTCGACGGCTAGACAACTGGCTGTTGGAGCATATTTGGACACAAGGGCAAGCTCTAAGTTTAACCCAAGAACTATCAGGAGACAACCTTTCAAGCCCCACAAAGCTGCAAAGCTTCGATATTTTGATGAAGTATATCATTGTCAAAATAGTGTCACACGTACAGGCCCTCGCTTTCCTGATTTGTCATGACTGGAGCCTTTGTGGCTACAAGCTACGTTAGGTGTCCCCGGAAAAAGGTTCGCATCGCTGATCGTTTCTTGAGCGCTGGCCGCATTTGACTGGTAGCGGAGCAGCCTGGTTGAAGATCCAGGGGTGGAAGGCTTGAGCTTGGGCACCTACGTAGCTTGGATGAGCTCGTACTATGGAAGAGCCTGGGATGCTTGGGCTATGGAAGAGGTAAGTGAAGATGGAGGGCCACAGTCTGGAAGCTTTAGCTTTGGGGAAAGCTTAGGAAAGGCTTCGACAGGGTGGCGCAGCTCCCCGGAGCAGCAGGCTCCTTCAGGACGAGCTCATGGTGATGAAGGTGGTGCCGATTGGTATGACATAGCCTCTAATGCCTCTTCAGAGGGATCGTGGTGGAAGGGAGACTCGTGGTCCTGGTACTCCTGGGATGGAGGATCGGATCGGAGTCGGTCCAACTGGGTCTATGTGGCACGATCCGGTGGAGATGGCTGGAAGAGGGATGGTTGGCACCAGTGGCACGGCTCGCGCGGTGGTCGAGATGGCAGAGAACTTCATTCCGGACTATGTCAAGAATCTGCGGAATGTCGGGAAGATCCTGGAGCACCTTCAGAACGTTCGGGAGAATCTGAAGGTGAAGGAGGTAACGTTGGGAGATTACCTTCTGGGAAGGTGGTGAGCGTCCAAGAGAGGGCGGACAAAGATGAAGAGAAGAAAACACAGGGTAAGGTAACCAGTAGTTACCCGCCTGTGTTTCGTGCTCGACAAGGTGAGAGCTATCGTGAATGGAAGCGAGCCGTGAAGTTTTGGTTGAAGGGAGAAGGTCAGCAGCTGCCCTACCACTTGGTAGGACATCGAGTGATGGTCCAACTGAGAGAGAGGGCTGGTCAACTGGTGAAGCACTTAGAACCAGAAGACGTGGACGATAAGCAGGGCCTGGAGAAGATCTTTGCCGTGTTGGAGAAGAGGCCACTGATTCGTCAAAGTGAGAAGCACAGGGTTGACTGGCATCGCAAGCGTCTTTTGACGTTGACCCGACTTCCAGGCGAAAGCCTGGAAAGTTACATCACTCGAGCCAGCCTATATCGTGATCAACTTCAAGGACTTGATGCTGGGCTGGCTATGGGAGAAAGGTTCTTTGTGGGGCATTTGCTAGACCATGCTCGAATCACCAAGAGGGACAAGGCGATGATCAAGACTCACGCTGTGAAAGAGACCGAGATAGCCATCACCGAGGCCATGATGGAACTGGCGGCTGAACTTGAAGGAGAAGCAGGGTGCCCAATTGGGCAGTCAGAGTCGCAGGTGAGTGGAGCCAATGGTGAGGAACACATGGTGCAGCGTGGAGTGGTTGGTTTTCGCTTTGGCAAAAAGGAGGTCAAGCCGGCATTGGCAGTGGATGGTGCTGACGATGTGGGCACGGAGATGGCTTACTCGTTGGATGGCATTGCTGAAGAAGGACCAGGCAATGATAGCTGTGATGAGCCGGACCTTCCGGCTGATGTCCTACATGCAGAACATGAAGCTTTGGCGCTGCAGTTCAAGGCGAAGCAAAAGATGGCTGAAGTGCGCAAGATGCGCAACTACTATCGCAAGAATGATGGTGACGGCCGCAAAGGTGGTGGCCGTGGTGCAGCGCGGTGCTTTGTCTGCGATGAGGTGGGGCATTTAGCTAGAGATTGTCCTCGGGCGAAGGCTGTCAATCCTTCACCGGTGTTGATGACCACGACGGCGAATGAGGAGACCTCAGCCGCTGCAGAGTGGGAGCTTTTAGCCTCTTTGTGCCGATCACCGGCAGATGCATCGTCCGTCAAGGAAGTATATATGGTGCTCTCTCCGCAGCTGGGTGGGGAAGACAACAATACTACCTTTAAGATGATTCAACCTCATGATACATGGTGGAATTTGAAAGAATTGAGTCGGAAAGTTATTCTCGATTTAGGATGTATGAGGAATGTGGTTGGACTTCAATGGGCGAACGATGTCATTCAGAGTTGGAAACAGAAGGGAAGATGGTTGAGGGTCCTTGAAGAAGAGNATCCGTCAGCGACAACTACAAGTGCTGGCGGTGAGTGGGAAGAAGGAGCACTTCATTCTCTTGGAGGTGTTCGCAGGATGCGCTAGATTGACCAAGGTGGCAAAAGATCGAAAAGGTTGGGAGGCACTCAACCCTGTGGATATCATCTATGGTGATGATTTGAGAGAAAAGCAGGTCCAGCGGAGGATCCTGGACCTGTTGGAGAAGTATGAGCCAGACTTGGTCACTATGAGCCCCAGGTGTGGGCCTTGGAGTCAGTTTCAGCGCATCAATCCGAACATTGACAAGGTGATGGAGGATAGAAAACAAGATATTCCCCTTTGGAGATTTTGGAGGAGGCTTTGGGATGAGCAAACCAAACAAGGCCGCCTGGCTCTAACGGAGAATCCATGGCAATCTGAAGCTCTTCACTTGGACTTCATGAAGGAGCGGCCTCAGCTGTTTCGAGCTAAGGTGGCACAGTGTCGCTTTGGCTTGAAGGACGTGGTAAGTGGCTTGCTGCATCAGAAGTACACCGCGTTGGATGTCAACAATGCGGTGATGTGCGAAGCTTTGCAACGTGGTGCCTTGTGCAATCATGCGCGTGAAGAACATCAGCCAATTGAGGGCAGTGTGATGTGGGAGGGCAAATCTCAACGCCGCTCAGCTTTGGCAGCTCAATGGCCAGAGGAGCTTTGTCGTCACATGCTACAGGCGGCTGAGAAGGTGTGGCTGCACAAGGAGGATGAACAGTTTGGGATTGGCTTGGGCGAGGTGGCTGATGGCGGCCATCACTATGCACTTCCGGTGGAACCTCTTCCATCTCCGGAAGGGGAATTGAGAAGACAATTGGAGAAGGTGGACTGGAGAGGTGGCCAGTATGACTACACCCCCAAAACGTGTCCAGGCAGGCGCCCTATCGCATTCGTCGTGCTCTGGCGCATCTTCATGTGGTACTTGGTCATCCTTCCCATGATCGTCTTTCGAGAATGCTACAAGTGGCTGGTTCAGGTCAGGTGGTTACCACTACGGCCCATGGGCTTCGCTGTCAGATTTGTGATGCAGTGAGACCCACTGGCTCTGAACCAAAAGCATCAGGAGAGAGGGTGACTCGCTTTGGAGAGAAGGTGCTGTCGGACTCGTTCTTTGTGTGGGACCATGCAGGTGAGCGCTTCAATGTCACGCACATGTTGGACAGCTTGACCGACTACCACATTGGGGTGGTAGACAGCATCAGCTCAGGTCACCGCTGAGCTCCTTCAACATCGGTGGTGCGGTGTCTTTGGAGTGCCGGAGACCTTTCAAACAGATGCTGGAAAGGAGTATGAGGAGGTGGTGAGCCGACTTTGTCGGATCTTGGACTTTCGACATGAAGTGGTACCACCTTCAGCCAAATGGAGACAAGGCCAAGTAGAAAGGCATGGTGGCATCGTGAAGCTGATGATGATGAGAGTGGTGGCCACACAGCAAGTGGTTGGTTTGGATGGCATGAAGATGGTGGCTACGGCATGCTTGGCGGCGAAGAACAGGTTGGCCAACCGTATGGGCTTGTCACCTCAACAGGCTGTGACGGGTCGTAACACCTCAGTGCCTATGTCCATCATGGATCAGCTGTGCAGTGGTCATGTGAAGCAGGCCTTGAACGCGCAGTTGGATGTGCGAGACGCATTGAGGAGGGCAGAAAGGATCAGGGCAGCTGCCATTGATTCTTATCACTGGATGGACTCGAACGAGGTGTTGAGGAGGGCATTGCACTCAAGATCTCGTCCCCCCAAGTTGGAGAATCTACAAGAAGGCATGACTGTCTATGTCCATGACATCCCACCGTCGCGAAGGGGCCTTGGCAAAAGGCTGCAGGATCATTCCAGCTGGGATGGACCTGCCTTGGTGGTATGTGTGGAACGGAACAGGAATGTTCCCAACCGAGTGTGGGTTAGGCTGAGGACGAAGGTCAAGAGTTTCCCGCTCGAGAAGATCAGATTGGCCACACCGGATGAGATGTTGGGGTCACACTACATCGTGCAGATCTTGGATGACATGGCCGATGACATCGAGCAAGGGAAGTTGCTGGTAGAAGAACCACCAGCCAGTCGAGGTCAAATTCATGCACGAGAAGAAATCTTTGATCCAGAGGACTTGGAGCAGCTGGATGATGAGCAAGCAGCCAAGAGGATCAAGCAGGTGAGGAGGCAGGGGATGTTGGATGATGTTCCCGCAGTGCTCCGTCAAACTACCTCGTCGGGTTCCAGCACCTCATGTGTTCTGGGTCGCAAGCTGGACAATCAAGAGAGGATGGACTTACTGCGTGAAGATGACGAGGAGATGATGCAAGGGAAGGCACCGCCGGGTGGAGGAGTGCCCCAGGCATTGCAATCTCATGCATCATCTGTCTCGTCGTCCGCAGAGTCGAAGTGGTTTGATGTTTCCCCTGCGAAGGAACCGAGCAAGATGAAGTTCCAAGAAAAGAAGCAATTGTTTGAGACCTTTGCCAAGAACAAAGGTCGTCCCTCAGCTTTGGCGGAGGCTCAACTTAGAAGCGGCATGGAGCAGGCCAGTAGCAGTGTGCGTTCCATCAAGAAGATCATCAGAAAAGGGAAGGCTGCGAGTCAACGACTTGCGAGAAAAGGCAGGATGGAAAGTGAGGAAGCGCACAGCATGGTGCTCTATGTGGATGAGGCGATCTCCGACACTGAGAAGAAGTGGCAAGAAGCGTGTGAGCACCAGGAGTTGCAAGAAGTGTTCTGGGCTCAACAAGAAGGAGTGGCTGAGGAGGCGACCGCTATGGCTGAGGAAGTTCAGAAGCAACACAAACAAGATGCTGAAGAGGCCAAGGTGGTGACCGGGAAAGCACGGTTGGAATATGACTGGAGCAAGTTGAGTCAACCTTGGAAGGATGCTTATCGCGAGCCCCTCTTGAAGGCGATTCGCATTTACTTTGATCATCAAGCCTTGGAGGGAGTTCCAGTGGATCAGATGATTGATGCAAGGCGCATCTTGACTACACGCTTTGTGTTGACCAACAAGGGTGAAGAGCAGTTGGAGAAGGCGGTGCTGAAGGCTCGACTTATCCTAGGAGGGCATCGCGATCCGGACATGGGCAAGTTTCCAACGTTGGCTCCTACCGCTTCTATGTTGGCTCACAATTTGATCAATTGGATCAGTGTGCAGAAGCAATGGGTGGTCAAGTATGAGGATGTGTCCAGCGCCTTTTTGCAGGGCAAACCTTTGCCACCGGAACGGGAGGTCTACATCAAGCTCCCTCGTGGTTATCCTGACTATCTCCTGGACTTTATCCACAGCAAGGTGGGTGACAAGCACAAGAAGGATGTTTTGAAGCTCACAAAAGGAGGCTTTGGTCTGCCTGAGTCACCGAGGCTTTGGTATCTCTGCTACAAGGAGACCCTTTGTGAATGTGGCATGCGAGAAATGACTTTGCTGCCTGGAGTGTTTGCAGCCTATCATCCTTCAGGAGACCTTCGAGCATTGGCCTGCATCCATGTGGATGACACTCGTTACTGTGGTGATGAAAGCAGTGAGGAGATTTGGAAGAAGGTCCACGAGCGCTTGAATTTTGGAGATCTTCGGAAGGCCACAGATGGTTGGGTGAAGTTCTGTGGTCGCTGGGAAAGGCAAAATGCAGACACTTTGGAGTTCGAGTATGCCATGAATGACTATGCCAAGGCGCTGCAGAAGTTGGAGGTCCCGGCGTATGACAAGAACCAGGAGACTGTCGATGACGAGCCCCCCAAGCTGACGGCGGAGCAGAGGCTGCACATGTCGTCTGTGATTGGCCAACTGAATTGGATGGCCAGGCAAGGACGATATGATTTGAGCTATGGTGTGTCGCATGTGCAGCAGTTGATGTCGAGAGGAGGAGTGGATGCCTTGGAGTGGCTCAACAAGGTCATCTACCGAGCAAAGCAGGAAGCCTTCCAAGTGGTGCCCAGGATTGATGATTGGCAGAATTGTGTGGTGATTTCTGCAAGCGATGCGGCATTTGGGGCACAACCAGGAGGCTATAGCCAAGGAGGAATGATGGTGGGCCTTGCCGAACCGGCCATTTTGGAAGGGGAGGCAAAGATAGCCATCATGGAGGCATCAAGCATGAAGATTCAGCGAGTGGTTCGCTGCAGTATGAGTGCTGAAGTTTCTATGGCGGCTACGGCTTTTGAGCATGGCGATTTTGTCAGAGCTGCTTTGAGTGAGATGCTTCACCAGCGCTTCTCTTTGAAGGAGTGGAAGCTGTGGGCAAGCAAATGGCGTCACTTTCTGGTGATAGATGCGAAGACGGGCTTCGATGTGCTGAGCAATGAGAGTCAGACGAGTGATCGGAAGATTCAGATCGATCTGGCGGTGCTGAAGCAGGCCCTGATGGAAGGTGAGACCAACGCCTTTGCAAGATGGGTTCCAGGTCATCACATGATCGCCGATGGGATGACCAAGTGGTATGGCAATGGAGCTTTGCAGCGAGCTCTGAAGGAAGGTGTCTATTCCTTGAAGGATACCACAGAAGCCCGTGATCTACGGCAAGAAGCAGCTCAGAAGAGAAAACAGTATAAGAAAATTCGGAAAGCTGAGGGACCCTAGGGGGGATGTGTCAAAATAGTGTCACACGTACAGGCCCTCGCTTTCCTTAGGTGTCCCCGGAAAAAGGTTCGCATCGCTGATCGTTTCTTGAGCGCTGGCCGCATTTGACTATCATACATGTTATGGTTTATAATCATGTCACGAAAGCTTTTTTGAGGTTAAAGCAATCTCTACACAGACTTCTCAACTCGATTTTCTTGTTTTTTGGGTTGATTTCGGGCTTAAGATGCCAGCCTTCCTGCAACGCAGGTTGAAAAGCCAGCAGGTTGGGAGCCTAAGTTTGGATGATGCGCTGTCACTGATGGTCTGTTTGACCCAAGTGTGGCCAAGGAACTGCTGTCGCAGAGAACTATTCTGAAAAAGGTAATCCCATAATCCCTGGTTCCAACGTGGAACCCTACCTGTTGCTGCACTTCGAAGAACAGGTTCTATTGTCTTGGTAGGGTCAACGGGTTTAACGTATTTTAACTTGGACAACTGGCCTCTCAACTTTTTTGTATACTTTCAACTGTTGAGCGTCTCTTGTTTTCCACGGTTGACTGCCACAGGTGCTGAGAGCTCTGAACTGGCTGACCTTGACTGAGTGATGAAGCCAGGTATTCCTTCACAGGTCAAAGATGGTCAAAGTAGTTTCAAACAGTTTCCAAGCCATTTTACAAAAATGCTGCTAACTACAAGTCCAAAAAAATGAGAAAAAAACAGGGTGGCCGCAGGGCCACCATGCAACAACTCGTTGAAGAAATCTGTGTCCTTGTCCAATTGTTTCACTAGCATGTTGTTCAGAGCTCTGCGAGCGTGCCCAGCGAAAGGAGCATGTCAAGAATAATTGTGTCATGGAAAAAAAATATCTGAATGGACTGCCTGCCAAAGAGGAGTTTGTGGTCCTTATTATTGGTCAATTTTGCTTTGATGGAAGAAGATGCCCCCTGTGTCTAGTGATTCTAGTGAAGTAAGCTAGTAGTCTGTTGAAAAATGGTAGCTATCATTTGCAGTGAGCGTGAGGTTGCACATAAAAAATGTACGAGTTTGTTACCTCTGGCCCACTTCCACTGACCTTGTTAGGATCTCCAGAATTGAAAGTCTGCACTGCACAGAATTGATCGTAAACAGGGTTCCCTTTATCAGACTTTTTAGGTCGGCAGATAGCATATTCTTCTGTTTCTTCGCGACGCTACTCGCCCCCCGAACCTCAGATTAGACCAAAAGCATCTAAAAGCAGGGAGAGTGGTTGGTAATGACACAAGGGATGCAAGGTTTAGATGTCCATCCGCCTTCAGGTTTGGTGCCAAAAGTCTCCCCCCACCAGACAAATTCCAAACAGAGACTCACCCGGGCATTGGTGCGACATTGCTCAAAAAAGCAATTTCGAAGCGGGAAAACAGTAGGTAGCAGACTCTGTTACATTTCTACTCGCCAGCATTCGCGGATCCAGGCAGGCATGGGATATTGCGCAGCCAGCTGGCTCTATAAAGTGATAGCATTGTCACAATCGATGCAACATGCGAGCAGGTGCAGTTGCCCACTTCGAGAAGTCTACATGCACCATCATTTGCAAAGCCATGGTGGATCACAAGACATGGCTGAGAGTTTGCTTGAATACCAAGCGGGTTTCATGCGAATCTGAAGGGTTTTGAGACTTCTAAGGTTCACTGTCTATTTTTTCCTTTGAAGGGAACCCATCATTTGAGTTGATGAAATCCATGGCCTCATGGCCTGGTTTGGCAATGAGAGTCCTGAGGGCCTGTGCTGTGCCTTGGCGAGGGACATGTGATCAATGAAACTGTCCGATCCTCATCCTCATCATCCCCCTCCTCCTCGTCCTCCTCCTCATCATCATCATCATCATCATCATCATCATCATAATCATTGCCATCTGAATCTCTAAAGCACCCGCCCTCAGTTTTGTAGGCATCGCTTGTGGAGCTGCATCCTCATTATGGCGCTGCTCACGGTGCAAGGTGCCCTATTGCTCAGCAGCTCAGCTCAAAGTGTGACATTTCCAAGGGACCCTTGCTGGATGTGTTCATATATATTGTATAAACATATTTGCATGGGCAAAAATATATATAAAATCTACGTAGGTAAAAAGTATATGTATATATATATATATTTATGTATATATATATACATAATGTATTATGTCTCTGTTTTCTAGGTTACATGACATCAGTCCAAGTGCTTCTTGCACCTTCTTTTGTGGGACGCGCGGTCTCTTTCAATCCAAACTAGAACATGTCCGGGTTGAGGCACGTGAACTTTCAATTCACAAGGTTCGACTTGTGAAAAAGCCCCTCACGACGCCCTTGGCTGCCACACGCAGTCACAGTGTGATTCATGTCAAGGCGGAGTGCCAGCAAGAAGACTGGAAGAAGCACCGTGAGAGCTGCGCGGGAAAAAGTGATACTTGGCCTCCGTAACGGCTTGGGATCCGTTGTTTCTCAGGGCATGAAGAAGGACTTGAAAAAGCCGCTTGTTTACACGGAGACTCATGACCTTCCATGTTTGTGCCCAATTTTATTTCTTCCTCCTCATCCCTAAGCCGCACAACGAGAAACATAGTTATCAGGGATGTTCAGAGTTCAGTGACCGATGATGTTTAAGAATATTACATCGAATCACTGCTTCTGACAGCTTAGGATTTGCGATCGGAGTTGCGAGTGCAAAATCTCCATGGCTGGAAGGCATTCAACCTTCGAGGTGACCAGGCACCTTTCTGGAAAATGTTACGGCAGAGCCAAGGAAGCTTTCAAGCGCAGTTTTGGTTTGTTGCTATCAGGTTTGGATTGGGATGCCGAATTCCGGATGTATAAAACCCTGCAAGATAATGGGGTTAAGTAGCTCCCTCACCTGGTTTGACAGATTTCAACCATCAAGAATAGGATGTGATTCTATGTGATTCTGCCATTTTGGTTGCGACAGTTGGCCAAGCTGAAGCATCAAGAATGTTTTGGCCTGTCCCTGCTTGAAGCCTTGGACACTTGACTGAAACGAGCATGCCGCAGCCACAGTGAAACATTGCTGACAACATCCTGTCAGGATGAGCTTGACTCTAGTCACTAGTTTTGTTTTCAGGTGAACCCTGACCAATAACTCTGCAATCATGTCAGAAGCCGTTGGTTTGACCTTCAGGCATGAAGGCAAAAAGTGTACCCATGACCAATCTTGTGGTTTGATAAACTTCGACTGGTGCTATCTTTGCGGTATTACCCAAACAGTGGATTTAGTCATGTACACAGGCACCTGCATCAGATTGTAGGGTAGCAGACATTTGGACCTGGGAAGATGGCAGTCTCGTGGTCACATGCTGTAGGAAAAGATCCCTAGAGGATGGCGACGCTTGGCCAGATCAAAGGGCAAAGACTGGGAAGACTTGTGTAAGAGCATAGGCTAAAGTCACCAAACATTGAGAACAAACTTGTTGCTTCAAGGTGTTCCGCCCATATACGCATGATCTTATATACTCATCATGAACTTGCAGTCTTACACTTCACCCAAAGATTTGGATAGATTATTGCGTCACATTTCCACATGACATCGCATGACGTCACCGGCGGCAAGAAGTATTTGTGCGAGGTTTGAAACCGGTCAACGGGCGCTGTGCTGCTGGGCTTGAGTAGTCAAAGAGAGAGAGAAAACGAATTGGCGTCACCTTGAAGCAGGTGAGATACGTAGTCTTTGTTTGAGAGCCTTTATGATTTTGGCTTGGCGACTTACCATTGCACCCTATTTCTTGATAGCTTTTCCTGGTAGATCATCAAAGTTCGTTAAACCAGGAGTCAGATGAGTGTGTGGAAGCTTCACTTTTTGAAGGCACTTACCAGGACACATTTAGGAGCGATTTTGTGCCTCTTTGGATCTCACATTTTCTTCCGGTTGGCTTCGGATCTGAATGGTTCGGAGGCTTGAAATTGAGCTGAGGTGGTTTGGATTCTTGGAGCTCGAGATGGCATCGTCGGGAGCTGAGATGGTGAGGGTTTTTTGGTACTTGTTGTCATAACTTAAGGCAGGGAGCAGAGGAACACCACAGGATTTTGCACAAGGGGTAACTCAGTAAAGCAAAGATCTTTGCAGAATCGACCGTCAAGTTTACTGAGGAGAAGCGTCAAATTTTGGAGGGCGGATGGCACAGATTACTTTCCTCCTTGGATGTGGGCTGGGACATTGTGCCTGACTGAGTTGTTAGGATGGGAGTCGTCAGCTTGATGCAACAATTTCAGAAGAGATTCGCAAGATATTCTGAACCAACACTAGCCAACACGTCACAAAGTCATTTTGGAGGCTTCAGCCTTCCCTTCTCTATCCTTCTCTGTTTTTTGTTTGCAACACATGGTCTTTTTTTTTGCTCCCTCCTTCTTCTTCCAATTCACAGGAGCACTGCCATGATCCTTTGTTTTGAGGCACTCATTGGCCCTGAGATGGAGGAAGACAAGGTGTCCAGATGTGTGCATTTGCGGATAGGTTGAGTTGGGTACGCACTGGAGCATGTACAGTAACGGTTTTCCCAAAATGTAGCCACCACTGCCGTTGACCTTTGATGAAATATCACATAAATGGAATCCGGACATAGCTGAGGCTGAGTTCATCGAAAACGAGTTTTTGGGGTTCAATTCAGACATGGTACTCCTAGATCTTTCAGTCTCCCTGCAGCCCTTGCAGGCAGTCTTCGTGCACAACGGCACTCGCGTCTTCACCTTTTCGGTGCTTTTTCATGATGCACAACTGCCATTGCACTTGCAACATCCCACCTTCGTTTGTGCATTCAACTCAGGTTGGGCAGTTGGGGCATGGGATTGGTCTGATGGGATCCCTGAATGGTTTCGCGGCTTTGTTCCACTTAGAAGTTGCACCAACATGGAACATTCATGCATTTAAGATGATATACATGTTACGGGTAGCCGACAGAAGTCAGTTTTTCATTTCTCCATGTTTGATTAACCCAACCGCAGCCGGTCAAGCTCAGCACTTCCTCCCATCCATCGGCAAGACCAGTTTGCCTGATTGGAACATGGCTGTGGTCCTTCCCGTCCACGCTGGAGATGCCACTGATGCCAGCAGTGCCGGTACACCCGCGGTAGTCAGCATTCCACCTGCGGAAGAGTTGGTGCCAAGCATTGACTTGACGTCCGCGAAAGGGACCGAAGCCTCGGATCCCAAGAAGGAACCAACTTTGCTGACCAAGAAGGAATCCACTTCGCCAATCAAAAAAGGTTCAAACTCACCTTCCAAGAAGGACTTTGTGTGCCCTATGGAAGTGACAGTGACCCTTAACACAGAGGACGCCGGAGATCACGAGCAGAAAAACTTGGAAGTGCCTGTCCGCAAATCACCTCCATGCTATGGCCCCAACAATTCCGCCCGCCGCGCAAACCGGCGAAAGAACGGTTCCCCTGGCCCAACAACGAGGCAATCCAGCCCACCCTTGTTGACACCAGATAGCCGCAGCCCAGCTTCCAGCCGTCCAGCCTCACCCTTCAGCCCCGCTTCCAGTCCGGCAGCCAGACGTCATAGTCATGCAGAGGTGACAGTTCCAGCGGCCAGGTCTGTTAGCCAACGACGCCCCAGTGCCCCAGTGGTTTCGGCACCAAGCCCAACACCAGCGTTCACCCATCCTCAATTGGTGGCCCACCCGCTGAGGAACAGCCGCAGCATGAAGGATACAAGGGAAGGGGCAAGGTCTGAGAGTCATGACGAGTGCACTTCGGCTACTGAAATTTGTGTATCGAATAGATCCAAACAGCTGCAAAACATAGGTTGAGCTGATTTGTGTTTAGAGGATCCCTGGAGTCCGCACAGCCTCATCTGATATGTTGTCGTTAACATTATGATCTCTCTCTCTCTCTCTATATATATATATAATCTCTCTATATATATATATATATTTCTACACTCATTATCCTTTTGCCTCCAGTTTTTCCATGGACAGAGTTATGTATGTAATCAATGTGTCCCAATTTCTTCCTTTCACTGAGGTATTCCACGTGCCAGATCTCAAAGTCAGAAGCGGGTGAAGAATCCTGCGGATCCCTTTGACTTGGCTAGGTTTACCGAGGCACAGAGCCTTAGTGAAAAATGGAGAAACGGATGAGGGCATGGAAGGACCATGTTGTGTTTTTTTTTGGGGTGTGCGTGTATCAAGTGTGTTTTGTCATGTTCGCAGTGTATGTCATGGTTTTGTGATTTAAGACATTAAGTGTGTGTTGGGGGCCTGTGGAGGAGTCATGCACTTTTAAGGAGATGTTCTGAAACGAAGGGCTTCAGAATATTTTTGGGACGCTTATTCGAAGGGCGTGTTCCCCTCTTTGGTTTCATTCACCTTTAAGCAGGACATAGGTGGAGCAACCACAAACTTCCAGCACGATATCCGCATCTAAGGAAGGAGAATGGAACTTTTGAACGGGCCATTGGTGAAATCAAGGCAGGCCGAAAGTCTTCCTGTTGGATGTGGTTTGTCATCCCTTCGCCACCGCACATGAAGAACAACGTGGAGCATGGAAGCAGCATGAATCGAAAGTTTCTGGGATGCAATAGTATGATATAGTATGCAATAGTTGCAATTTTAATTCAAGCAAGAACCCAAAATGATTGGAACGGGAAAGCTACGACCTTTGAGCAAACCGGAAGCACAGCATTATATACATATGTATATATAGTGATTAAGCGATAGATAGAAAAGTAAAAAGTTCCAACATGAATGTTCATTTTGGAGAATTTCAGGGTTATGGCTAAACATTTCTATCTATGATATTTTATGCATATTTTGCAGGAATTCTAGCATTTCTATCAAAAATAAAAGGAAAAAAGTCCAAATATTACATATTAGGTTGGCACAAATATACATAGAAAAGTTGAAACCAAAAAAAGCAACTGGACCATCTGTAAATTGTTGTACCTCTAAGTTGTTAAAGTCGTGGTGTCTTCATGTTTTTGTGGCCATTCCTATGGGGGGAGCTTTTCTGAGAGTCCTTGCCTTTGCAACGTCTAGCGCATAGTTCACAAGGGTGTGATTCAATTCTTTTGCTAAAAGATGTTCATTTTCAGGATTTCTGGGCACACTTTTGACCTGGGCCCCAAAATTCGGAATTTTGAAGAAGTCATGTTTAATTCGATTGATTTACTTAAGCATGTTCATTTTGACCATTTTGGTCCCAGACTCTTTGAAAGAGCTAGTGAAAATCATGGATACAGAAAACTAAATGTTCATTTGAAACCTTGGAAATGGCGCAGCTCCCTTCCAACCCAGAATAATGGTTGTATAGGACATGTTCATGGGTTTGGAACCTATGAATACAATCCTATTTAAACAAACAGTTTCCAAGGTTTCAAAAGGTACAACTTACTTTTGAATAGTGTCCAGCCTTGGGAGGTCTTTGTAACCCCTTGCAACTTTTCCATCTATGATATTTTCTGCATATTTTGCAGGAATTTTCACATTTTTACAAAAAATCACAGGAAAAAAGTCCAAGTATTACATATTAGGTTGGCACAAATATACATAGAAAAGCTTAAACCAAAAGAAGCAATTGGACCATGTGTAAAGTGTTGTACCTCTAGCTGTTAAAGTCGTGGTGTCTTCATGTTTTTGTGGCCATTCCTATGGGGGGAGCTTTTCTGAGAGTCCTTGCCTTTGCAACGTCTAGCGCATAGTTCACAAGGGTGTGATTCAATTCTTTTGCTAAAAGATGTTCATTTTCAGGATTTCTGGGCACGCTTTTGACCTGGGCCCCAAAATTGGGATTCTTAACGAAATCATATTTAATTCGATTGATTTACTTAAACATGTTCATGTTGACAATTTCGGGCCCAAATTCTTTGAAAGAGCTATAGTGAAAATCATGGCTACAGAAAACTAAATGTTCATTTGAAACCTTGGAAATGGCGCAGCTCCCTTCCAACCCAGAATAATGGTTGTATAGGACATGTTCATGGGTTTGGAACCTATGAATACAATCATATCTTCTATCTATGATATTGTCTGCATATTTTGCAGGAATCCTAACATGTCTAGGCAAAAAAAGAAGGAAACAACTTCCAAAAAGAACATATTATAATGGAACAGTAAAAAACTTTTCTATCTATATATTATTTCATCACTATATGTATGAAATAATACAGATAGAAAAGTTTGAACCAAGCATAATTGAACCATCTTTCATTTGTTATACCCCCAGTAGTTGAAGTCCTGGTGTTTTCATGTGTTTGTGGCGGCGCCTATGGGGGGAGCATGAACTACGCATGATTGGTTACGCTGCGGCACTGCGGCTGGCTACATTTTTGTTCTTCTTTCGCGGTAGTAGCAGTAATCACTATGACTATCAGTGAAAGACGTGGAGAGCAGCGTCCATCATGAACTGAAAGTCCCACAGCCAATCTTCCATCTCATTGTTCCTTTCTTCAATACACACTTGTTGCATTTCCCTTGCAAATTTCAAAGATACGCTACAGCCTTGAAGTATGCGTCCACGATAAGGAACCTTGTTGAGTTCGGACAACACAGGATTGGGAGCTGCGCTTTGAGTGGGCACTGGGTCCACAGCACCAACAGGTAGGGCATCTGGCGCGGCATGAATCTTGCACATTGTGAGCACAATCCACATATCAACACAAGGTCTTGTAAGCCTTTGCACGCCCGTGGNACCGCTATATACACAGGACATTACATATAGCATGTATACATTGAATATTTTTGACATTTGTTCATGATTATGCGAAGATTGACGAGAAACTTTTCCATCTTATGTTTCAGAACTAAGACCAAAATGACTTCAAGTGGCAAAGAGCATTGTTAAATCCCTCGCCTGTCGTTCGGTTGCATGCAGGCTCCGAATCCCGATGGGACCATGCATTCAGCATCATTGTCGGCACCGATCAAAATCACGTTGTTTTCGATGGACCAAGCTTTTCGTAGGGATTGAAACACAGATGACTGGTGGGAAGGTGCGCGGTCGCAAATCAACATCACTGGGGCTTGGGAAGCGTCCTTGTATCCAAGTGAAAGGCGCTTCCTCCTGATCTCTGTTGAAATGAAATCAAAGAACTTGACGCAGGTCTCTCCACTCCACATGTGAGACCTTCTCTGGTGGCATTCGATGTGAAGCCGCCCTTTGTAGAGCTCGTTCATCTCTTTCATATCTTGGAGGGTGATGTTTCCATCAGGAAACGTCACAAAGCAAGGACCGAGATCTCCGTCTCCCCAGCTTAACGTAGTCGTTGTCCGTGGAGCGCGCCAACCTTGGCAGGTGTTGGCGCCTCCATACCCAACCAACTCAGCCAAATTGTTTTCCCACGATGGCTTCCTTGGCTGGGTTCCGATGCAAGCACTTTGGATTGTCAACAAAGCCTAACTTTTAACGGCTATGCCACCTCATGGTCCGTCTAACCTTTCTATCTATGATAGATATTCTTCTTGTACATGATTCAGGGGTACATTCTTTGAAACCTTGGAAATTCAAAAGACCCTTCCAAATGCATTGTTGGAAAGCAATCGATAACCATGTTCAGGGTGTGATAGACATTACTTTGGGTAAATTTTTCCAAGGTTTCAAAAGGATACGAAATGGATTGCTACAAAGCTCCTCAACTTTTCTATCTATAGTATTTTGTTCTTATACACATTGATCCTGCATGGATGGGACTACGTCGGGCTTAACAAGCAAGAAAGTATCAACACCATTGCGTATGTGTAAATATTTACATTTAAGTGAATATGCGCATAAAATATTTACGCAGCCACCAA
>DF239038.1:0-34918 GCA_000507305.1 Breviolum minutum Mf 1.05b.01
TCAATGGGGAGTGCATCACATCAACTGGGAGATGATCTTGATCTAGAAACATGGTGCCTTGAACAAAGAACCAGCCTAGAGTTTCAAGCCTGGCCAACAACACTCCACATGGCCCTGGGACTCTGAGAGAGTCAGGCAGCAAGGATGCTTGATGAAGATAAGGTTCAACCCGAACAGGGTCGGCGAAACGACGAAATTGCACAACTGCATCAATGATAGCAAAGCACCCGGGATCATGAGAAGGGAAATGCACCAATGACAACAAAATATGACTACTACTCCCGGCTTTATCTGATCGGAGTCCTTTGGCAGCCCCGGCACGAAGTGTCTTAAAGATGTTTGGTGAAATGTGAACCCCTGATGCTGCATGAAGGCCTCTTGGCCAGGCTTTGCAACGAACTACCTTAAGTTTCTGAGGGTAAGGGGCAAGACTACGAGCCAGAGCCGGCCACAGATTGTTGAGCCTTTCACACTGGGTTTTAAGGGTGCCATTGGTCTGTTGCCTGCTAAACTGCTGATGACCACCAAGATCCCGAAGATTTCTTTGGACATTCAAACCTTCTGACCTAAGCTCTTGACGACTCACACCATCCAAAGCCCAAGTGCAAGTCTTTGATTTATCAAGGGACAGGTCAAGGTCTTCACACACCGTTTCAAGAGATTCATATGCACTAATGACCTCAGCAACTTGTGTCCCAAAGAGCTCCCAATTGTCAACATAACTCCACATGTGAACAGATGGATGGAGGTAGGACATTCTGCGATGAACCAAAATGTTACACATCATCATAGCTGCAACTGAAAGTCCACAGCCTTCTGCGTACCCTGTGCATGATTTGACTCCAGGGCCACATGCATTGCGTACGAAGAAATGTCTCTCAAGTTTGGTTAGCATGTGAAGCCAGGGACGCAAAATCCTGTTGGGTATACCTAGCTTTACTGCCAAACGAAACAAAGGTGCTCTTGGGAGAGTGTTGAATGCCTTTTGAAGATCTGCTATGACACCTACTGCAACTTGGTTGTCATACATGGCTTGCTCTGCCAGGGCTTGTGCAGCCCACCACATGTTCACACTAGATCTGCCTTTGACATTACCGAACAGGTGTGTCGGGGCAAACGAAGAAAGAAAGGTTATCATCTCACGACTACGGATTGTAGACCAAATGCGGTAGACTGTGGGCAGAATGGTTATTGGTCTAAACTCATGCACTTGACTGGCTCCAGGCCTTTTCTCAAGAGAGAAGACGCCACCATGAAGTAGCTGTTCAGGCCACTCTCCTGACCTTTCAACCCGGTCAATCAATGTCAAAAGTTGAGCCTTGAGGTGCGACGGCATGTGCAGGAGGTCATCTCGATGCACACCGTCCATTCCTACAGCACTTTTACTTGGCTTACTACGAACGATTGCATCCCATTGTGAAATGGTGATGGAAGAGCACTGCATGTTGCCACCAGGAACCTGTGAGTCAATGAAGGAGTTGATGGCATCCCAACGAGACTCGGGCAACTCTCGATGCTTGTCCCATCTGCGAGACCATTCACACTCGAAAGCTTCAAAGATTTCACCAAGTGACCCAATGGGTCTTTGTTGAGTGAGTTTAGTGCCTGGGGTGGCAGCATGTTCGGATTGAAACCAAATCTGATCTTCACTGATGACCTCAGTTCGAAGGTATGCTCCCTGACACAGGATTGGCAGTTGCGGATCAAGAGATGCAGACGAGTCTACGATTACCGAACCTTCATCCACAACCTCTGTGACTATACATGTCTTTTGATCCAACAACACTTCAACCGGGACAGGGCCAGGATCACGAACTGCTTGAAAAACTGCGTTGGGATTTGCTGCATGTTTCGCTTTGATGCGTTCAGTCCACGAGGTGTGGAGATGATTATCAAGCGATTTGACTTCTGCCGCAAAATTAAGATTGATAGCTTGGACGACTGCAAGGGGTGGAATGATCTCAGGAATGAAAATCGGAGCACTGGGATGTACAATGCTACGAGTGCACCACCAATTGGCAAAACTACCTGAGAACCCTGCTGCACGATAAATGGAACGCCACAGAGCTTGGATATGTTGATGCATGTGCACACTATCAGTGTTAGATTTCATGGCTCTTTCAAGGTTGATGAGTCTACGCCACTGTGTATACCAATGCTTAAGTTTCTGTGATCTCCCAACATAGTGAGGGGAAGGCTCACCTTGACGACCGGCCTTGATGGGTGACACCTGATGGCGTTTGAAGCTACGAGCAACTGTGCTTCCTCGACCCTTTTGATGTGAAAGGCACACGCTTTTGTGAGTAGTCTGCATCAAATTATCAACCCAATGCTCATGCTCTTTCCAAATGGCTGCATAGATTTCGGTTGAAGAACCTTGATGGACGACTGGTTCAGCAACTTCAAGTGACCTAAGTGCTTCGACTAGGTGTGTCCCATACGAAATCTTATCAGGCTTATACCAATATGGAAAAGGTTCTGGCTGACCTGGGACTTCAAGAGTAGCTGTCAAAACTGCGTGGTCAGGGAAAGGTTCCAAAACGACATTGACTGCTCGGATCCACTCACGAATTTCAGGACTGACATAAATGAAATCTTTGCGTGAGGTTTGCTTACATGTCATTGACGGAATTAGACCCCATTTCTGCTCTGCAAGTGACTGTATTTCAACCCATCCATGCTGAATCAAAACGTCATGTATGGGCAAAACTTCAGGGTGTTGGTTGAAGTCACCTGCCAAAAATTTGGGCCCATGGTGGAAGCGAATTTGATCAAAGACATGGGAGATCAGCTCATTGGTTTGACACTTAACCGTATTGGAGTCACTACCTGCTGCCCACCCGTAGACAACACCCCCTGTGAACCAAGTGCCGTGATGATGGAACTGTGCTGCGGCACATCTGCCTGTTTCAAAGAATTCTTGATTCCAACCATTACGAATCGCCCGAGTTGGGCACGACGAAAGAAAACCGACACCGGTATGACGACCTCCTGTGGACATGATACTTTTGCTCTTGTGAGGTGCGGGAGCACCCGGACAAAACTTAAAGGGAGAATTGGCACAACGAAGCTCAGTGGCGAAACGAGTGACTCCCACTGCAGTGAGTTGAGATTCACTGACTGAATACACTCCACGCTCAAGGGAACTACACTGAGCACTTTTGCCAGCCAATCCAGTTGGATTTATTGCTCCTAGAATCAATGAGGGGCCTGGCACCTTTGCCTCACCAACACGAAAGAAGCAGAACCACAAAATCAAAAACCAAAACTTGGAGAAAACGGGTCTAAGGTAGCCTGTCCGACTACCCGACCCACCCCTTCACTCATTGCGAGCTCTTTTGCTCAAAAGTGCTTCAATTTTGCTCATCTGATCAGCGAGCTGACAGTCCAAATGATTACGAAACTGAGCACCTTGCTGTTCAACCTGGTGTTGAACCTGTGTGACTTGTTGAGTCAGCGCTTGGGTGGTGGCAACCTGATGGGTTTGTGCATCATTAAGACGAGCAATCTGATCTTCCAAGGCTTTTACACGAGGTTCAAGTGACTCATGCATGGGTGTATCACCATCAATCAAGGCCAACTTTCTATCAATCCTGTCTTCAAGTTGCTGAACCTGAACAGGGGATAGGCCTGGGGGATGACGACCAGGCAGGTGGGTAGCTGCGGCTGCCCAAGGATCGGATCTGAGAGGCTTGATTTCTTTAGAAGAAACCGAAAGGCATTCTTTGGTGTGTGACGATGCTTCAATGGCAACAACTGGAGGCTTGGAGGCTTGACTGTCCTTGGCAACGATAAGGACATCCCCATGACTCATGGTGATCACAGGATGTTGAGGTGCTTGTGAGGCCTGAGCATGCCGCAAAATTCCACGACCATCTGCACTACGGCCTGCAGGTTGAATTGCTTTAGCTGGCCAATTCCAAGACGAGATGAGTTTCTGAAGAATCTGGCGAGTGCAACCCCAAGGAAGGGGCCCAATGACATAAGTGGTTGTCAATCCAGCAAGAAAAGGAGTGTCTTGACGAAACTGTTCATGAATGACATCGGCTTTGGCGACTGAGGTTTTAAATCCATACCTCTGAGCCACCCTAACGACAAACACTGGAGCTTTGGCTTGCTGTTTCATTTGCATGGCATCAGCATGAGTGGCTTTAGGCAGCCAAACTGTGTGATGCTTTGGGCAGTGGCCACGTCCATTTGCTTCTCTTGGTTCAACGAAAAGTCCAGCGATACCTGATACATTGGTCAAGGCTTCAAAAACGGACTCAAGGATTCTGACATGGCAAGTGAAAATCTCTGCATCCTTTGCGGGTGACTTACGAAATTGCAAGGACACAAAATCGCGATTCCACAAGTCCAAAATAGGCTCACTGGACTCAGACGAAGTGACATGAGTGGCTGGACACTGACAGTCAGCATTGCGGCATACGGAAAGGCAAGGAGCCAACTTCATGAGGTGTTTAACTGGACCTTCAAGTACATTTGGCCAAGGAACCGTGCATTGATCGCGATAAAGTAGCAATTTCACCGTGACAACTGGAACTTCAACGACTGACGGAAGTTGGGGCGGAGTGGCCCTCTGGATGGGCTTTTGACCTTTTTGAACGATGGCGGCAGTGATGAGCATAGGTTCACCATTTGCTGCACAGCGTGCTGGAAATCTGGCTAACCCTCCAAACTGTTCAATAAATCCTGGACTTGGGTCTAGGATAGCAAAGCCCAAACCTTCGGTGGAGATGATCGACTGCTTGGCAAAGGGCTCAAATTCACTTTCTGACAAGATCACCAAACCCCTGGAATTAGAGCCAACCTAGGACCACCTGACCAGATGAAATCTGACTGATTGGGGTACCATCCTGCTGTGAAAAGACCCCTGCTGGAACGATGACGTCTGATGGGAGTACAATGCATTTGGAAGGTTTGGAACCATCATCAATTTTGTTGGTCTTGTTGCCTACTGGTTGTTTCCTAGAACCTCGTGCATCAACCAATTTCTGAAGTTCACTGGGAAGTATCAACCGAATAGGAGGTTTCTGCTGATTGGCAATTTGCTTCAAAGCAGCCCACGGACGAGCCTCTTTGAGACACTGTGCAATGCGATCTGAACCCAAAGTTTTGATGACCTCGGCTGCACGACTGGCTGCCTGATCCAACGGGACCCCATGTTCACGAAGGATGGTTGCAACTGCAGTGTGAATTTCTGCATTGTGGCCACCTAGCAAGTATGACGACTGCTTATGGGCTCTTGTGGGATGCAGTAATAGAGAAATCCAAAAGAGAACCCTCCAAACTTTGGCAAATGCAGGCATGAAAAGGGTTGGCTCCGTTTCACGAAAGGTTTTACTTACCAACCATGCAAAGGCTTGGAATCCACAATCTTTGTCAAAAGCTTTCATTAAAGGAGTGGCAGGACCATCTGAAAGAAATTGCAAGTCCAAACCTAAAGCTTCCCATGCTGCGACACCTTCACTGGTAGTATGGACGACGACTCGGCCTTCTCGACTCACTACAAAGATGGGAATCCAATGCTGGCCAAAAAGAATGGCTGACACGACTGATTGCTTGTAGACGAGGCATTGGATATCTGCAAACCAGGCTGTGGCTGGTAAATGAACATCCTCAATGTACTTCACTGTGAGGGGTGGGCTCATGGCAACTTTCCTAACACGACTGATGCTTTGAAGATAGAAATCCATTTCATCATCTGCCACACTTGCACCCTGAGTGAAAATAGATTGACAACGAGTCAATGATGACGATGGAGGAAATTTGTCAGCTAATCCAATGGGGCACAAAAGGACTGCGGATTGGGATTGCGCAGAGACGGATGATGCCAGAGTTTCACCAAAAACATCTCGACACACGACATCGGCATTACCTAATGCTTTCTCAGCTTGAACTAAGTCACCAATTTTGGAATGTTCCGAAACTGAAAGTGTGCTAAACTGAAAAGTACGGAAATCCACAATGATGGGTTGTCCATTGAGAAGATCTGATGGCGAAAAGTCCAATGCCATGATGATTGAATGCCGATTGGATATCCTGAGATGGTTCACCCTGTAAATTCACATCCAAAATCCCTGAAACTTGGGGTGGAGATCGGAGGAAATCCCAAGCCTTTAGGGGTGTGGGTGCAGAACTGTCGTCACCTGTCAAGAAATCATGAGTGTCACGGGAGACATCTGCAGTGACTTCGGCTACACATGGAGTGTCTACTTCCTGGGCATGAGGAGATACCTGCACTTCAACTTTTAATTGAGGAATCTGATCGCTTGGAGGGATCACTGTGTCTTCTTTGAATGCTGGCGCTGGCAAGTCAACTTTACGAGGACTCCGGCTGCGAGATCTGGAAGTTTGGCCGTGAAACGAAACTTTGGGAACCTCAGGAGGGCCTAACGAAAATCCAGGAATGGCTCCCGGGACGGATGGCCATGGCAGTGTCGGAGACACTGCAGCAGATTCACTGGCATGCGATGCTGCATCACTTTCATGCAGGATTGGATCTTCAAACTGAAGGCTTGCGATGCCTCCATGAGGTGTGTCGAACAAAGCCATCAAATTCCGCTCATAAAGTTTCATTGCAACAGAAATGTGCAAGGTGGGCCAAAGTTGTGATCGAATTTGGAAGATCTGTTTGCAAATGGCCTCAATTGGATCCCGTAAGTTGATTCGAGGGAGGTGTGAAAATCCAAGGTCACAGACATGTCTCCTGATGGCCGAAAAGATCCAAGCACTTTGGATAGGTGATGCCATCTGACCGATTGATGTCATTTCAAGTCTGCTGTTGGGGTGTTGACCCAAAACCAAGGGCAAACCATTCAACAGTCCAACCTCTTGGGGGGTCAAATGACGGTAACACAATTGCCCAGTTGGATCTGCAAAAGAAGCCAAAACTCCGAAAAACCCCTTAGACGAAATTCTGGCAGTTGATAAACTGGTTTTCCTACACTCACATGGGCAAGCATGAAATTGGTTGGCCCACGAATGCAAGGCTGTCGGCAAAGGTTCAAGAAGGTTGACTACCGATTGATCCAAGCTAGCATTACTTTGTGAAAGACCACGAATTTCGTAATCTTGCAACGTCAATTGCTGAAGATCAGATTGCGATGGAATTGGCAACCGTTCAAACATGTCACTTACAGTGGGCTTTGGCGACACAACAGGCAGTTCAGGGAGTGTGATTTTGCCTATCCATGAGGCACTGAAAACACACCACCACCGGGATCTGCGAGCTGGCATCAACGAATTAAGTTCCAAGACCACTTCAGATTTCACATGTTGGGTGATTTCCTCAAACTGCTGCAAGGCCAACTTGACAAAAGGAAATTGGGGGGCTTCCGACACACATTCCAAAACCACTACCGGACAGTTTAACATGTAAGATGTCCAAAGTCCCCATGGAAGTGTCATGGAACGGAGGTCTTGGCCTCCTCTTTTATCGCCTGCTCTACTGAAAGGTTGGCACGAGAAACCGAATGCAAAGCTGGTGGATCCAGCACTGGCTGAGAAAAGTTCAGCCACAACTTGCAAATGCTCAATGCTACCTTCAACGACATGTGCGGACTGATACGACTTGAGGACTTCTACCAGTTTAGGTTGGAGCTCGTTGCAAGCTACAACCTGCCACCCTGCTGAATTCGCCCCCAGACCAAGAGCTCCAATCCCCGTACAAGTCTCTGTAAGCTCCATCAATGATTGAGATGAAATCTGTCGAACCGGTAAAACCCAACTGTCGTCATCTATTGTAAGCACCGACCCCCGATGATCATACTGATACACTACGTTCAACAAAGTCAATGTTCCAGAATGTTTGGGAATGTCACCAACCAACCGAAATTCTCTCTTGTTGACCCAACTTCTGCACAAAACCCCGCCAGTAAATTCCAAAAGCACTGTTGCCTTTAAGGAAGTTCGTGACCCCTTTGCCAAAGATGGGAAATAATCTTCATAGATTGGAAGACCTTGATACTTACCAGTTTTGTGAATGCCACTTGAAAAAGCCACCATTGCAAAACACCGCCCAACTCTCGGCCGACTCCACCCACTCGACTGGAAAGTGATTGGGCCAGGGCTATGAAAATAAACCTCCTTCTTTCCATTATACTGGTTGTTTATAAGGGATACATATGTCGAGTCATGGTTTATTATAATCTCGATATAGCAGTGTAATCCTCTATATACCCTTTCAAAAAAACACCAACCTAAATTTCCCTGAAATCAGAGAATTTCCCTGACTAAACCAATATTTGGAGAAAATTGGTCGTGTGAGGTCGCTATAATTTGATCAAATACCATTTTGATCCATTTAGTAACTGCTTAATTACCATAATTAGTTTTCATCCCCTCAGGATTCATTTTGTAAATGGCTTATAAATGGGGGGCCCATCCTCACCACTTACCCTCCCTGAAACTAACATGTATAGCCGATAGCCCCTGAAAATAGGGCCCCCCCCTGGAAGTTTGGAGATTCCGAACTTGGAAACCCACCATTTTTAGGTGCGAACTGTTAGTTAATTTTAGGGGTACAGTACTAACTGGGATGATCCTCCGTATGGGGCCAGGTAGGTCGTCCAACAAAAAATGCAGGTGACCGAGGTGCCATCAATGATGGGAGCGCTCCAATGAGCAGGGAGGCAAACTGATTGTATCCCTTCCTGGAGAAGGGAAATCGGTTCTGGTTGGGTGGTTGAACCCCATAGGATCCATGTATGGTATATCTACCTACATTTACCATAAATTTAAGCCAAATGTAGGTAAATATACCATACATGGATCCTATGGGAACCAACCCATTTGAAAAAAGATGAATAGTCAAAATGGAAATGAACATATCCCGCGTTTGGAAAAGGAAAATCATCTTCCAAATTACCTTTCCTGGGGATATGTTGGTTTCAGGGAGTGTAGATGTTTTTTTTGAATTTAATAACTTAGACTTGCTTAAAGTTGTTGAACCAAAACATATTCCCCAAATGGTGGTTCAATGGTGATTTACGATGGTAGAAAGCGAAAAAACATCTTAAACAAACAAAATAAACATGTACGGAACATATCAAGACCCACGACATGAAAGAACATGGTGTACAAGTCCACGGATCAAACTTAAACATCAGTGATGATAATACCATCTGCTGCATGTTTCAAATTGTTAGATTAGTTTCTTCAATCAATGGAACAAGTGAACAACAAAAACTCCTTCCCTAAACGGTTGGTAGTACGGTAGTAAAAAATCCTCTTAAACACATCCAAAACGACATGCACCTCCCAACAAAGTTAGTACAAACCGCAAACCATTTCTATCATTTCGCTACCATAGCCCATACCATCCATGTATGGTATCCTTACAAACATTTGGTTGATTTTTATCGTAAATGTACCTAGGCCCTCCGTTTGGGTGTCCAATTTCAGCCCCCAAATTGGTCTGGTTTTTGGTGGGTTTTTCGGGGCTCAAATATCAGAAATCTTGGGGGATTCAGGTAGGTAAATATACCATTCATGGATGGACGGGGACCAGCTTGGCCAGTCTGGGATTTGGGATACTGTGGATTGCCCGCAAAAACAGGAAGGAGGTACTCTTGATGGTTCAGAAATTTGGCGATCAAAAACGGTAGTTTATCCGAGTTTATCCCATTATTTACAGAGGTTTTTACATCCCAGGTGGAGATCGCCGGATTTCTTCCATAGGATTCTATTCTGTTCTAGTCTATTCTAGATATTGTTTTTTCTTCTCTAGTCTTTTCCATTCAAGTCTATCTATTCTGTTCTACTCTACTTCATCTGGACGATTTAGTCTAAATCCTTAACCTGAATCTTTCGGGCCATTTTGGGTAGGATTCACTTACTAAACGACCATTTGGACCAAGTCATGGTCCAAACTCAAACCCCCCTTGCACTGGTTTTTGGGTAAATTGAGCCCTTTATTGAAATGTAGCTAAATATACCATGCCCTAAGAATCCTTCTGATGTCATGGGGTATCAAAAACACCTTTTTTGAGGCCTCAGGGGTGTCACTAGGAGGGTCTGGTGTTTCCATAGGAGGGGTCATGATCCTTAGGGTGGATCCTATGGGATAGGGAAACCACATAGTATCGGGGTGACCCACCGGCGAGAAAGGTCGTTATAAATTATCGATCCTCTCTGTCTGTCTGTCTGTCATGTCTGTCCTGATCATCAAATGTATGTGAGTAAACATACCCTAGAAGTCCTTGGCCTACCGTTTTCTTTAAACGAATTGTTTACGAACCATGGGTTTATCATGATCCAAAAGGAACCACCATTTTTATATGGTGGCAACGACTTCCAGGGTATATATGTATAATAAACATATCTACATATAATATATATATATATATCAAATGTGTCCAAGGCATCAACCAGAAATGGTGGTTTTTACCCCCAAATCATCCATTTTAATAATGTTTTCCATGAAATAAACCATCCATTTTGGGGTACTACCATTTTTGGAAACCCTATAGCATTTAGGAATCAAATGAACATCCCGAATTGGCGGCTGAAAATCAACCATTTCTTAAGATTCCAAATTTGGAAGGTTCATCACGGTTTGCCATAATCACCTGAAACAACCCTAAAAAATAGGAGAAACCCTGCATCACCAAGGGACAATACCTGTCAATCTTTAGGGTTGATTTTCCCATTAACAAGGTCCTTATGGTGGACCCAGAAGGTTCATCCTCGTTTTTTTTTTGGGCGATTCAAGTCGACTTCTTTTTCCACCAAGGTTCCATCAAGCGAATTGCTGCTCCTTCCAAATCACCTGCAGCTTGGACACCTTGATAGGGTGCAACTGGAATACCTCGGGCCACGGTGCGACAGCGACAGTAAAAACACGGTTGGTTGGTTGGTTGGTTGGTTGGTTGGTTGACAAGGCGTCACTGAGATTCTGAAATCCCTAACGACGTCGGACGGCACAAAACTCGTTTTTTTTTAGGATCTTCACCCTGGAAGATTTTCATGGCTGGGAACCTAGAAAATCACCCATGAATAGAAAGGAACATGATCTGAACTAAACCTCCATGATTATGTTCCATATTGATCTTCAGGGGGTGTTTTGCTTCGAACGTTTTTGTTTTGGAGTTTGGAAGTCTGACATTTTGTTCATACTGAGTGTAGAGGGCTTGCTCTGTTTATTGGGGAGGAACAAAGAATCACATAAAATCGTGTATCATGTATTTATGAACAGTAGTAAGTAATCACTTATATACATATGTACACAAGTACTCTATTCAAACAAGTGTATGAGTATATAAATATACGAACGGCGCCATCATGAAACAAAATCCTATGACAATAACTAAAAAAACATGATAATGATATATTTACCCTCCTGGCAACTAACGTATTCCCTTCTAAAAGGCACGTTTTAACAATGACTTTCCGTTTCTTCAGGTGGGATATGTGATCGTTCCCTGGGGTGGAACACCGGGGCAGTTTGTGAAGGTTTCTCGGGATTTATTTGGGTGAGGGAGCGCTCTAAAATGTGATTTGATAACAAGTAGATACACTTCTTGAAACTAAGATAGCCCCTAAAAATGGGCCATCCCAAAAGGAACCTAGTCTTCTATGTTAGTTTCAGGGAGGGTAATGATATATAGCAATATGATAGTATGATATGTGTGTACTGCATACAAGCATAGAATAATAAAGTAAGAATGATATACTGATATCACAATATAAAGAACATGTGTATATATAAGAACATAAAAGTACCAATAATAACAAGAAACAACAAAGCTTTAAAAAATAATGTGGTAGTGTAGAAAACCATAGTACTGCATATGTATATCAACACATGACACAAGTAATGAAGACATAATAGCAACATAATACATTAAAACTTGATACAGCATAATTACCCCCCTGAAAACTAACATGTCCCCTGAAAATCAATGGTTGGAAGATGTATTTCCTATTGAAATGGTCCCTTTTTAGGGGACATGTTAGTTTTTAGGGGTGTAATGGTAGTACTGATGACACGTGATGGCAGTATCAGAGCTTTAGATGTCGTCTTGCCAATGTGCAGAACCTCGGTCCGTGTCGTCTGAAGCCATCCACATGGTCGAGTCGACCGCCATCGAATCCAGGCGTACGGCGGTCAGCATGAAGAAAAAAAACAGGGACCCGATGTAGGAGAAACACATCTCAATGAAAGCATCCAAAAAAAAAACAGGCGTAGAAACGTTTCATAACTTATGCACATAGAAGTAGAATCTTTAAACACAAATTCATGTAAAAATGTATACATATAAATATATATGTAATGTGTGCATCTATAAATATATATTATATACATATATATATATATACACAAACACAAATCATACTAGTATCACAAATACCAGGACCATCTCATGTCATCTACCCACCCGTTTTCCTGGGCAAATTGTAACTACCTGAGCCGCGGTCACCCCACAATGTGGTTTCCTAACCCATAGGATCCATGGTTGCCTGGTATATTTAGCTAGATACATTTGGTGGACTTTTATGGTTTTATAGTAGCTAAATATACCAGTCCCATGGATTCTATGGGTAAGGGAATTTCCCCAAAACTTCCTCTCAGGTTTTCGAGTTATGGTAATTTGCCCATGTTTCCTAGTTGTTGGTTTCAACCCGTTTGAAAAATATTCGTCAAATTGGATCATTTCCCCAAATAGGGGTGAAAATATATAAAATATTTGAGTTGCCACCATCTAGTAATCTAGTCTTGGTTGATTTTCTATATATATATATACATAGGATTAAGGTTTTGGGGGGTATAGTAAGTTTGGGGGATTGGTCATTTGCCCAGGTCAATGGAGTTTCCTGGTTCCCTTAATAGGTGGAAGGTGATATATAATCACCCAATTGGCAGTATATAAGTGGTACAGTATATAAGTGGTATTGTTCCTGCCAATTGGGTGATTATATGGTACCTACCACCTATGAAGGGAACCAAGGAAACTCCATTGATACTGTTGATGGAAGAAATCCTGCACCAGTTAATATGATAAATATCCCATTATTCATAGGGTTTCATACATCCCAGGTGGTGCAGGATTTCAGCCATTAACAGTAGTTTGGGGGATTGGTACTTTGCCCAGGTTTCAAAAGTTGATCCCAGGAACTCCAGATGGTCTTTCCAGTCATAGCTTCCAAGGCCAAAACGCTACCGTGAAGGTCGGGTTTCCCCATGAAGGAACCTTCCCGGGAAAACGTGGGGTCCGACAGTTGAGCGTTTTTGTTTTTAAAGAAAGCGCAAATTTCTAGGGGGGACTGGGGGTGGAAATGAGGGATACGTGTATATAATGTGTATATGTAAATATATATATACCTAGAGTCTCCCCGCGGTGTTTTTAATTGCCTTTTTGTTTTTGGACCATAATTTCCGCTTTTTTGCAAAATAAACGCTTTTTCTAGAGAAAAAAGGCGCAGGAATGTGCAAACCCCGGACGTGTCCAATTCGGACGCAAAAAGACGCTTTTTGGACGCAAAAAGACGCCTTTTGGACGCCCAAAAGCGCGCTTCGGACGCGGGTGCGAAGAACAAATGGGCAGGTTTTTCAAAAAAAAGGCGCAGCATTACAGGACAAGGCGCATTTGATTTCGGGAGGTTGTTTCTGAAAAGGCATTTAAAAAAGGGCCGTTGGAGACTCCAGGTATATATATTGTTTTTATACATACATTTACGCAATTTTCTGGTAAAAAATAATAATAAAACAGCTATAAACATATGGTTTCTTTGTAGTCAAGGGGAGCTATTTTAAAAAAAACTACAACTTTTCTCGATGTACGAATCTCGAATCTACTGTATTGGGAGATCTAGTCGTAGGAACGGACACATCCCAAACTCCAACAAACTCCCAACTGAGGGATCATCCCAGGACTCGTAAGTGGTGACCCTAGGGTGTCCATGGAAGTTAGTAACGATCGTTAGTAAGTTGGCTTATAAGCTACTTGGGAGATTTACAACCTACTTAAATAGGGGTTATAATCCATTGATACTAAGTACCATGGACATCCAAGTAGTAACCCCCATGTATATCATGCCATTTAATAATAACCCTACTTAGGGGACTTAGGACTTACGATCACGATGGTTATTAACCACTTGCAACTCCTGGGATGATCCTTGAAGGATATATCCTTCACTTGGTTTCAATATAAAGGAACTTAGGAATCATCCAAGGAGGAACATATCCCACATCACTTTATAGCTCGGAAGCATAGTCCAAATTGACTTGAACGAAGGTCCTTTTAATCCAATGGTCGTGCCTATGTACCAATCGTCCGTATTAGTCAATTACACTCCTGAACATGACGATCCTTTCCTTTTGCTGTGGTATATTTTCAGGGGCGAGCCGTTAAACATCCAAGGGGTAAGTTGGGCGAAATTGAACCCAACTCTGAATGCCCTGTCAGCTCCTTGAAAATTCCGTCTCTTGTGGGGTGAACAACCTTTAAATTACCCAAGGAATGCTACTTGGGATGTCCATGGTACTGAGCAAATGGATTATTTATAACTATAATTATAACCCCTTCATAGGTAGGTTGTAAATCCCGCAAATAGGTCATAAACCAACTTGCTAAACTAACCAGTTTTCCTAACTTCCATGGGTCCACAGCCTAGCACACATACCTTGGGTGCATTTTTCTCATGTCAACTACGACCCATGGGTCATCTGCTGCCAAGCTCACGCCTGGTGTGACCACAACGCTCAGACCAGGAAATCCCGCGACTTCTCCAATGGCAGGATAAGAATTGCAAGGAGAGGAAGTCCTTAGTTTCGGTGGGTTACACCCCTGGAAGATTAACATGGAACCTGAAAATGGATGGTTTGGAAGATGTATTCCCTACTAAAATAGTGCATTTTTTTGGGACATGTTAGTTTTCAGGGGTGTATCGGATCAATCAATCAATCCCATGATGGATTCCCATGGGACGATTGGATGGACACCTACATTTATCAACCATGAAAAAAAATCAATCATTCATGTATACGTAAATATACCATTCATCGATCCTATGGGAATCAATCAATCAATCCATCCATCCATCCATCCATCCATCAATCCATCAATCTATCCATCCATCAATCCATCCATCCATCAATCAATCAATCAATCAAATCATCCAAGCAGTTCCTGGGGTGAAAAACCATCGACAAAAACAAGTCACACACGGACTGTAAAAATGTGATTCCAATGGGCAACCGGTGCGATGTCAGCACTAACAATAAAATCATCCTTGTTGCTTAAAGACCGGATTTCCTACATCCAAGGGTAGTATAACAGTACAAGGTGGGCCCCTACCAGCTAAAAGTAGGGGCGCAAAACTCCACTTACAGCAGTTATAACCCCAAGTTACAAGGCCATTTATAGGGGCCCCATCCCTTCATTCATAACAATCGTAGGGGCCCACGACTTGTATGACCTCCCCTTTAAAAATTCACTGCTCCCTTGGTCGTCACTGCTCCGCGTTGCGTCCAAGCATCACTTTGTGCCAAACTTCCTGAAATTCAACTTGAAGCTCGACGTTACAAATCTTAGGTCCGATCTTTGGGGAATCCCCATTTTCTCAAATCATCCATCATAGTAGATGATCTATATCCCATAAGATCCATGTATGGTATATTTACCTACATTTACCATACAAATCAACCAAATGTAGGTGAATATACCATACATGGATCCTATGGGATATGATATACCCTTCCTTCCATAATCACGGAAGTGGAAAATGGGGTCCTTCCAATATTAGTTTCCTTTCATCTAGGGTCGTTTTCCACGTCCATGATTGTGGGAGAAAGGGTAATAGCATAATTCATGCATATATTATATATACACAAAATTCCAATTCCAATGCCATACCTCTACAAATGGTGTATGTTCCAGCTACAAGTAGGTATGTTGAATTAGCGAGTATTTGCTGTATGTTGATTCTGAAACCATTTTTAGCGAATTCTGACATTGGTTGAACAACAAAACTTTTGGTTGTTTGGGGAGAATACATTTGCCCTTTGCCCACCTTTTTTGTCACCATGATTTCAAGTAGAGTCCGTTAAGTAAAGTGTTTACAGTTTGCCGAAATACACCTAGGCTAAAATGATCCACATTATGGAAATTATACCAACTGTTTTATTTCGCTGCTCAGGCAGGTCATGAATCAATTTGTGGGAATGATTTCTCCTGCAATTCTGGAGGATCATCCAGAGAAACAAAGGTGATCGATTGATGCTAGGGAAAGTCCATAGAATCCCAACACAATACGCATCTCACTATGAGGTCCAACCTCATACCCCGCAAAAAAAAGCGAACAGTTCGCCATTTGGGGAAGCCAAGAAGTAAGTCATCTTTGGAACCAAAGTGCTAAACAGGGGATGTTAAGACTCCCTAAAATTTGCAAATACTTGCCAGGTTGCACCATCTCAAAAGGAAACAATAGTCCGAGAAATGTTGTGCAGTCACCCTTAGCTTTCAACACATATTTTTGCTACTTGTACTCAAATTTTAACATATATGATTATCCCGTCCAATGAAATCATAAGTCGGTTTAACAAAAACACATTTGAGTGGGCAATTTCATAATCCCAACTACTCTACAGTAAGACTCCGGGGACCTCAAAACTGGACCAAAACACCCCTGCGTCATACAGGTTCCATGGGATGGTCCAGGGTAAAAGAGTGTTCCGTAACGAATATGTATATATATATATATTGAAACCTGGAAATGTCGCATATTCAAGCTGCTACTCTATAGCTATGCTGCTTTACCAAACCCAAATCACTTACAACCCCGAAGACTAACAATGGCAACGGAAAACAACCATTTGAAGGTGTATCTCCAACTAAAAGTGGTGATGTTTGATTGTCATGTTAGTTTTCGGGGCAAACATGTATGGTGTATGTCTTACATTTGAAATACAAAATGACCCAAATCTAAGTAAATATATTTGTACCATACTATTGATGGCTGAATTCCCACCAGTTGATATGGAGGATATCCCATTATTTACGAGGTTTTGTACATCCCAGGCAGGATTTCTGAACCATCAACAGTACCATTCCTCACATCAAAGACACGCCCCGTTTGAAAAAAAAACCGTTGTTTAAACCTCCATCTTCCCTTCCGTAAGGTTTCCGTTCCGTTGGAGAGGTGGAATGCTCTCACGATGCCCTTGGACCTGGGAGGTTTCCCGGGTGAACTCTTTTTGGGGATGACATCCTAGCCAGTTACGTGGAGATTATAGTAAAACAAATATAAGGATCCCTATCCCTAGTCTTCCAAACACCTGCTGAGTAGAAGGGTATGTTTTTGGGGGTCCAAATACCTCCTCATGTTTAGTGTTTGGAAGCCTAGGGCGTGAAACTTCCAGTATAATGGAAAGTAAGAGTGGTTTGTTTTCGTGGCTCACCTGGTTTCAGTCTACTGTGTTTGGAATACGGGTGAGCTGTAAAGTATGTAAAATCAAAACCCACACTTGGCATCAACTATACTGATTGGTTTGGGGTGCTGAAAGAAATCTGAAAGAATGACTTAATATGAACAATATACATACATAGATCATCATATAGATCTATATATATATGTATAATTCCTATATAACTGGGTAGTATTTCATCCCCTATATAACCCAAACAAGGCCGCGGGTTTGTTTCATCGTTGTTCAGGTTGGGTCGGTCCATTCCGCTGTCACCCCCTATGGGACCCATACCATCACTAGGGAAGTTTTTTGGAAGTTGCAGGTAAGACAAGAGAGGATGACTTTTTAGGAATCCCTGTAGTACCGCCTTTTTTGAATTCTTATACTCAAAAACTGAAACTAACAGCAAGTTTGCACCTGAAAATGGATGGTTGGAAGACGATCCTTCCTTACCTTTTGGGATGACCTATTTTTAGGGGCTGTGTTAGTTTTGGGGAGGGTACATGTTGATCCTATTAACTAAACTACTGCTGAAACCTACATCGCCAAGCATAGTCTTAATCATTGCTTAATTAGGTGTACCCCATCCAGTGTACAGCGGGCAATGGGAAATCCTTGTGTTCAGTCTACTTGGTTTGGTTTCTTCACCGGGAAATATGATCATGAAGAAGATAGCTGGTTGGTGGTTTCAACCCATCTGAAAAATATTAGTCAAAATGGGAATCTTCCCCAAATAGGGGTGAGAATAAACCATCTTTGAAACCACCACCAATATGGGTAGAATTGTAGAATATCCTCTAACCAATCTCCAAATTCTACTTCCAAAGGCTCCGTTTCATCTTTGGGATTTTTTTTTACGGAAACTCCCCCGAAAACTACCATATCCCCTGAAATTCAATAGTTGAAATCGTCCCTTTTTGGGGGAGACATTTGTTCATTTTTGCGGGGAGTAGATCCATTTTTACATGTTTGATACCTTTGTTACAACTCCCGAAACATCCCAATTGAGCCATGAACAAAAAACAACTTTCCATTATACTGGCTGTTGAATACGGATCCTTACAAAGGATTACTATAATCACCATAGAATTCGGTAGTATAGCATCCCCTATATGCAAGAAACAACCAGGTTTTTTTCATTGCTCAGTTGAAGAAACATCGTTGTTAAAAAATCACCTTGTCCATCTCATCACCAAGTGACCCTTCTGTACCATGAGATTCTTCTGGATTACTGCAGGTGTAGACCATGTCATTCGGCCCTGCACGTACTTGAGCTGAACAAGGGAACAAACAGGGGTTCCCATGATTAAAAACCACCCTAAAAAACCATGCATTTTTTCAGGGAAAATTGCTCAAATCGAAATTTTCTAGTTGGTGGTTTCAACCCAATTGAAAAACAAAAAAAATAAAATTGTGAGTAGTGATGAAAATAAACAATCTTTGAAACCACCACCTAGTTTTGCATTGTTTGAATCCCCCCCCAAAGTGGATATAACCTTTCTGTGATTACGGCATCCTGGTGCTGGATGTCGACGGGCAGCGTTGCGTTGAGGGCAACACCCGATAGTTGCGGGGTGTTCCGAAACACGTGCAGCTTACCCAAAGCGATTCGGAGGGTTTCAAACGAAAATGTTCTGCTTTTTTCTAGGGGAAGATGTTTTCTTGAAAGGATTGGTTGGAACTTGAAAGTAGTTAATCTGTTGGTGAACCAATATATCAAATTGGACATACACATGTTACCACTTGAACATATGTTCTACAAATTGCCACAGAATATCGTAAAAATTATGGATTATCGTACCTGCCATGTTGCTGTACTGGGGTGTACAATCACTTTGAATGAAGGAAGCTGCAACCACCATCTACCACCATTTTTCACATCTTTCACCCCTCCAATCTTCATGACCGGGAAAACACAACTGAGCTGAGCTGACAAAGTTGAACAAAAGATCACAAATCGTTGTGTCTAATTGGTGCAGCCATTCATATCATATTCATATCTAACAAAATAATAATTAATATGATTATAAATTATCTTTAAAAACGTGTCCCAAGGATATGTTCAAGGCGTGTGTTGGGGGGGGGGCCCGAGTTTTTTTAAGCCCATAGCCATCTTGCAGCGACTTTATTTTGCCCCATCTTCCACCCGCACCACACCTAGACCAGCACCACCGTCTGAAAAGGATTCTCGGTTTCGGCGCTTTCGGCATGAAAAATCATTGCAAGGTGGGCCGGGTTACCAGCAGTTACCCCAGTGAAACCCATGTATTTTCGGCCATAAACCTCCGGTTTTTTTTTCAATCGGCTTGGGGCCCACCTTGTGTATACATCAAACATTGTTTAATCAGACATGTGCTTTTTTCGGTAAATGAAACTGGCCCTTTTTTCTAGAGCCGCAAAACTCACAAGAAGCTACACTTCGGAAAAAACTAACATAGCTGGATGGAAAATTCCATCCATTTTGATGGTTGGTAAAAACCAGGAAAAAATGGGGGATTCTCATGGGGATTCTCATGATGTTCGTTTCAGGGAGGGTAAAAAGCCTACAATATGTTTCACAAGCCGCTTGATTCATGGCCCGAAACATCAAGGAACAAATCCTATGATCAACTCAAAGGGTTATATCTCCACGTATTTTGGGGGGTGAACAAAATCCCAGTTACCTATTCACTCTCGGCCATTTATATTGGGGCCATAAAAGCCTCCGTTTATAACCAGTCTTCGGGCTTTGGGGCAAAGATTTGCCAAGATTTGAACTGAAATTTTGGAGGTCAAAGCCTTCATTTACTAACGGTTTAAAGCTCAGGATCTGGTAGTGTCATCATCACTATCACTATCATTTTGAGTCATCACCATCATCATCAACAACAGCTGATATTGTCAACATCATGATCGTCATAGTCATCATAATGAATAATCAGAACAATAACAATAATATTATAAATCATCATCATAATCTTAAATAAAAATAATAATAATAAGGATAATAATAATAATAATCATCATCATCATCCTGATCCTCATCCTTGTTCTCATCCTCATCTTCATCCCATAAGTTTAATCCATGGCTGTTCCGAACGTGAATCTCTGACAACCAAGTTCATGGCTGGTCAACCTACGGCCCCCTTAACGTATCCCCATCCAGAAAAATAAGGGTTGAAAATCAGGCCTTTTTTAAGGGAAACCAATAGGTTAATCAGCCCTTAAGAAGGCCGGCTATTTCTGGGGGGTAACGGTTACCTTAGGGGGGTAGGTTGACTTGACTAGCCGCCATGATTGGCCACTTTGTCAGCCAACCGCAAAATCACCACACGTGACATATCTGCATTGTTTGAATCTCCCCCAAGTGGGGTAATTTAATCACCCCTGTTTGTTGGGATTTGTGAGTCAACCTAAGTAAAGAGTGAATGAAAAGGAACAGTTCAGGTTTTCGAAAGGAATGGCCATGGCAGTTTAGTCGTTGGCCCAAAGTGTGACATTTTACAGGAGTATAATAATCCTCGATGTTTTTTTAAAGCTGAGATTTCGTTATTAAAACACCATGACAACATGTTTTTCTGGGTTGTTGTTATGTCAACAATCTGATTCCCAACCTGATTTTACTGCCTTTTGGGGAGAAGGAGATCAAGTTATTTCAAGTGTTTTTTTCTGCCTCCAAGAAACCCCGTGAATCTGCAGGTAAAGTCCTCCAAATGACCTTCCCTGGATGTCTGGAAGGGTCGGGTTGGATCAAAGAATTGCCTGAAGATTGGGAAAAACGATAGCTACTTGGTGGTTTCAACCTTTTTTGCCTTTGGGTGCGGCCGTGACAAGCGTCTCACGCCATGCATGTTTAAATTCCGGTGCTCACTTCGTGGTTTCAACCCCCTTTAAAAAATATGCTCGTCAAAATGGAAATCTTCCCCAATTTTCGGGGTGAAAATAAAACATCTTTGAAACTACCACCTAGAATAGCTTTTACAATATACACATCAATAAACCTCCAGCGCACCACCAGTTGATGGAAGAAACGTCCAAAAACCAACTGGGATAATTAAGATCATGCGACATTCAAAACATCAACTGGAGTTGTTTGTCCACCCTATCAATCAAAAAAACATGTGTTTCTTGATACATTCCAAAACTTCCTTGGATGCTAAATCTCTCCTTTACCCCCGAGCCCTGAGTCACTTACCCAACATCCTTCCTTCCCACCTGTGTGGAGGTTCAAGCGATAAACACCACCAGCGAAATCCATGAAGACACATGTATCATCACCTCATCGGGCGACCCAGCGGACCCATGATGCTTCCAAGACTGTGAGGTGGGTGGATATCACGACGTGAACCGAGTTCGCAAAGTTCCAGGTGATATGTCGGAAAATTTACTGTATCATTATATACATAGTTAAAATTATATATATATATACAAATATCATATATCATAAGTTGGGACTACCTGGTACCTACCTTACTATCTTAAACATCTACCTAACTGAGCCATCCATCCATCACTCCATCCATCCTTACATGAGAATCGTGACCTGAGGAGGATCCCCGGCTAGTTTGGCTGCCTTTTCGAGTTGGGTCCTTTGTTGGTCACGATTTGTTTTCATCACTAAAATCCATAGTTTGTTTTAAAACAATTTCCCTAATAAAACACAACATCCCCATCCCCAAAACCCAGCCAAAAACTCAAAACCATTGACAGTTGTGCTACGTTTTTCGACCCGCGATGGTTCGATTCAAAAAGGAACAAAAAAAAACGTCAAGCATGCCATACACCTTTGGCTCCTCTCACCCCATTATCATTCATGAAAATCCCATGAAGATTTTTCACGTGAAGATCCAGTATCGAACCGAGAGACCCGGAAACAAGGGAGTGAGGTTCCAAACCTCACTCAAGTGAGCAAGTGCGGCTTCTCAACAACATCAACAACAACAACAACAACAACAACAACAACAACAACAACAACAACAACAACAACGCTAGGTCTACACCAAGTAAATCTGCAGTGACTGTTGATATTTTCATATCATGTTATACTGCGTTTCTGTGACCATCAACACCAGGGTGGAAGAAATGACTTTGGGGGAATGGAACTAAACTTCACTGTGAAAATGGTTTTTCCAGAAAGGTTCCATGAACTTATCACATTTTCCTGGAACTCTAAATAAACAACCATCTTTAAACACTATGTTTCAATTGGATGATTTCAAATCTTTACATAAGAAATCGGTTGGAAGTTTCACCATTTCCATCCATTTCCATCCGTGGTTGGTTGTTTGAGGTTCCAGGTACCTACACGGTACCTACAACATATCCATCAAACATCTTGGAACGCCGGGGATCCAAAATAAAAAAAATACTCGGATGTCCTTAGAATTTCTACAGGTTTTTCAAATACAACAATCAGTGAGCATAATGAAGAACCCCTAAGGATCCAGATAGGTCCAAATCCCGGAGTTCCCCGACAAAAATCCTATGAACGATTGGGATGGGATTGGATGTTTCGACCATCAATCCTAAGAGAAATCGGGATGGGGTCTGGATTCTTAGGGTAAAGTACTCTTATATGAAGTGGGGTGCCCGAAGGAATTTGGTTTACAATTATTTGCCCTTACCATTAAATCATTGGCAAGATTGTGTAAAACGAAAAGGCCCCAGCAATGTTTGCAACTGCTTGGATTTCGATGAAATGAACCATTTTGGAGCGAAGGAAACAACATTATAGATTATTACGACGGAAGACCGTTGCAGGCTTACTCCTGCTTTTGTGAGCCGCCTTTGTCCTTCGGAACAAACACACATTTTCTTTGAAGAGCATGGGCCAGGTGAGTCCTAATTTTTGAGATTTGGAATCCAGGTTGGACAAAGTCATTACAAGGTGGGCCCCTACTACGTCCCATAATAGTTATAAATCGAGTTATGGACTTACAAATGGGTAGCTGGGGTTATAATCCCTTGTAACTGGAACAGAAAAAATCAGATTCTAAACGAGAGCATCCGATTCGAGTGCACTGCTGCCAGAGGGGGGATGGATTTGGGGTTGGTTCACTCATCATGAGATGTATGATCAAGGTGAATTGACTGGGATTTTCCTCCTTTATGGCTGCATTGCCATCTCCAAACCTTCCCCATTTTTTGCATCTCAAAGGTACAGGACGGTCCGAAACATATTCCCATATCTTCTGGCCATTTGTCCTCAAAAACAGCTGGTGCTTGCAACATGTTTCGCCCCGAGCCTCAGGCCTAGTTATAAATAAAGTTAAGTTGTATGTTATATCTTGGGGGGACAACCCCCTTGCCCACTATTTTTACTAGGGGATCCTTATAAGCCTTCATTTGCCACAGTTACAGGGAGGCGCGACAACCCAAGTTATATCCCCCTATAGATGGCCGAAAATAAATGGCTAACACTGGGGGCATTTCACCGTACCTGGCAGATTTTCAGGTACCAAAAATGGAGAAATCCTCACCGATCGATGAGCTGTATGGATACGGCTTCTATAAGGGAAAACCCACCCCCAAAAAAGCCTAAAGTTCAGTACTCCTATTTTAGGTACCTGAAACTTTTGATGATTTATTCGTGGTCCCAAAGTGGCAATTTCTTGACGAATTCAACCAACACTGCGCCACGAATGTGGCAGAATTATTGTTTTGTTGGTTCAATAAGGTATCCTTGTATAGGCTCATTGTAATCCTTTTTAAACAGTTGTTAGCACTTAGATTTGTATATTTGTAAAGTCTGACAATGAATATAACCCCCCCCAAAAAAAAAAATCAGCACAGCAATCACCTAAAGCCGCTAGGTTAAACACCTCTCCGAAACGAAACAAAATAAGTTCACTCTAACAAGTTATGATTACGAAATCATCATGAGACCAGCAAACTCATGTACACAAGTACTCCAGTAAACTGACATAGCAAGAATAGAATCATATCCTTATTTTCAAATAGTAAAATACATCTTCAATCCGTCCGTTCCATTTTTTTCCCAGCTATGTTAGTTTAACTATCAAGTGTCTATAGCTCCGGGTCAACTGCTTGGAAAAAATAACTCCAAGTGTCACATTGAGTCCAAAAACTCGTTCGTTACCTCCATCGACCGTTTTGTTCTTCTGGGCGCCCACCACAAAGACCTCGCTACAATGATGTGTGAAAAACACGTTAGGGGGATTTTTTCCTATTCAAATTGAAAGGGAATTAATAGGTGATCTGAAAAAAAAACAAGGAACCATAGGAACCTGTATCCATGCATATATGCCCTTGTATGCCATTTTATGCCAGGATAAACTTGAAAAAACAACCTTCCAACGTTGGACTCCTATATAGAAAGCCTGATGTTGCCACCGATCCAACCGTTTCAACCATGCGACCCCATCATAAGCCGAAGGATAGCCACAGTCACCACCAGCATCCTGCGGCGGGAAACCGCAGGACCGGATGGTACGAAAAATTCACTGTTTCAAAACAACAACAGGCCTACCAGTACATTGAATGTGTGGGCATGATAAGGATGTTTCCAAAAATAGTGGTACCCCCCAAATCATCCATTTTAATAGGGTTTTCCATTATAAACCATCCATTTTGGGGTACCCCTATTTTTGGAAACACCTATAAAAGCATGATAAACACATCTCATCAAGATGATCCAGGCACAGAACGAAAGAATATATGATGTTTACAAATAAGAAATGTTGACGGCATGAATTCATAAAACAAGTCACAAATCCATGATACAGTAAGTATCCCTGTTGTAAGTCACTGTTAAACGCAGGGTTTTCTTTTAAGATCTGCATCCTTTGCTGTTGGTAGAAGATAATTTACCAACTCCCCAAAGAAATTTGTTTCAATCGCCAGAGGAATTCCCCGTAAAAATACGTACCCTCCAAAAAACTAACATATCCCCCGAAAATGGCACTTTGAAGAGGATGTTCCTTTTCCCAAGGTGGGATATGTGATCGTTCCCTGGAGGGTACATCTCTAACCGTAACGCCGCGGTGTCACCAAGGCTTCGAGTTGTCCCGGCCGTCATCGCCTCGGCCAATTTCGTCACCCAAACTTCTTCGCCGGAGAGGCCTGGAGCTTCCAAGGATGGGGGAAGTCAAAGTACTACCCTCCCTGAAACTAACATGGCACCTGAAAATAACCCCCTGGAAAAGGAGATTCCTATTGGAAACCATCATTTTTAGGTGCTATGTTAGTTTCAGGGAGTGTAAGGGTTCTTGAGTTGAACATGGTTGATCATCCTTTTAAGCCAAGGGAAAACCTTGATGTAACAATTGCTGGAAAACGTGGTGAACTTGATTTAGAGAAAGCCTTTGATGTGTGAGATTTCCTGGAAATATATGGGTGTCTCCTTAAATGGTGATACCCCCCAAACACCCCAAAATGATCATTTTTCGTAGGAACACCAATGGTTGTTGGGTACCACCATTTTAGGAAACCTTGTCTTGATGCTGCCTCAGTTCGCTAAAATTTCCACGTCACTTGTTTTCTCCAGTTCTTTTTCATGGCTGAACAGTTGGAAACGGCTGAAAACCATGGATCTACTCCAACCCAGTAACAGCCACCACGAGGATTCCATTTTGTGGGTAGGGAATCTCCTAATCCTTTCTTTGCCACTGGAATCCTGGGTGGTGGGGTGTAGATCCAACTTACACCATGCAGATCCTACAGTAGTTGGTGGTTTCAACCCATCTGAAAAATTGATGCTCGTCAAATTGTATCATTTCCCCTAGGGATGAACATGACAAAAATATTTGAAACCACCATCTAGTCGTGGTTGATTTGATTTGACTTGTATATACACATAAGATCCATGGGACTGGTATGTTTACCTACTATTTGATCCCATAAACTCACTGGAACATGCCCAAACCTGGCTCGTACCGTGTTCTGTCAGCTTGGTAAATCCCCCCCACCCCGTTTTTAGCAACAGCCTGGTTTTTGAATGGCTGTATCACTTGAAAAACCCGGTAAATCTTAATGTGGCAATGCTTTTTTTGGCACATGTGCCTAACACCTCCTGGGAACGATCGCATATCTCCTTCCGACGCACTTTTGAACGTGTTTTTTTTAAACCAAGGTGGCATATTATCTTATATAGTTCCCTGCAGGGAAAATCAACGTGTAGTTTCTGAGTTTCTGATGTTTGTTCACCTTTCGATGCAACAAACACAATACACTCAGCTAATGGTTAATTGTTGGTTTGGGGCGTTTGGTGGTTTGGATTCCTCCGGTTCCCCCTATCCCAAACCACCAAACGCCCCAAACCAACGGTATTACCCTCCGGTAAACTAACATAGCTGGCTGGAAAATCCCCATGTTTAATAGGAAATACATCGACTCAAAGGGTTCATTTTCCATTGCTATGTTAGATCACCGAAGTGTAACCAATAGTTGACACCAAACATTGAACAAACAAAAACGCCACCCACTCAACCAATCCAGACCGTCTTTTTCGGACCGAGGTACGATTCACCGCAAAAGCCTTGCCTTCTGTCTTCGTGGAGCCTAAAACCTGAAACGAACTCACCACTGAGACGAGTCTTCTAGGCAATTGCAATGTTCCATGTATGATTTAAGATTGGTATAGAGAGAGTGTCGTTTAGAAATCATTTGATGGTTTAGAGTTTAGGCCCTTTTGTCAAATGAGTCATGAGTGTAGGACCATTTTTCTTTGCAGATCGCAGTTCAGAATCAACTCAATATGACTTCGAACAGGATCAACGTTCGAGTATGTTGAAGGTTGTCTGACGATCCAATCCCCAAATTATAACATATGAAATGAACATAACAAATACCCTCCGGTAAACTAACATAGCAGGCTGGCAATCCACCATGTTTAATAGGAGATACATCGACTCAAAGGGTGGATTCTCCAGCCAACTATGTTAATTTACCGGAGTGTAATATAGTAACATATGAAAACCACAACCCTATACCCTATACCATCCCCTGAAACTTAACGGTTCGCCCCTGAACATTTTTCACCCCTGGAAAAAGCTAGGTCCGATTCCTAATTCAGAAACCACCCAACCTTTAAGGGCGGTGAACTGTCAGTTCCCTGAAGGGGGTTCCGCTGATAAAAAAAACGCCAAGGCGCCAAGTCTTCATATAAAGAAATTTCCTCAGATTGGTTTAAGATCTTGGGATCTCAACACCGGCCTTTGAGATCTTGGTGAATATCAATGTCACAAATCATCCGGAAACATCCCAGAGGATGTATGGTATATATATATATTTACCTACATTTACCATAAAGGCAAATGTAGGTAAATATACCATGGATCCGACAGGCATTTACCAGAAGGCATTGGCAATTTTTGTCCTAAGATGAAATAATCGCCATTTACACGAATCCATTAAGGGCTCTCCGCAGTGTGGTTGTAGTGACCAGTAACTTCAACCAAAGGTTTGTCATCCCATATGTTCATGAATTCTTGCTTGGATGCTTAGATTACTTCTGTCCTCCCCAAAAAAAACACAAAAAAAACGATTCCATTTGCTACTCGGTTTAAACGGGATTCCAATCAAAAAATTGACTTTCCCCTATTGATCAAGGTAGAACAACCCCCTACACAACCCAAACAACAGTCTTTGTTGTTTCTTTTCGCTGCTCATCTAGATGTGCTGTACTCCTTAAGCCAATGATCCCGGAAATAAACGTTTAGACTTTAAACATCAGTTTCCTCATTGACAATGTCATCCACATAAGTTTAAAGGTTGTCTCTTGGTTGAATGAGTATAGATTACCTATAATACTATATAGTATAGGCTAGACTATCTTTTGAACATACAACAAACTTCCTACAAGATCCTTCTACCGCGGCAGAAAGAGAAACAATCAACCTTCAGCAAGTCCGAGAAGGCGGAAGGGAGAGGAGGAAGCGAGGAGGAGATGAGTCTGACATGAAATCTAAGCAACCCTCACCTGACAAATACACAACGAGGGTGATGTCAACATGGCTATGTTGAAATGTCATGGTGGGGATCAGTTGAAGTAAAGTCCTTTTTTTGTTTGGGTTTGTTTGTTTATATCATCAATCTTTATTTGATATGCAAATCTTCAAACACCCTGAAACCACCAAAAGAGTTGTTTTTCCACCACCTTGGTATCCAAGACACATTATTGGAGATACCTGGTGTGTCATAATGCCAGAGTTGCTTTCCAGTTTTATCGAAGGCAAGCAATCCTTTCTGTGTCATCCTCAGGATCACCCAGCGTTTGGAGGTGAACTTTCAACCATGTTCAACCATCAAACCCCACACACATACACCATAAAGTGCCTCAAATGACAATTTGCTATTGATTTAAACAAATATGTTGGAAAAGTGGACACAATATTTGTCAGTGAAAAACAGTTGGGAAAATTTACGGTACACAAATATACAATTCAAACGCAGATTTAAATAGCACTATCCAAAGCCATCATCTAAGGGGTGACCTTGTCTAATAATCCAACTCCTAGCATGATGTATTACGCCCTCCTCTTTACGCAGGTCCCATCTCGGGATTTTAATGGACGCTCAATCGTGCACCAAAAACACACTTGGGTTTAACCCAAGCAATTTTGTGTTTGCCTACTAGCAACGCATTTCATGCTTGAAAAAAGTGGGTCAAAACTTCAAAGCACTCAGTATACCAGTCACCAACATCATCCTTGTACACATAACTCTAACGCTATAGGAAGGGTCACTTCTCAAGTTTCTTTCTGGTCATTTCCCGTTGCCAGTTTTTTCAGGATTTTGATTGGCGATATTCATAAGGTCTCCTTCAACCAAGGGGTCATGGTCGGTCATGGTTGCTGAAGCATGATATGTCAGCGAGCCGGCTGGTTGTTCGAATGTTGAAAAAATTGCCTTCAGGGGGGGTGCTTTGCTACCATGGACTGTTATTGGTAACCGCCGAACTCGCCATCATGGTTATCGCAACCACCAGCAGCTATCACCGCCACCACCAGCAATCACCGCCAGCATCATCACCAGCATCATCACCATCACCATCACCATGTTCATCACCAGCAATCACCATCACCATCATCATGAACAGTTTAAAACTGAACAAACCCAGACTATCACACAGTCTGAAAATATCTCTACACAACCCGGAGGGCTGTTCCTAATTTTTTTCCGCAATGTCTTCAATGTACTTATTCCCTTCAGGTGATCCATGTATTGCCTTCAGGTGATCTATCACTGCTTTTCTAGTTGGTGGTTTCAGCCCAGTTGAAAAATATGCTCGTCAAATTGGATCATTTCCCCAGGTAAGGGTGAAATCAATCAAAAATTGAATGGGACCTTACCAACGGACCCCTAAGTAAGTTGCTAGAGCTATTAGATACTCAGGTTTAGGGGTCCGTTCAGTGGGTCCTCTTGGAGATTTCTTGGATTTGATCTTCCAAGCATCTGAAAAAGGTTCTCGTCCCGATCGATCACCTGAGTGCTGGAACTTAATGATCAAAGATCCCGAGAAAAGGTACGGTACATACCAAAGTCAAAGCATAGATACCAAAAAATGAAAGTTTGGAGAACTATGGGAATTCGGCATTATCAATATAATATATAGGTGGGCCCCTACCAGCTAAAAGTAGGGGCCCATAACTCCACTTATGGGGGTTAGTTACAACCCCAGCTACCCATAGGGTTGCAACTCGCAATTATAAGTAGGGCCCGCCTTCTACAACTACTAAACCTCAGTTGAAGCCTTTACAAAAAAAACTGCATGCCGTTTCATAAAAACACTATATGGGGTTTCTTAAAATAGTGGTACCCCAATATGGATGGTTTAGAATGGAAAACCCAATTAAAATGGATGATTTGGGGGGTTTTCACCCACCATTTAAGGAAACACCCATACTTGGTGAATACAGATTTTGTCCACCAAAAAACCATAGGGGCTTTTGAAAAAACCCAATCCCTGGATCCAAACTCATGGTTTTGGACCACTTTTCTGACCCTCAAAGGGGTGATCATCAAGTGGTATTCGAGTCCCCAAAGATTTCACCTTTTTGCAAAAGCTGTATGTATACGGCATACCGTAAGGGAAAAACTCAGCCCCCACATAGCCTTATAACTTATAAGGTTCAGCATTCCTGCAGTTTTGCTACGTGCCTGAAACTTTTCGTGATTCAGTGAGTGATTTTTTATCTTTAGGGTATCCGAATCGAATTACCACTGCTTTGCCATATCACATGGTTACGTGGTTAAGGAAAACAGGACCACCAGTTGCATTCACCAAGTCCAACGGCAGGGCCACCAATATCCCGACCCCCAGAAGGATGGAATAAAATATGATAAACCTGGAAAAACACCTCCACCGTCACTTTGCATTCCTTTCCCAGGCTTTCTCTTTGAGAGGTCTATATGACAAACATGTAACATACACACTTAAAACAAACAATGCTTAAAACTATATATACCACCCAGAAATGGTCCATATTGGAGCAATGGAGGTTAAGTTTTACCTCGGTAATCTAAAACGAAGATGTGAAGTTGGGTGATATGAAATGACTGGCATTATCATTTCCAGTAGTAGCCTGTTCACATTAAATATTTTGCTAATAGTATTTCTGAGTTTGATTTCGGAATAACAAAAAACACTTGCGTTGTTCATCCATCATGTGAGATAATTATAGATATAATGAGGTCATAATTTCGCTAACAACCAATGGTACGTTTACCTTTACAATTTGTATACCCCCCAAAAAAACTGAACGACAGAAACTACCCTAGGTTTTTTTCCAGGAACAAACGAGGACAAAAAACAAACTCCGCTACTTCCCTCAGCTTGGAATAATTCCTCTCATAGGCCAGCTGCAGTTGAAACCTGTAACATATATAGGAAGACCCAACCCTGTCTGGTTGATACGAACCATACCGGTTGTTGCAACCCTTTGCTTCTTGTCATTTAGTAGGTTAACATGGTCATCCAGAAAGCCCACAAACCCAAACAACAGCTCCAGCAAAAACCACCATCTTTCACGTTTTAAATGTTGCCCAAATGACAGCTCCACCAGCGAAGATGTTGTGATATTTTCCGAGCGGATCTGCATATTTCCAAGCGAACTCATGAGTGGTCCAAGCTTCCTGGCAGCACGGTACTTGGAGGATGGGCTCCCAGGACGGACGGAGATGTGGTGATCGGATCACTCCCATTTATAGGCCATTTATAGGCCATTTATATACTGTATATAGGCCATTAGGAAGGGGAACTTTGCCCGATCCTTAGGGGACCTGCTAAACATGGTTTTTAACCACTTAATAACTGGGATGATCTTGCAAGTAACAGTATCCCTGCCATCGTGAAGTCTCAGAGTGGGATCCCGGCAAAAAATAAAAGATCAGCCAAAACGAAAGGGGGTCAGGACTAAAGCCACATACTGAATAATTCTAAATCATCAAAAAAAACACACACCCCTGTCAAAAAATCATAGTTTCGGAAAAAAACAAACGGAATGCAAAACACATGGGTCCAAAAAAACAACAAAAAACATCTTGGAATGCAGGAAAGAATAGTAAGCAACAACACCAAGCACTCTAAAACTAGTTGGTGGTTTCAGCCCAGTTGGAAAAATATGCTCGTCAAAGTGGATCATTTCCCCAATTTTAGGGGTGAAAACTAAAAAATAATTGAAACCACCAACCAGATAAGTGGTTTTTTGGTCACTGGTCTTTTGTTGAAGCGCCAACCATGTCAACTCAGTGCTGAGTTGAAGTACATTTAGCACAGTCCCTACTACCCTACATATTGGTTGGTTTTTATATGGGCCCTTTACTATATAACCTACTTGTTTGCGGGTTTGTGCCATGTATTTTGACCATAAGGTAATCTATCATCATCATCATCATCATCATCATCATCATCATCATCATCAGCATCGTCGTCCCAATTCATGAAGTGGTCATACCCTCCAACAAATTATTATAACTATGCAAATTCACCATCTCTCCTGGAAAATACCATCTGAATATTATCAAAATGGTAAATTTTCCATGGCTATGTTAGTTTACCAGTCCTGGATACTGCTGCTTGTCCCGCTTTCATAGGATTGAGATTATGAAGTTCAACCCTCAACAAATTGAATGTTTTGGAGGGTTGGTAACCACAGAGGGAAAAGGGATCAACAAAAAGCATTTGTCCAATTATCCGAGGCTGAGAATTCACTAGAAACACTCCTGCATGCTGAGATTTTGTTTTAACTGTTTCTTGGCAGGTGAGGTTTGCTTCTGAATGATCCTCCCAAAACAATTCTAACTAGCCTCCTACAAACGATCACATACCCTCCAGGGAATTAACATATCCCACCTGGGGAAAAGGAAAATCATCTTCAATATGCCATTTTTGGGGGATATGTTAGTTCCCTGGAGGGTATCCCCTTGAAAACCGCCGGCACCAACTTGAGGACCGATGATGCTCTCCGGCTTTTTTCGGTGGTGGGAGTGATCGACAACCCTGGAGGGTACTTGAAGGATGATCATCCCATGACGGACGTAAGTGGTTCGGATCGGCCTTTTGGAAAGGGAATCGCCTTACTTGGGGGACTTACGATCACCATATTTCCCTTCCAAATGACCTAAAATGGCTTATAAATGCACGTGATCCTAACCACTCCATGGGATGATCCTCCAAGTATCTCCCACTCAGGTCCACCATGTCCACGTCACCCTGACCTTGGCAGATCCTGATTGAGGAATTGGCCCTCGTGCAGTGGGCCAAAAATGTTGCTGTGCCACAGCGTCCTTGGCTTGCCATAAGGGGGCAGGGTGAAATCGATGAATCTTCGAAATGTCCACAGAATCAAAACCAAAATTGGGTTGAACAAAGCTTCTGAACATAATTTTATACTGTAGTTGAAACAAATGGGTTGAACAAAAGTGAGTTTGAAAACAACTGTTTTTTGGGGGGGCTGATGTGTACTGTTAAAACCAGCCGAGGGACGGTTTTAAGCTTTCCCCTATTTCCACCCAGGTGCCAGGCAAAATAGTCAATATAGTCAAATATGGAGTTTTTGTTCCAGGAACGCGGTTCACCAAACATTTCAGGGACCTAAAATGGAGGTACTCACCTATACAAGATGTATGAAAGGCTCATAAAAGGGGAAACCCACCCCAAAAAATAGGCTTATAAGGTTCAGTACCTCCATTTTAGGTACCTGAAACTCTTGGTGATGGGTAAATGATCAAATCCCAATTGGCTAGTAAGTAGTAGCTGGATAATAAATAACCCCTATGATGAACACCCTTGTCAGCTTCAATCCACACTGACTTCCGGTAAAACCTCTTAGTAGGTAATCTTCCCCAAATACTGGGTTGACAAGAAAACATTAACCCATAGGATCCATGTATGCTATATTTACCTACTATACATTTATCATAAAAGTCAACTGAACCTATGTAAATAAAACACAATAGATTTGATCCCATGGGTCCCATGGGCTATATATCACAAATGTATCTCATAATATATCTTCAAATCAAAGTTCCAAAGTTCCTGACATGTTCATCTCGAATCTTACGTAGTACCCGTTTGGAATTTTCAACAGCTCCTTTTCATCGATATCAACTCCAAGCTTTTGCAAAAAGGAACGGTCGCAGCTCTGGCTTGAATTTCCCGGTGTACTTGTAAAAACCTGACTTGGATGAGGTTTGTCACTGTTGGTGGTCGAGTTTCAACCCATTTGAAAAAATATGCTCGTCAAATTGGATCATTTTCCCGGTTGAAAAAAAAACATCTTTGAAACCATCAGGTAGATGAGGTATGTGAGGATTGAACAACCTTGAACCACAAAATGGATACAGAAACCTTTCGCAGCCTTACTTTTCAGCAAGAGTTGTATCCATTTTTGTTGGGAAAGAGCGTGGATGATTTTTTGGAGGCTGAAGTTTGGCAGGTTTTTGTTGTTGTTGTTCTTGCTGTTGTTGTTGTTGCTGTTGTTGTTGTTGTTGTTGTTGTTGTTGTTGTTGCTTTTGATGTTGTTGTTGTTGCTTTTGATGTTGCTGTTGCTGTCGCTGTTGTTGTTGTTGTGGTTGTGGTTGTTGTTGTTGTTGTTGTTGTTGTTGTTGATGTTGTTGCTGTTGCTGTTGTTGTTGTTGTTGTTGTTGCTGTTGCTGTTGCTGTTGCTGTTGTTGTTGTTGTTGTTGTTGCTGTTGTTGTTGTTGTTGCTGCTGCTGCTATAATCACTATACTTCTACTCGTCCTATTGCGAGCTGGACCTATTCTTGCTATTACTGCAATTCCTGCTATCCCTACTACTCCTGGACCCTCCTATATACATCTTGCTTTCCTCCTGCTCCTACCCTTCCTGCTATTCCTACAAGTGCTTCTCCTACTACTCTTGATACTTTACTACTACTACTACTACTACTACTACTACTACTACTACTACTACTACTACTACTACTACTACTACTACTCCTGCTGCTGCTGCTGCTACTACTACTACTACTACTACTACTACTACTACTACTACTACTACTACTACTACTACTACTACTACTACTACTACTACTACTACCACG
>DF239038.1:35230-415862 GCA_000507305.1 Breviolum minutum Mf 1.05b.01
AATGGTTAGGATCAATGGGTTATTTCACCTACTTATAAGTGGGATATAAATATATATATATGTATATATATATGTATATATATATATATATGTATATGAATGGGTTATAACCCATTGATCCTTACCATTGATCCTCACTTCCAACAAAGACATCCAAGTAGCTGGTAGCTTAAAAAATGACAAATCCGCAACATCTAAATCGCTCAACCCCCCCCTGGGCCCCCACATACTTCTTAATCTCTAAGTGCTCCAACTTTCGACCCTGACAAAAGTGATGATTTAGCAAAGCCTTCGAAAAAAACTATAACCGTTGGATACCTTGTAATCCTTATATATCCATTGTTAATAAGGGACTTCCAAAGAGTCACACAAGTCCCTTCAAATCAATCACATCCATCAATGTCAAAAACCCAAGCGACAATCCTCTGTCGCGAGAACGTGAAAACTCAGGGCTGCAATGATCAACGTCTTGCGGACTCCCATTTTTGGCAGTTTCTCCCAGCGTGGCACACTGCAACTTACGGCAGTTTTGTGGTGCCACGGAGAGGAAGTGTTATTTTTTGTTGTTGTTTGTTGCAAGTTTTTTTTTGCCTAGATTGAAGTGTGGAAGTTGGTTCCAAGTGGAAGTTGGAAGATTCAATTTTGCCATTTTTGTTGAATGTGTCAAAATTGTCACATGATTCAACGAACGTAGCAACGTAGCGCTATCGAGCTTGAGCTGCCAGCACAAAATGATGCCTTCAACGAATACTTGGAACACAAAGGTCCCAAAATTCATGGCTAATCAACCAACCCCCAACAACGTAACCCCCCAGAAATAAGGGTTTAATCTGGCCGTTACTAAGGGAAACCAATGGTTAATGAGGTGGATATTAGTTGGTGGTTTCAAGTTGGTGGTTTCAACCCATCTGAAAAATATGCTCGTCAGATTGGAAATCTTCCCCAATTTTCGGGGTGAAAATTTAGAAGAAAATATTTGAAACCACCACCTTGTAAATGTGTGATCCCCCAAAAAATGATTCTCAAGTGTGGTCAAACTGTTCCCCAAAACACTGTATAAACAAACTCTAAGCTAGTTGGTAGTGGCCCGGCAAACGCCGCCAACAAAAATACGAACAAAAATACATGCACTGCATTTGTTGGTTGCGTTTGTTAAATTGGTTGCTCTTTAAAGCAACTGAGACAACATGAACCCATCAAACCCTTGATTTGATACCCTCTATTAATTCATCCTCTTCAGCAATTCTTGAGCGCGAACACCAGACTTCCTTTGCATGGCAAAACACAAAAACTGTTGATAGAAGAAATCCTGCACCACCTCGGATATATAATACCCTGTAAATAGCAGGATAAACTATTGACTAACTGGTGCTGGATTTCTTCCATCAACAGTATGTAGCCTTGTTATCTTATATGATATCTTATGTCTCTTCGGGTTTCACAAAAACAAGAGAGAAACATGTCGTCACGCGTGAAACTGTAGATAACTTTAGTCAAAGTCTCCAAGTGATAAAAAGATTAAACTAGTCACAATGTACTTACATGTACTTACTCCCTAAATTCCAAGACTATCCCCCGGGAGGTATACAGTATCATACAGTATCCACAGTATTCCCTGACCATTCATGGTTGCACCTATAATCTAATTTCACACGAGCCACGCAATTAAAAAAAAAGGATAACAAAGGTACAAATTCCCTTGATTTGTCACAAGCATTGAATTTCATAATCCTTGGTTGGAATAATACCTTCGCCTTTTTCTTTCTGGGGCTCAAATCTCTTTTCAGGGGCTAACAAAAACAAAACGACGTCAAACTTCGGGGGTTTTTCAACAACCAACCATTTTTCAAGGCACCGTTGGTCTCCCCAACTGCCTGCCTGACCCTTCATCTTCCTGCTTTCTTCCAATGCGCTGCGCAAAACGGTGTCCTTCAGCAACTGCAAGCGATGCTTCTTCACTTCCTTGGGGATTCGGGATCCGCATTTGATTGATCTGGCGACGTTTCAAGTGGATATCAATTTGATTCAATAGATCAATATGGAGGTTTCCTAAAATGGAGTACCAAACAACCATTGGTTTTCCTACTAAAAATGATCATTTTGGGGTGTTTTGGGGGTACCACCATTTACGGAAAGAGCCATATATGCGTACATTGTTGTTAAAACAATGTAAATACGTTATGAATATAACATTGCAATGGTTAATGAAAGGGAGACACGACCAGAATGACCAGAAAAAAAAAACATATCAAAAAGGAAATACATGTAGACTACGATTCCCTTTTACTGGTCAGGGAAGTGAAAAAGTGGAAAATGAGCTGTTTTAGTATCCCATGGGATCCATGTATGGAATATTTACCTACATGAATGGTTGAAATATATGGTAAGTTGGTAGGTAAATATACAATCGTCCCATCGATGCTATGGGTATGGTACAGCAAAAAAAGGAGAAACGGTCGCTCCTCGTCTTGTGTTTTTCGTAGCCATGGCTGAATCACTGGAATCACTGGATTTTGTTGAAGAAAATTTTCATCTAAGAAACCAGACATCGAAGTTTGCAGCTGGGGGATGCATGTATCAGGATTTATCCATATTTAAACCATTGGCTGGGCGTTGCTATATCTCGGCCAAATGGTTGGGGATGCTGGTTCCTTTGGGTGGGTTTATTAGATGCAACATTTTTTTCAAGGCTACGGGCCACCAACATCTCATGAAGTGACTCAACTTGGCGTGGGAAACCATTGGATAGGCCACCCACATATTTTCTTCATATTCGTATACTGCATACTAACTACAGTAAGTGTATGGCTACACAAAAAAACATTGCTTTTCAACCATATAAATTTTTGGAGACAACCCAGAAATGTCATCAAACTTTCAAAGACTCTGAGTTAATTTCCCCATTGTTTAGCATCGGGTCGAGTCGTTTCCTGTTTTTTTTTGTGGGTTTTGATTATCAGTCATGAAACTGATTATCCACCAACTCCGCCATTGACATACATTGTCAAAAAACATATATGTCAAATGTAGATTATGAACCAACTGATCTCAAACCCAGTGGTTATCCTATTTGAAAAAACACCCCCATGAACCGCCCCTGTCAGAACATAGGCTTTAAAGCTAGTTGGTGGTTGAACCAACCCCTTTGAAAAATATGCTCGTCAAATTGGATCATTTCCCCAGGTAAGGGATGAACATAAAAAATGCTTAAAACCACCACCCAGATACAAGATGGGGCCCCCTAACTACTATAAGTGGATTTATCTCTGGTTATACCCATTTACAACCATGGTTAAATAGGGTTTGCTGGGAGTTATAACTACCTCATCACTAGGGGGGCCCCTTCTTGTAGGTTTTAACGGGATTGGAGGGCCTCAGGCTCACCTCCCTCCATCATATCCTCCACCGGAGCACCTCTGGCACTTGATCCTGGAGCTCCGCTGCTGGCGTGTTCGGCCGCGGCGAATAGGCGGCCAAATTCACCGTCAGGAAACCTATGTCCTGCTGCCGGGGGGCCCGGGGGTCGGTTGAGGAGGATTTTTCAAACGCCAAAATTTCGATGCCGATTTGGTGGTGAAAAACAAAAATGGAGAGAAAGACAGTGAAGAAGCAGGAAATTTGAAAAAAAAAACTACAGAAGGATACTGTAAATTCAATATTTCAATATAGAATACTCTGAATCAAATCAAATTCCTGACATGTTGGGTTCAACTTTTGGGAAGATTCCTTGCCAAACTTAGCAGCGAACACTTGAGGAGATCCAACTCTGCGAAGGAAGCAAAAAAACGACGATCCCAAAGCTTTGCCAAGTTAAACAAGTGCAAGTGTCATAACAAAAACCATAGCATCCATGGGTCGATTGTATATTTACCTACATGAAAACCCATACAAATCAACCAATCATGTAGGTAAATTATATACCATACATGGATTCTATGGGAAATGAATCAACGCTTCGGGTTTTCCCTAACCTCCACCAACTGCACGGTGCGTTGAAACTGCTCCTGACGTTTTTATGATGGGATGGCCGGATATACGCTTGGTGCACGGAAATCCGGCTAACCACCTGGGAATAAAACCTTTCAAATACTGGGACATTCTCCATATCAACTAGTGCAAGCTTTCTTCCATCAACAGTATTTCCATGCGTTTTTTGGTTGAACAATGAACAATGGTCCAGCCATTCATACAAGGTGGGCCACATCACCAGGTACAAGTAGGGCTGAAATAACTCCACTTATAGGGCTGAAATAACCCCAGTTACCCATTTTTAAGACCTCTTATAAGGGATATAATTGCATTTATAACTAGTAGGGGCCCACCTTGTACCAGTTTACCAAAAGTTAACTGGGCTCATGAATATCTACCCAACCATCAATCTTATGCAATCTATTGGGGCAAAGGTTTGATTGGGAAGGTTGACAAACCGTCTTGAGGCTACAGAGGGGTTTGTGACGAATGTCCCGAAAAAACCTTCAACCACATATCGTTAAAAGAACCTACGGGTGATGTTTCAAACCCTTCAAAACATGCATGTAATTAGCAGCTATAGCAAACCCAATTTTACCACAAAAAGGATTTCTAGACCATCCAGATTAAGTATTGTCTTTTAAGTCAAGGACTATCTTTTTAGATGACGGACCAAAACTAAAAAAAAACACTAGCAAAATATACTCTTTGGTGGTTGAACCACCCATTTGAAACATATGCTCGTGAAATTGGATCATTTCCCCCAATTTTCAGGGTGAAAAAAACATATTTGAAACCAGCACCCAAAACATCACGTGTTGAGCTGTAGCAGAGTCGAGCTGAGATTTAGTTCCGACCTCCAAGTTGGATCATTTCTTCATTTCTCAATTCGTCAACCCCCGGAAGGTTGGGAATCTCAACAGACATCTGGTTGAATGCACAGATGTAAGCCATGAGATGCCATTGAGATTTTCATCATTCAGGTTGGTTTTTTGAGGTTTCTGTGCCTGCTAAGGGCAGTTCCTTTGGGAACACGCGTCAGATAGGAGCCTAATTATATGTATGTCAATCCAAATAATTAAAAAATAATTAACATGATATACACCCTCTACTAAATGTATGAAGTCAACATGTGTAGAAGATTGCATATAAAGAATTCTTTGGCAAACTACACTGAGTTGTTTTGACTTTTGATTCAATGACCGCTTAGTGAAACGAAACCTCTGGAGCATATCATCTGGCCAAACTACGATATTTCGCCAACCTAGATTTGCCTGAAATCAAGGGGTCCCATGTCCTTCCCTTCCTTGTTTAGCCACCTTTTAGGGTGACTTCGCCAACTTTTCTCTCATCGCACCTCCGTCTCACCAGGGAAACCCACGATGGCATCGGCCGACAGCCCGGCATGAGGTAGCTCGGAACGGATGAGCTCGGCGATGCGCCTGGGGGGGAAAGGAAGTGGAGGGGATCCCGACCTGTGGGGTTCCTGCTCATGTCGACTAATGCCTGTACTTGCCACCATATGTAGCATTTGGATGTATTTTTTGTAGACCAATTTATTGGGGCACAAGCATCTTGAGCCACACCCAATTTGGAGCAAACCCTTGGGGTGGCTTTAGGTTGCTTTATGAATATCTTAGGAAACCCCGGCTCAGAAAGAAAGAGATTGTCTTAACCAAAATGCCTGAAAGGATGCATGAACCACCCCTTTGTGACCAGTCATATTCCATTGATTAGCGATTGGTTAATCATTCTCCCAAACAAAAAGATACGAGTACGGAGTACGCGTGTCCAATAGTCACACTATCAGTTTCGAAAACTCCAAAAAAACATGTCGAAAGCGGAGGTTGAGCCACCTCTTGGAGTCCTGGAGAACATGAATCATGAATTAACATCTCACTATATGGGGGTTTCCAAAAATAGGGGGAAAACCCCCAAAATGGATGGTGAAAATAATGGAAAACCCTATTAAAATCGATGATTTTGGGGTACCCTTATTTTTGGAAACACCCATATAATCAAAATATGTTCCCAAAAAACTGTTGGGAATCTTCCCTACTGGCCATAGTTGAAGCTTCGCCCTTTTTCACATCATCGGTTACCACAGCTGGCATTCCCGTGGTTCCCCCTGCCACACCTGTAGCGCTCGTTGGTGTAGCCACGGTCCATGCGGCGTAGAATTTCATCATCACCGGACCTGAGTCTCCGCCAGGTCCGAATAACAGGGATCCTTAAAGGAACCATCGAAACCATGGGACCTAAATGGTGGGTCTTCCCCCCAAATCATCCAATTTTAATAGGGTTTTTCCAGTAATTTCACCATCCATTTTGGGGTACTCTATTTTTCTGGTTGGTGGTTGAACCAACCCATTTGAAAAATATGCTCGTCAAATTGGATCATTTCCCCAGGTAGGGATGAACATTTAAAAAAAAAATGAAACCACGACCTAGCATGGGACTGGTATATTTACCTAGATGAAAATACAAGTCAACCGAATGTAGCTAAATATACATGGATCCTATGGGTGATGGATTGAAAAATGGAAACAAAACACAAGTCCCAATTTCTATCATTATGGAAAGAGTGAAGGAAGGATGACCTTCAACTAATAATGGATGAACAAAATACCCATACCATCCATATATGGTAAATTTACCTACATTTGGTTGATTTATGGTAAATGAAGGTAAATATATGTAAATATACCATACATGGATTCCATGGGCTAAAGCTGACATCAGTGACACGTTATTAGAAGAGATTGTGAAATATGGGGCTAAGTTACCCTTCACAAAACTAACATCTCACCTGGGGAAAAGGAGAGATATCTTCAAAAGTGCCGGCTGGTAGGGGATATGAGATATGTTGGTTCCCATGAAGGTATGTCTATTCTTTTGCACTCTGGATCCAAGCAAGTGGCATAAGTGATGCAAGCACCACTTTTGGCCAGTCAAGCATCGAATGCTTGGTTCCAATAGTTACGAGTACATATCAGTTTCGGTTTGGTTTCCGATTGAGAAGTCTGCAACCTTGAATATAGGGATGTTTCCGAAAATAGTGGTACCCCCAAAGCACCCCAAAATGATCATTTATAGTAGGAAAAACCCATGGTTGTTGGGTACCACCATTTTTGGAAACACCCATATAGAGTTTCCCTTAACTTTTCATAAAATGTTTGGTGTCCAAAGCTGATTGAATGATTCAAGTACGAGTACCTACTCAATCAAGAGAAAAAAACGCTTGAATGATGGACAAGTGTTTGGAGAGGGTCTGATGAGTGGAGTGGAGTTCACAACTTTTATACGACATATTTTTTTCTTGCAAATTACAACTTTCCCGCCGTGAAGAATGCCCAAACCAAGTCAAAACTTTACAGCAGCCCCAATTTTTTGGGGACGGCTAGTTAGTTTGATCTGCTTGGTCTCAGGGTTGTCTGACAACAAGCAGCACTCAAACCATAACAAGTTGGTCTTAACCCAGCAACCCCCCAAACAAAAATTCATGTTGTCACTTACCAATGAGGGGAAAAAAACGTTCCCCATCCACCCATCCCCACCTCCAATTGTTAACATCTCCTTTCAGTCCAACCTTTGGTCATCAAAAAAATTGTTTGGTCCCAAGTAGCTGAAACGGAATGTGGAACTGCTCGCAAACGGCTGGCACGTCCTAAGGTTTCTGAAAAAAAGCCCGACCTCCCAGGTCCCTGCATCCCCAAAAATATCAAAAATGGTCAGGCATTGTCTTTCAAAAAACATCACATCCTCCAAAAAAAAGGAGCTGGATTTACATAACAAAAAACATGAGCTGAAATTCATGGCCACTGAATTTTAGCCCTCCAAATCATATCATGTATTTTTGAGCCACAAATATGAAGAGACACTCCAAACAGCGATCAGCGGTGATTCGTAACTGGGATGATAGTGGCCATTTGCTATGGGGGGAGGAATGTATTTCCATGTATTTCTGCGACTTACAACCCACTTTAAAAAAAACAAAAAACTTAGCCACTTAGCTACTCCCAAAAAATCATCATAGCATTGCCCTCGGAGATTCACCGCCACCAACTATATGGATCCATGGGACGATTGTATATTTACCTACATGAAAACAATTAGAAAATCAACCAAATGTAGGTAGAACGGATCCTATGGGATATGTCAATAGCTGATTGTGGATCCCAAGTGGTGAATCCCCCTGATGTGTACCCATTTTTCCTTTCAAAACAACCAACTCGTGATTCCGTTCAGATCCATGCCATGCCACCCGCACTGCACGAATCAAATCCTCCGAGATATACCTTGAGGCTGCTGTCCGCTGACTTTTCTGCGACATGCTGTGACCATGTGCCAAAACTTGTCCTAGTTCACCACTACGGGGGATAGTGATATCTTCTATATAGAACAAATATATAGGTTTAGACATGATAATATGAATACGTGCATTTATACAGAAAATATAAATGTGAGTGTATGCAACCTCTACCAGCACTCTCCGGAAAAAATGTTGGGTTGACATGTGATGTGGGTTGCTTTGTTGTACTCATGCCATCCATTGTGCACCCTGAAACACGACCATCCTTTACTGTCCGACACCGGTGGTGAGGATTTGTGATGACCGTTCACCAGATTCAAAGCACCTTCCAGGACCCCTAGCAGTAAAACAAAGGACCCGTAGAAACCTTCACTGTGTCCATATATTCTTGCTGAGTTTGTTCAGAATAAGATCTCAAGGTCTACAACATAAATATCAAACATGTTTCATCATTTTTTCATGTAAAGGACATAAAACTACCCCCCCGTCTTCTGTCTGATCTGGTGGGTTTTTCAACCTGGAAAATGGGCTTGTCAAAATGGCAAAATGGGTTCGAATCTTCCCTGAGTTTCAGGTATCTTTCGTCGTGCAACCACCAGGCGGTGTAAAATATGTGCCATGATCAAAAGTCCCAACAAACAATTCGGAAATGAATGGACATGATCATTCTCAAAAGGAATCTTCATTAATGAGAATAGACAGGTGTACCAAATATCTAGTAAACTAACATGGCAATGGAAAATAAACCTTTTGAAGATGCATTCCTTGTTGAATATGGTGATTTTCCAGTGCCTTATTGTACAAATTGGGCCTCCACTCGTTTTAAGTAAGGTTATAACTCCATTTACCCCATTTATTTTCGGCCATTTATAGGGTTTATAACTCCATCTATAACTGTGGTAGGGGCCCACTAAATACCAATACCCATACCATCCATGTGTGGCATATTTAGCCACATTTGCTTGATTTTTTGTATTTTGTATGGTAAATATAGGTAAATATACCCGACCCATGGGTGGTATGGGATATACATAACCCTTGTCACCACCGAAGATTGACAGCTCAACCATCCGCGATTTCGTCCCCTGCCTGGGATGAGAGGTTAAGAAGCGAATCCTCAGTGAAGTCAACCCTGAAATCATAGGATTACACTCCGGTCCACCATTTTTAATAGGAGATACATCTTCAAATGGTGGATTTCCATTGCCATGTTAGTTTACCAGAGGGTATTCTGGTTCTTATAAAGGGTGGGATCGGTAGTATATAATCACCCAATTGGTAGGTTGATACCACGAAAAACTACCAGGCATAGTCCTTGCCTTCGTTTTGGGGGTGAAAAATAATCCCTAGCAGCCTTTACAAGAGATGAAAGCAGCAGCTACCCTCCCTGAAACTAACAGTTCGCCAGTGAAAATTGGTGGTTGGGAGATGAAATATCCTTTTGGGATGGCCCCATTGGTAGGGGCTACATTAGTTCTAGGGTAGTTACATGTGATGTAGTAAATATATACATAATTCATTTACATAGAGCTGCGTGTATATACAAATATGTGTCATGTATGGCAAGGTTGTATACATAGAACATCAGGAATAATTATTGGGATGTATATGATGTAAATACTTAAAAACACATCTTCATCAACTTGGATCATTTCCCCTTTCGGAATCGGGTCATTCCCTTTTCGGAATCGGGTCATAAGCACAAATTTCAAAAGCAAATCATCAAACGCATAGATGATTCGAACATATCCCACAGAATCCATGTATGGTATGTTTACCTACATTTATCATAAAAGTCAACAAAATGTAACTAAATAAACCAGTCCCATGGATCCCTATGGGTATTCAAACCATGTTTTTTTTGCAGCAAACTTTTACCGGGCCCGGGCACCGTTCCATACCCACATCTTCCAAAGATCGCAACAACTCGGCAAAAGTCCTAAGGCTTTAAGGCTTCGTGTGGGGTCCCACGGATTGGCGGCTTGGCTTAGCGCCACAATGGTTTTGGAAAGATCTGACAAAATGTAGTAGTTCCAATAACAAATTGTTTACAAATGGTTGGTGCATCCAGTATGAAGCCTATAGTAGTAAAATTAGTAAAAAGAATGGAACATGAAACATCAGGTGCATTTGGGCTGCTTGAATGATACATGCAAGTACACGCACAAGTCTCATGGATATTGAGGATACCATTGACCATTTTCACCTACATGAATGTTGATGTCTATGGGAAATCTCGGCAAAATGATCACACACATGAATCCTATTTTTTGTGGGTTTTTGTTTTTCCATGAACCTTTAGGACCGCCATTCTGGCTTTTTATTATATAATAAATATAATATATATGTAATATATAATATATTCATAATATGTATAATATATATAACATATACAATATATAAATATATATAATATATATATTTATTGTTTCCTTCGAAGATCCAAACATCAAATACAGGAGATTGGAACTTCGCAAATTGCTGCCGCTAGCTGCCTTGATACATGATGACTATGTATAAACCATGATTCGAAACTACAGTAGTTTGTATAAGCCCGTAGGATCCATGTATAGTAATTATATTTATATACCTATATTTACCATAAAAATCAACCAAATGTAGGTAGATATACCAGTCCCATGGATCCTGTGGGTAAGTGGATCTTAATTGATATCCATTGAATGATCCTAACTAAATTCCACGGGACCATCTGACAACAAAACACCGCTCCTTCGAGGAGAGAAGTCTCGTCCGTAAGCATCGATGTTTTGCCCTGAAAAACGGCTGGTAAAACGGTTGTCTTTAAAGGTGGCATACCATCCATGTGTGGTATATTTCGCTACATTTGGTTGATTTTTATGGTAAATGTAGGTAAATATACCATACATGGATGGTGTGGGAGATGGCATTCATATCTCTATTCATAGGTTTTGTTGCAGCAGGTTGGAGATGTTTTGTTTAAACAATATCTGTGATTTGTTTGGGTATTGTTGTGAGTATCTCTTCTTTTGGCTCCTACACTCCGTACAGTTACATCATGTTACATCTATAAATGATCAACCACTGGTTGCTTGGCAGATAAGGTTGGTGCAGCATTTCCTTAAGTCATTCATAATGGCTTTCTCTTAGGGGCATCCTGTGACAGATATGACAGGCTCAACAAGAAACACTTACAAGCAGCTAGCACCCAGCGATTCCCTGATAAAACTAAATTTTGCAACATTTAGCTGACGAGTCCCGGTATACAAGCGATATATCCAGACGTCATGAGATGCATCGGAATTTGTACTTTGATTACCTAGCTTGAATCTATGGCGGTCCTAAATGGGTCGATGGGATGTACATGGGTATCATGGGTATCATGGCTTATGATATGCTCATAACTCTTGCTTCATCATCTGGTGTTACTGTAACCATTCAGGATAACAAACAAAAACAGCTCTTCTGAGTCAAGCAAAATTGATGGAGTAACTGCGACAAGATATGTACAGTAACCCTTAAAGCATGGGAAGGCAAACGCCATCTACTTTGGCCCTTCTGGAGCGAGGAACAAATCATAGCGGAGATGAGAAGGCCGTGAAGATCGGTCCGAAAAAAATGGCGGATGTGCCAATGAGAAAATGCGAATCATGAGGGGTACCCCAAAATGGTTGTTTTTTTTAAATGGAAAACCCTTATTAAAAATGGATGTTTTGGGAGTACCCATAATTTTGGAAACACATCATATCAGCATCTATATTCCAGGTTCTTCCGTGTGACCTTTTTGGGGCTTAAAAAAGTGACCTCTACAGATTTTCTCAGGGGTGAAAAAGGTCGCGTCTGGAAGAAGCTGGCCCATCCATACTATCTCATGTGAGGTAGCCATCCATGCCATGCGCATTATTTTGAAAGCCCTTCAGTACTACATGGATGTGGTCACATGAAATTGTATAATTCATTGACGTGGAGAAATGTGGATTTTTCCGGGCATCCGAAAAAAGGGCTATCCCTCATGCAAATGACCTGGTTGCCTAAAAACTTGCGTAAAAACGTAAAAACATAACATCTACAAGGTGGTCACCTACGATCGTCATAAATGGAGTTATAAGCTACATATGAATATGGCCGAAAATAAATATGTAACTGGGGATTTCTTTCACCCCTATAAGTGGAGTTATAACCTTACTTACAACTAGTAGGGGCCCACCTTGTAAGGTCAACATCTATGACAGTATAGTACAAGTCTGCAAACCTTACAAGTCGCAAATGGTGGAACATGCTGCCTTCCCACCCTGCCTAGGAGTGTCACTTCTCGATAGCCTTCGGCAACCAATTGGGCCACCTGCTTCTGTGCAAGAGGATTGGCTGCAGGCGGATCAGCCGAACTGTTTAGTGAAATCAGTCAAGCATCTCTCCCGAAATCATCACTTGATACTCATATCTGTTTATAGTATTTCAAATATTCAAAAGAAGAACATGGTTTTACACAATACTACCCTGGAACCCCAAACAACAATTTTCAAATGGTTGTTTCAACAATTTTCAAATGGTTGTTTCAAATAGATAATTTCAAACCTTTGCATAGGAAATGGTTGTTTCACCAAACGTCCGTTTTAAACTGGTTGTTTGGAATTCCAAGACATGAAAGTTTCCCTTTCTTCAAATGTTTCAAACAGTAAGAAGTATAGCCCATGATCCTCGCCATTCTGTGGCAATCCAAGTGCAATATTCCTGCCCTCAATAAATGAGCCACGAAAAAAATAGGGATCCTTAGAATGATTTATTATCATCCCCACATAACTGGGTATTATAATCCCTGTGTACCCTAAACAACCTAGTTTTTTCAATGCTCAAATGGCGTTGCAAACTACTATTCCAAATGTGTAAACCGTCAAAACCCCCCAACCACAACCTCCCTATTTCCTTGTACCATGAGGTCTGCCAAGTAAGAACTCAGATTGTCACAGAAAAATCATACAAGGTGTAAATGGAATTGTAATTCCTATAAATGGCCTTATAAATGGGTAACTGAGGATATTTCACCCCTATAAGTGGTGTGATAACCTTACTTCAGCTGATAACTATCTTCTCCCCTATAGACCTTATTTGCAGGGTGTCTTTTTCAACATCCCAGGTAGCGGCTGCGGGACGTGAAACTCAAAGATGTAAAATCCTGAAACTTAACATAAATAGATACCCAAAATGACCATTAAAACCACCTATAAGTAGTGGCATGTTTCCTGCCAATTGTGTGATTATATATCACCTACCACCTACAGGAAGGGAACCAGAAACAGCTATTGAATATATATATAGATTACTGGCGTCCCGTGCCCTTCTGGGTAAATCTGACCCGGCTCACCCGGGGCATGATCTCCATGCTTTAAGTATAATACAGTACCTGGGTGAAAGTAGATGACAGCATTCCCCAACTTAAAAATTGTGTGAGTTTCAAAGGGGCCAATAGGCCTATAATAATGATAGATATAATAATGCGCCCTTAATATATATAAATATATATATATGTATATATATATATATATGTACGCCACTCCGAGAAAGGTGAAGTTGGTAAAGATATACATATATATATATATATATAGAGAGAGAGAGAGAGATACTATTCAAAACATGGGAGTTACACCATCTATTTGCCTCGGGTGGTACAGTTGATGCAAGCAATCCTGCTAACTACATTGTCTAAAACCCTGTAAATAGTAGGAAACACTATCTAGCAACTGATTAGCAGGATTTCTTCCATCAACAGCATCATCTTACCAACAAATATTTAAGTCCGGCCTCCTGTCTTATGGATGTCATCGGCCGCGATTGCTCGCTGCCACGGGTGAAGGGCACCACACAGTAACTGCAGCGTTCGTTACCTCGTTGAAGGGATTCGATTCCAACAGGGCAAACCACCTGGTTTTGCTGGGCGCGACTAGAGTTGAAGCGTTGTGGTACCACCCCCCCCCCAAAAAAAAACAGACACACAACAAAAACATATAGCAACACTTTACCTAAAGATCATACATTGGAATGAAAACAAAGAACACATGATCATTAACAAACTATATGTCTGCAACTTTTGTGGGACTATACTCTACGATATCAAATCTCCCTTGCATGTACATATAAAGAGAAAATATGAAGACATCACATCAGTCGACCCACCGTCAAAGTATATTAATTACATTGTTTGCTTGTTTAGTTTCTACTTCAGGATAGCTGAAATAGCTAGCCATCCCGATCCATAATATCGATCCCTACTGAAGGTGATTTCTGTGAGTAGTGAAATGAGGGTGCCAACTGAAATTGATGAAACGAATTGGAAATTCAATGGTGATCCCCTCAAAAGAAAATACACATCCCCCCCCAAAAAAAGGAAAGTTCATTAAACCCTGTATATATCTTTCGGATTTTTTGCACTTTTTTCAAAATGGTATAAAACCATCTAAAACTTTTATAAAACCCAGAAAAAAAAACTGTATGGATCAAATTCTAGGCGCTCAGTTTTCCTGGTACTGATCCCTAAGAACAAAACAACTGGCAAATTGGCAACGACTTGTTCTGAGATTCCCTGCAACCATAGATGACATTCACCCATGCAGAGATGCTCGACTGCCTCCAATGAAAAAGCAAAAATGTCGGCTGGGATACAAAAGTTATTCCAAGTAAGACACTTGGAATGCAAACACGTTGGCAACTGGACTTTTCTGGAAACTCATGGATTCCCTTCCAAAGGATCATTGAAGAGGCCACGTTATTTTTTGGTTTCAAAAAGATGTGACAACCACTCCGTCACTACACCAAATTTCATGATGTAGGCGTCTGATTGTGCATCTACCCATGTGATTTTAGACCCTAAGTAAAGTCTCTCACTAGACATTCAACTTCTTATTGTTTTGGAACACATTCATAAATCCCAATCGAAAAGGAAGACGCTAAAGATATAGGCGTAACAGATTTCCATCTACCCAGTGACTTAGGGAATTCTGGTGATACCTGATGTGTTTTTCTCACACAGGAGAAGTCCCTCCTATCAAATGAGTTGGTAAATCGACCATGCACGACGGATCCTAGTGCTCTTCGCACCCCCTTCACTGCAAAGGATGCCGTATGATGCCTTGTCACTAACGAATATGTTGTTCTTAACCGTAACCTGCCAACTAGAGCGGTTTGCACCTTACGGACACATGAAAAATCAACCACTCTGAAATGGTTGCTGTACTTTGGCTCTGTAAACCATGTCGCGCATTAGCAACATCTTAGCTAGCATCACGCGTGACAACTTTTGTATCGCAACTCATTGCCCAATGGCCATCGTCTCTTACTAAAGAACTGCACCCTCTAATAAGGGCATCGTCTCCACTCACTGAGTTGGAAAAACATCACAATCCCAAAGTCAGTCACGGGCGTCCCATAGAACTGCACTCTGCAATAGGGCGCAATACTAATCTACAGCCTGGATCTCGAACTGTGTTCGGAATTCATTCATGAAAACTAAATTTCCTACTCGCGCGAATATGTTACCCTCCGGCAAACTAACATAGCAATGGAATGTCCCCATTTTCAATTGGTAATACATCTTCAAAGGGTCCATTTTCCGTTGCTATGTTAGTTTACCGGACTGTAGTAGCCAACTCATGGTATGCATGCCAAACAAAAACATCACCTTCATGGTTGGGAGGTTGGAAAAGAACACACAAAATGACCTTAAAAAACAGGGGCTATTTTGATCCCTATAAGTGGAGTTATATTGGAGTTCTAACCTTTCTTACATAATTAGCTGGTTTGTTTCAACCCATCTGAAAAATATGAGTCAAATTTGATCATTTCCCCAATTTTCGGGATGAAAATATTTAAAAAATATTTGAGTTGCCACCACCAAGATACCCTCTGGTAAACTAACATAGCAATGGGAAATCCACCATTTGAGTCGATGTGTCTCCTATTAAAAAATGGTGGTTTTCCAGCCAGCTATGTTAGTTTACCAGATGGTAACGATCGTAGGGGCCCACCGGTCGTAGATAAATCTGTCAAATTCCCAACGGTCGGACTCGCCATCGACCCACCAAGGATTCCAACGGATCCGCCTATTTGGCATCGTCACATCCTCCATGATACGCGCATCTTCAGTGGCACAAATCTGTCCACCTGAACTTTCCGGGGGGAAGGAGTTTTGAAACGTTTGAATTTCCATCAACAAGTTGGGGGAATGGATCGAAAAAGCATGGCAAAATGCATGGCAAATACTGTATATACCTTTTGAATCTTTTGATGTGCGCAAGCATGTGTTTCGTTATTTGTTACTCAAACATCTATTGAATAGTTGGGAATCTAGTTGGCATGTGATGTAATTAATTCGTGATGAATCCCATGGTACCAGTATGGGGGAACTTGGGTTAGAAACCGCAAGATTCCGCGATCAATCCCCATTTTTATCATATTTCTTTAATGATCAGATTCTGACACCATCCCAAGTCGACAAGCCTAGGACGGACTCGTTCAAAACGTCGGCCAAGCGATTGGCAAACTGTGGGCCCATGACCACATCCACCTCAGTGGATCTCGATGTGTCATGGATGTATACAAGGTGGGCCCCAAGCCGGTCGTTATAAATGAGTAACTGGGGTTATAACCCGTGTAAGCGGAGTTGTAACCGTAGGTGGAGTTTTAACTTATAACCCTACTTATAACTGGTGGGGGCCCCACCTTGTACTTACTTGGGTCCATAAGGATCCAGATGTGTCCAAAGGAATGGATTCATATGACCTGGGGATGCGATTGAGTCCATCAATCCTACTGGAGGGGTCTGGATTCTTACATATTCTTACGGGGTATATAAAGGAAGGAAAACGGGGTTAGAAACGAATGGATACCCTCCTGGAAATTAACATATCCCACCTGGGGAAAAGGAAAATCATCTTCAAATATGCCTTATCAGGGGGATATGTTAATTCCCTGGAGGGTAAGATCATTTACAAAGTTGTTTTTTTACAGTAACCCTCCAAAGGGTTTCTACCTCAACATCCAACGACGGGGTCCCCGCCTCCGAAAGATCCACGTCATTTTTGTTGGTGGGTTTATTGGGTCTAAAAGATGAACCTGAGGGTAGGGGCCCCAATAACTCCATTTATAACTAGTAGGGTCCCCCGCTTGTAGGGTTAGATATGAAAGGGTTAAATTGAAGTTCAATCAACGAAGCATTTTCACACAAACAATAAGTGAGAAACTATAGTTGGTGGTTTAAAACCCATTTGAAACATATTCAGAATGGATCATTTCCCCAAGGTTTCGGGGTGAACATAAAATATATTTGAAACCACCACCTAGGAAAAGACCGAGGTTGATCAGGAATGGTTTCATGTCAAACTCGTGCGACGTTTGGTATGCCACAATTCCGATGAGGGCTGGTGTCACGTAGAATGTCGCCTCCCTTCTGCCAGGACTCTGATTTCACCCCGTCATGTCACCAAGTTGTTTGTTTTGTCTCATGTTCTATGATCCAGAAAAGTTATTGCAATGAAAAGTACATAGTTGCGCTTTGCTGTAAACATTATCATATAAATATGATGACAACCATAGTCTCACCACATAAATAATTGAAATACTACCAATAATATAATATCATCATCAACAACATCATCATCATCATCATCATCATCATCATCATCATCAATCATGGTGCCTCCGGCACAGCTCGAAGAAGTTCTTCTCCCTCCTGCTGCGCCACACACCTCGTTGCCATGTTCGCTGGGAAAGGAAAGTGGGGCCCACTGACATTTGGGAGACCTCTACACATGTGGAAATTTGTGAGTATAACTGGTTGGTGGTTTCAACCCATTTGAAAAATATTAGTCAAACTGGGAATCTTCCCCAAATAGGGGTGAAAATAAAAAATATTAGAAACCACCACCCAGATAAAATCCTAAAATAGTATACTGGTGGAAAATACGGTGCTTGGATGATTCGTCTTCCTCCTATTTTTTGCACAAAAATAGTCAAAAAATTCCCTAGTTCCAATTCACCACTTAGTGAAGAACGTATCAGGAAGTCCAACATAGCAACTGTAAAATCACAAGTTAGCTGGAACGTATCAGAAAACTTGTAGAATCCATGTCCATTCACACCTGCTCAGTTACAATTCAGTTACAAAGGGACTTCCAAAAATTTGTTTAGGCTCCAAGAAGCTCCAAGCAAGTAGTGAAATAACCAGTATCCCAATCACTCCAAACATCTCTCCCAATTTGGGACCAAAAAAAATAGATCCCCTACCCAATCTGCATTGAACGGAACCTGGTAGCTAGAAAATGGTTGCGAGCCGCAACTACCAGGGAAAAAACCGGGCAATGAAAATCACATTCACACCAAGGAACAACCTCATCAACACATGTAATAGGATTCTTAACGGGGGGTGGTGATTCCCCTAGTCTTCCCTAAGGTTCCCCAATCTTCCCTAGGAATCCTTAAGGTTCCCCAATTACCCCCTCCCCTTGAACACCCCCCCTTAAGAACCCTACAAACATGATTTCCTTGGATGATCCTTAAGGTTTACGACACTTTTTGGTAAACAAAAGGGTGAGCTTGGGACCTCCCGAAAAGCTTCCCAGGATGCCCAGCTTTTTCACTTGGGCCTTCAGTGTCGGGAATCCCCCGAGCCTTCAGTTCGGGATCCCCAAGATATACCTGCAGGAAACTAACATATCCCCCCTTTATGGGGACAAAAAAAATCAACGACTGAAAAATTGCCGGCGAGCATTGCGGGGTGTACTGTTGATGGCAACCAGAAATCCGGCTACATAACCACTTGAGTTTGGTAGTTCATCCCCAATATTTACAGGGTTTTTCACATCCCAGGTGGTGTAAGATTTCTTCACTCGACAGTGTATGTTAGTTATTGTTAGTTAACCAACCCATCAAATCCCATCACTAAAACCCATCGCTTCACCCAACAACGCGACAACGCGCCGAGGTGCCCCGTAACTACAAGAGTCACGTCTTGGCCCTGACGTTTGCGTTGTACGTGAGCATCCAAACGAGCATAGACCTTGTTTTCAGCCTGGGAGAAACTGTTGCTGTCAATCATAGGATTCATATCCAGGAAAGGAAAGGCCCATCCACTACGGGCCTCGACATGTAGAATCGTGATTTGTAGGGGAAGTTTTCCTTCCAAGTAATCACATTTTTGTTCAGCAGTTTACTGAGATCCACATAGGTTTTGGCAAACAAAATCGGACAACTGACAGCTGGTGCTTGTATAGTCCATTGGTGTTCCTGCCATACTGAATTAATAAAATTGACTATATAATTGGTTGATCCTATCCCCCGAGTCCCCCTACGCCACCAACATCGATGTATATTTGCCCAGATGATTGAATCAGAATCATGTTGAATCCCAACTAAACGACTAATTAGGTAGTTATGGCATTGATTGAACACACCCAAGATCTACAAAAACAAAACTCATGGGGTGTTAATTATGACCTTTTGACTTACATCACCATCACCATCCGCAGTCAGGAGTCGGGAGTTTGCCGACCGTGCCCCGCGCCTTTTCTCGGATGCTACAGGTGTTTAACAGCACCACGTCCGGATGATCATCTTCAGTAGTTGGCCGCATTCCCAAGGATTTCAGCTGCCCTGAAAGGCGAAAATATCATAAAATCAATAACATATGGGGTGAATAAATGGGAGTGAAATGGACGTGAAACTGGATATAGATATATATGTATATACCTGAAGACATACAAATATACTTGGGTGGAACATTGGATATTGCGCGGTTGATACAAGATAATATTGTGTGAACATATTGAGTGAAATTCCATATGAGTGAAATACACGATTTTTTGACAATAAGTATATGGGTGAACGACAATGATACATCCATGTTTAAGGATCATACTTCTTGTAGGTGTTTATTTTTGCAAGCACGAACCGTTGATTGAAGGAGAGTCATTGAACCGTCCAAGTCCAACACCCCACGAAACTGATCATCCAAACGCTACTTCTCAAGTGCGAACAAGCCAGCCTTTCAAAGTTTCGGTAAGAAATAAACCAAAGAACATACTGCACCGAATCCATTCTGTAGTTCAAACCTCCTGTACTCTACCTGGGTTTGATTTCCGCAAACAATACATGGTGCTGCGTCTATATTAATTCACACCCTTTCAACTACATGGAAGGTCAAAACTATAATAGCAAATATAGCAATGATAATACCAAAAAGAGATTGAAAACACCAAAAAAAAACATCATAATACGAAATTCAATTTGGGTTCCTCCTTTTAAAAGCCCTCCGAAACTGGCCCGCCCCCCCAAAAAAACGCCGGTTTCGTTTCATTCATATCCATGTTGGTTGGCACCTTCCATTCGTTCAGAATCTGCTTGATTCATTTGACATCCCATGGTCACTACCTGAAGGTCAAAACTCCTAGTAAACCACGCAACTTTTGGAGAGAAGTCATGCTGTTAGTAGTGGGAAACATCCATCACAATCCGGCCAAACAGGACCTGATTTTCCCGAAAACGAACATAAAACCTGATTTTTTCATCCCGAAATGAAAATCGCGAAAATCCATGGAAAATGCATCTTTAAAAAAACTTCCATATTTTGACTGAGGGTTCGGGCCGTTACATGTTTCAGGAAGGTGTATCCCAAAATCGAACCAAAAACTGACTGCCCATAGGATCCATGTATGGTATATTTACCTACATTTACCATAAAAATCAACCAAATGTAGCGAAATATACCTACATTGATCCCATAAAAATCAACCACGTGTAGGTAAATATACCATTCCCATGGATGGTATGGGTTGGGTCAGATCTGAGCATCCACGCAGTATAGGTTTTGGAGTCAAACACATCGGTCACATCCACATCAATATCGTCGCCTTCAGGCGGGGGCGGATGGACGCAACCCTCCCAACAAGGCAACGAGGAAAAACACATGGGACCCACGGACCCACGGGTTGGCAGCCGGGATTTTCATCATCGACTCAAAAGGGCCAAAACGGGAAAAAGGAGTTAGTTCCAGGGAAGTTAAGTTCAGGCTATACTGTACCTTAAACAAGGTCAAGGTTTAGATACGTTTAGGCTATACCCAAAAAATACCCATACATGGATCCTATGTTATCTTGAAAAAAAAACAATGGTTGGATCAGGTTAATTTCAGGTATTTAAAACGTTTTCCCTCCAACTACTTTACCTCCATCGGTTCAGGTAACATGAAGATGAAGGGGAAAAAAGTCCCAACTGCCAAGTTCTTTTTGATGGCCACCGGCACTGTCTTTAACTTTCTGCAAATCACCCATTTCCAAACCCATATCATCCATGGGACGATTGTATATTTGCCTACATCCCATAAAAATCAACCAAATGTAGGTAAATATACCAGTCCCATGGATGGTATCGGAATGTGTCGGAAATAGATATTCAAATGTCCCATGTCTTATTGCTTCTTTACCGGTTGTTGCCTTCGTTCTTCGTTCCTTCCACATTCAATCTCTTGACGCGCAAGTCGAACATGACATCTTCGATACGGATCACGTGCCAACCTACCGTTGTTTTTTGTTGCGGGGAAGGATGGACAAGGAAAACACATCATATCGGTCAGCAAGGCTAAACATGAACATAGGCAGGGAAGTAAAGCAATGGGTGAACAAAGTCAACAGAAACAAATCGGAAGAATTTGCATGTTCAAATCTATAAATCATAAAGAAAAACATCTCCGCTTGAATTAACCTTAAAAAGTTTGCTTATTCAAATAAAGGTATATACCGAGTTGTTTTTTTTGAGGTGAGGGACTGTGGAGGATTCCGTTCCATTGGCGGCTCACATATTGCTTACGCCATGGGTTGCAACTCCTTTTAAGCAATATACCTGAAATGATCCCGAAATGGTTGGTTAGATGATACCAACCATGCAAGGAAGTTGCATATCTCATATCGCTTCACCCATAAAAAGTCTTTCCAACCACCTAAAAGGGGACTGGTCGAATTGTCAATTCCCCAGCATGACACCGAAATGTCAAACGATTCTGGGGTGAAGATGACGTTCCCGCAACATGTGTTGTACCGTTGTACCTTTAATTACGAGTATATACCCAGCTTAGGTGGTGAGCGGGCATAACAACATCAACCACAATAGTTTTACAATGTAATACACCGACCTGGATTGCCCTAAAGGATCCTAAAGGACGATTTGAAATTCCTGAATATCATCATATACCTCGTTTTTAGTGACAGTTGCATCTGAGAAAACACTATACTCTGGCTAAAATATTCAAATATCAATCATACTCCAAAAGGAGGGCTGGCTCAAAAATATGCATATGATCCACTTTGGCTGGTGAAGGACGAACGGAACCCCATACCTTCAAGTTAAGCCATGAAACTTCTATGTTTGGAAAGCAAAACACCTGCAAAAAATTGACATGACCCAAATTTGCATGATTGTGTGATAGGAACAGTTCCAAGAGAACAAAAAAACAAAAAATCCCTTCATGTTGCAGGACAACTTCCACTTGGATGATCATTAGCTCTTTGGGAGTGTTGTTTTATGATTCCGATATAATACAGTCCGAGATCCTCTTGTATGGGATATCGCGGTCACAAAAAAACCTGATGGCGATCATCAAGCTGGCATCAAACTGGCGCAATTGAGCAGTGATTAAAACCCACCAGTGACATTCCAGTGGTTGTTTAGTGACGGGATCCTTATGTCATGGTTTATGAACTAATCCCCATATAAACTGGGTAGGATGTCATCCCGTTCCCCTAACCAACCAGGCTTGGCACCTTTGTCACTTTGGACTTTCAGCACATCTCCCGGCTGCGCAAGGAGTGCTTCTTGTCGCACAGACAAGGGTAATACTTCGTCCAAAAAACTATCTTCCAACCTCAACTGGTTGGTGGTTTCAACCCATTTGAAAAATATTATAGTCAAATTGGAAATCTTCCCCAACTAGGGGTGAACATAAACAAATATTTGAAACCACCACCTAGTCAAAGAACGGGGGGGTCTCATTGGAGTTGAATTTTAGACCTGGAAGATCGACGTTCAACATTAACATACACCCCTGAAGATTAACGGCTGGAACATGGAACACAATGGAGGTTTGGTTCAGATCATTTTCCTTTCTTTTCATGGGTGATGGCTGTAGGTTCCAGCCGTTAATCTTCCATGGTGTACACTACAGGGCCTCTAGGAAGTTCAACAAAAAAATGGTGTGATGGTTGAAATGCTTGACCTTGGGTTTCCATGTTATAGAGCTTGTTGTCAAGAATCCAATGAAGCTAAAGTGTTGCCCAGAGTCATATCTCCAGTTCAATGTTCCAATATCTAGCTGCGTGGAAGTTTATCTATGCCCTTTAAGAACAAAATAAACTTGGAGATATAGAGGATATGTACAGCCAAAAGTCAATAGCATCCAAACCACCAATCCTGATGAGGTCCGCCCCCATATACCCAATAACACACTTTCGTAACTCGAGAGTTTTTTTTGTTGCTTTAAAGGTTCAATGTTCAAGTGGGCGGTGGGTCATACTGGTAATTGGTCAGAAATCCGGCGGTCACCAGTTGAGGTTGGTATCGTTCATCCCATTATTTACATTTATTTACAGTGTTTGTTTAAGATCCCAGGCGGTTGTTTCGGATTTCTGAACCATCAACAGTAGTGCAGTAGTGTCATATGATGTTATATATTCGTGCCATTTTTTTACAAATTGAAGATCCACTGTGCCATTGGGATTCCCCAAAAAAAACCGACCGGGTGAAACCAAGCAACTTTTCGCCCCAGGTCTTCACATCCCAACCCAACTCAAGACAAGTTGCCCAACCCAACCTGCGAAGGGTGCTGGCTTTACCAAGGCAAGTTACTTAAAAGGTGCACCTTTTGCACGTGGTCAGGTAAACAATTACCACTGACATCAACTAATTAACGAAAAAAACCTGAGTATTAATTAAGTTACGTGTTTTTGAAACACAGGATGTAATGACAGTATGTGCATTAGTGGATGTCAATTCAAGTTGTTTTGCGCCCAGCCTACAAATGAACATTTCACACTGTTAATCTCACATAAAAAATGCGGGTGTTCCATTAATTATAAACCATCCATTTTGGGGGTATCCCTATTTTAGGAAACCCCCAAATAGAGGTGCCTTCTTGCTTTCATCACCACTTCAAGGCCGCCATGAGTCGTCATCCATACTTTGGTGAGAATCCGGTGGCCTTGGGTCGTTCCTTCCGGGTTTCTCTTATTGTCATCCCAAAAAAAAACTAGGCGAAATTGCAGTTCTGTTCACCAGGTGGCAAAAAATAACAAAAACATACCCCTAAGAGGTATATCAGAGATTTCCAAGAAAACAATTCACTCCTAATAAAAAAATCTGATCTCCTCAGCTGTTGACATAGGCAAGTTCCTGCAGAGTAAAGATAAACTTTCTTCAAATGTCAAATTCCAAACATGTTGGACAAAAAGAGAGAAATAAAACAACCAAGTAGAAGATGTGCCCCTATACTACTACATACTGTAGTAGTCATAAATGGAGTTGTAACTCCCCATGAATGGCCTTTATAAATGGGTAAATGTTGCTATAAGCCTCTATTAGTGAAGTTATAACTTCTAATCCGGTACTTATTCCTTGTAGGGGCGCAATCTTGTAGTTCTGCCTTTTCATGACACCCCCCCAACCAAACACGAAACGTCCCATTGTGACTTCGGTGTTTTTGATCGGCGCCTACATCGCCCTCTTCCAAACTCACGCCGCTGAGCAACGTCAAGGCATCCGGATCCGTTCTCAAGCGGCCATGCACCTGGATTGTTTCCATCTTCTGGCGTAGTAGACCACGTGAGAAAACGTTATTTGCGTGGGCTTACACCCTGGGAAAATGAACGGTTTTCAACCCAAAGTCATGGAGGGTGTGCATAAAAGATGATGTTCGGGATTTCAAGTGGGTGATTTTTTTGGTTCCATCTTGAGTTTCATCCCTATGTACGCAACACTCACTACCAGGTAACGCAACGCCATGACCGTTTTAACCAGTGCACCTTCAGAAATGACGTCCTTCACAAGTTTCAGCATGGGAAGGTCTTGAAACAGTATAATTGATGTTCGTCCATTTCCTGTTACCTCGTTGTAAAGAAACCCTGTGCATCATGGGACAATTACCCGCAAACAGTACTAGACCCTAGTACGATCATATTTTGGACATCCAGTCATACATGAACTGGTGTTTACCCAAGAACTATAGTTAGCAATTGAACGATAATTGTCGGTATCTAGTACTCCAGTTTTTGAAGGACTTGCGTTTAATCCAAAAATCAACATCCAATAAGCTTAGTCATGCATTATGGCATATTGTTGGATTGGTAGAGCTCCATCTTAGCAACAACTTGTTTCATTTCTGGGGGTTACAAAAGTACCACCAGCCCAAAACGCCCCAGCCTCTTGGGCCATTTCTTCGGAGGCAACGAGCACCTGGCGAGACATAGTGGTGCCGTTTTTGGCACCGTAGAAGCTAAGCATAGCTTTACGGTGGAGCCACGGAAAGAAAAAACCTCCTACTTTCCATTGTACTGGTTGGTTAATGGGGATCATTATAATGGTTTATTATATTATAATCCCTATATAATTGGGTAGAATAATCCCCTATATAACCTAACCAACCAGGGCTTTTTTCATTGCTCACTTACTTAATAAAACTAAACTGTAGCAGGTCAGGTGGTAAATGTCAACATGATAACATGCCATGTTCAAAGAATTTTGAAATGGGAAAATGACACAAAAAAAAAACAACACGCCATGAAATTCTATGAAATTCAAGAATCTTCGGCTACGAATCCTTTTGAGGTTTGCGAAGGTCAATGAACTTATGTCATTTCATCCGGAAACATCTGTACTTCACCTTCCAATCTGATCCATTTGGTATTTTCTAAAATGGTGGTACCCAACAACCATGGGTTTTCCTACTAAAAATGATCATTTTGGGGTGTTTTGGGGGTACCCCTATTTTTGGAAACACCCATTTGTTCCTTCAGTTTCGCAACCACATTGGAAAAGTAACACATGCAGGGGTCGGGTGGTATGAACTCCCAACAGGATACTTTGCAAATAGAGGCTAAGCACGGGACAACTCAACATCAACTCAATGTATGATTCACAGATATGAAAACCAACATGATATTAGAAGAGCCCCACTTTCAATGGGAAATACATCTTCATTCATGGTGGATTTTTTGATTGCCATGTTGGTTTTCGGGGGTTTTGTATGCTGAAAACCTGATGGGTTTTTCATGCTGCAAACTCCAATGACCTGTCGGAGCTTCACAGCGCACACAGCGCTGGCACGATTTTCTTCGGAACGTCGAAGCCATGCAAGGCGTTCCTTCGGGGTATTTAGGGCGATCTTGGGCCAATCTTGAGGTTAAGTGGTTTATATAATATATCTATAAGTAAAAAACCCAACAAATCCCTCCTGTTTTTTTTACTCGGGGTCTGTGTCTGTGTCTTAGTCTGGAAGTATACTCAGTTGACCCCTAGTGTTGCGATTAGTTGTGGGCATTTGGGAGGAGATTTTCAGAAGTGTCGACTACATCGACTACCAAGTGAAGTTGGTCAGGACATCTGAAAAATGGTTGGTGGTTCAAATTGGAAATCTTCCCCAAATAGGGGTGAAAATAAAAAATATTTGAAACCACCACCTAGAAAAAGGTTTGTTGAGAAAGTTTATGTCCCAGCAATCCCCAGGCCCAATATGCTCTCATTTAGTTCCCCATATTCCGCCACTATCTAGGCGTACTTTCATGTGCAAACACCTGTTCAGAATCATTTTGACTCACTGAAAAATAACACAAGGCAACCAAACGTTTGACTACGAAGCATACCCATCAGCATATTCCAGAACTGCCCACCAACAAATCCACCACTCTGAAGTCTGTAGCTCCTTGGTGAGGTCACTTCTCTTTGGAAGACCTGCTACAGATTTAAGTCAAGTGGTTCCTAAATTATTTGCAGAAAAACAGGCCTCATGAAAAACCATCCTCCAGGAATCCTCCAACCACGTGTTTTAGCTCCCTTAAAGGTAAAGACCATTGAATTTTCGTGGGGATTTGTTTCACCCAAAGATTGTTTGAGGACATTCTTGAAGAGGTGGATCAGAGGCGGAGTGGGCAGCAAAGTTCTCATATTTAGGGCATGACAAGCATAACCAACAGATTCGCACAGGTATGTTTTTGTGACAACATCTATGTTGGAAGTCGTTTTGTGTCAGATCTATCTTTTTTACTATCCGATGTAAATGTACACATTAGCTGATTAGCTGACTGATTCCCCTCAGAAAAACAAAATCCAAGAAATCTCCAACAGGACCTACTGAACGGACCCCTAAACCTGAGTATCTCATAGCTCTAGCAACCCACTTAGGGGTCCGTTGGGATTCGGTCCCATTCAATTTTTCATTGATAAAAGTTATGCGCATTGGCAATTTGATTTTGGGTTTGTTTATATATACAAAAGCACCTTCGCGGCAGGTGCCGTGACCATTAAAACACCCACTAAGGGATGGGTTTTCATTGACACCCTGGTTACAACGAAAACCATGTAAGGCACCCAAACTGGAAGATCCAAAAATTCAGGTATATCCAGATAAATATATATATAGGTTGTTTCAACACACCTTTGGAACACAGCCCCGAGCGACCTTTACCAAGAGGCTATAAGGGGATTCCTTTCACAGTTGGCTAGGGGGATTGCCTGGGGTGTGCTCTAGGGGTGTGTTGCAGTTTCCGCCATCCGAGTTCGGAGCACCACTGTATCATGGCCGCAGGAGCATGGTACACTGTAGATATGTAGGCTTTGCCAAGGTATCTGATAAACTAATATCAGGAGATTGATTTTTTAGTATGGCACCAAGGTATCATAACAGATATCAGTGGAATATAATTAATGGTACCAAGGTCCTTATAGAATATGTTCATCCTTGAAATCATCTCAGATTGCAGGATTCCCAACCCCCCCAGCTGCTACCGGGTATATCGGCACCCCATGGTGAGATGTGCAAAGAAAAATGTGTCCAGAGCACACTAAACTAAACAAAGATATACAATCTGGCCAAATTATATAAATGATGATAGTTCACCAAACCTAGATTTCCCTGAAATAAGGGGATTTCTCTACTAAACTAAACCACCATTTGGAGTGACCTCGGCTGAGGTCGTTCTAATTTGCCCAGAAAGATACACAATATACCTATAGAAACCGGGGATGTTTAGAGGTATTTGGTACAGATCTGGGTTTTTGTGCCCCATAATAGCCATGTATAGGTGGAAATTTAACACCTGTATTGCCATAACAACCAGTAACCAATATTTCAGGAAACCATATATATTGTGATCTTCTTGGTAAATTCAACAGTCACAAGTTCTCCCAAGTTTTAGGTACAGTCAACTCGGAAGTGTGGATGTGAAAGATTTGGTGGGCACCAGAATGCTGTTGGTTTCCTACTATACCATAAGAATTCTAACCCAAAAAATGGCTATTTTGAGGACCCGGAACTTTGCTATGCAGGTTCATTCACCCGGAACCATGAAGGAGGGTCCAAGGATTTTTTCAGTAGAACCAACATGAAGGAACCATCTTTTAAACATTATATACAACACCAATCAACCAAAAAATGTATGTAAATATACCATCCTCCTGGATCCTAGATGGGACTAGAATGGTTCCCATTTTTAGATGGTCACTTGGAGTTTCCAAATTGAAAAACCATGACCATCTCTTCGCCTGTTGGAGCCGCACGTCGCAGGCTCAGATATCTAGCCACCCTGCACACAACAATGAAAAAACGTGGGTTCCCATGGGTCAATGGAGTGATTCCGAAAGTTCCTTTTTTTTGGTGGGATCTGCATAGCATATAATGGGCCCCAATTGGCAATATGTACCACTTGTATATTGTAATTATACCTTATACCACTTGTGACCTTGCCTTCTGGAAGGTTATCTGCTACCTACCACCTATTAAGGGGAACCAGAAACAACCAATTGAATGGGAGCTTCATGCGCCTTTGTTAGCTAGGGCTACCCTCCTGGGAACTAACATATCCCGATTGAACCGATGATTTACAAAACTTCCCATGGTCGGATATTAGTCTGAGTGATTGACCTCCCTACAGGCTGTGAACACTTGAAATACGGAGTGGTCTGGAAAAAACTGCTACCCTTACTTTATTTATGTTAAGTTTAGCCATTTGTGCCATCTTGTAAACTCCACGCTTTTTTATTGTACTGATTTGTCTGTGAATGCATCAAATAGAAAACTATATATAATCCCTGGTGGTACAAAGGCCACTACTGTGCAAGTTGTCCACAATTTGTTCATTCCCTTACTTTGGTACATCATTTGCCCATCGCCCAAAGCCCTACCACTGACCCCACCCGGCCCTCCTCATTCCAGCCACCGGCACCAATGGCCAGAAGGGCATTCGCAAAGCGGTGGACTGCAGAAAAGAAGGCATCAGAAATCAATGTCGGGCGTTTTCTTTGCTTGGAAATCCCTACAAACCATGAAAAACATATGAAAAACACATTTGTATATCATATACCCAAGTAGTTCCAAAGAGAACCAATGGTTTCACCATCCCAAATATTTTTCGTAATCATCCAAATTCCTGCGTATGAGTTTCAAACAGGATGCTGAAGAATGGAAACGCCCTTTCCTTCACCCAGCGGCTCCTTGTGCGCACGCAAGGCTTTCCATGGTTCTTTTCCCGGCGTCCGGAGGACCAGCGTCGCGCCAACAGCAGGCTGGGTGGCCACCACCATCCCAGCAGCCGGCGAAATCGTTCTTAAGCGTTTCTGGTTTCTGCTCCACTGCATACGAGCACTCAAATTTGCATAAAGGCCAAATTTAGTACTAAACCAAAAAAAAAGGATGGCACAAAATCTGGATCGCCAAAAAAACATAAAAAATTGATAGCTGTAAACAGTTTGTTATGAACGGTCGGGATCCAAATGCTGCCAATGACTCCTGCATGGCTGATACTAGCATGTCGCCAGACCCCAATGAGAAACACTATTTTTTTTCAGAGGGTCGCAGTTGTAAATATACAAATCCATCATAAAAGGTATCAGGGCGGCCCCGGTTCCCAAATCAATCAATGGTAAATGTTAGGCCCCGCAAAACACGGGTTTCCTGCGCCGTTTTTTTTCCAATTGCATTTTCCTGACCGTACTTGTACGAAACATCTGCGGGGTGGTCTTCCACGTGCCAATTATTGTTGGATCACGCATGGGAGATCATGGCAAACACAAATGTTGATTGCGCACTATGTCCCCATCATCCTGGTCGCACCCGCTCATCCGTGTAACCCCTGAAACAACAAATTGCCATGAAACATGGTTAGCCCACCGTTGCCCATTGAAACACGGTGTGCAAACAAATGAGATTACAGGAGTATTATACGGTATAGCCGTAAAGCAAACATGGAAGGACCATCTTCAAAAATCGACCATGAATCCAACCGATGATTTCCAATCAAAAAAAATGTCCCAGATTAGAAAATTTCCAACACAAAATCAAAACCAAAGAAATTCAACATAATTCAATAGATGGGGGGTTCCTTGGATACCACCCTCGTGCAGACTCTGAAATAATCCACCATACCTGCACATGGATCCACCAATAATAACCCAACCCCATCCGAGCCCTTAGACTATTATAATTCGATATTTAATCGGCAAACCTTGTAGTTATTACATTGAAATTAATCCACCAATTCTCAACTATATATGTTCCATCATATTCAAGTCCCCAACAATATCCAATAAATCAGGATTGACAATTCCAACACAAAAATCCAACATCAAAATCCAGATTTCAAACATCCTCAACCCAGGACCCCCAAAAAAAAACAAAATCCCACATCCAAGATCTACAAAAATCCAACATCCAAAATCAGAGTAAACGTATACACCTCATGTTGCCCTCCAATTTTCAAAAATGGTCCAGGTCTCATCATCATACCTACCTCACATACCCTAACCTCAAATATCATCCAACAATAAATAATCCACCAAAAATAATCCACTGGGTCACGGGGGTACTTGGATTAATTTTAAGGTACCCTCCATTCAATTGTATTCACAACCGCAAAATCACCGGCGGGCCCGTGATGAACCAGGGGTCTGCGCACCCAGCCATCGTTGGTTGCCTGGTACGAGGCACAAGCTGACCAGAAAGGCCTTCTTACCCTGGTTGAAGCCGCCCTTTTTGCAAGCAAATAACGTTCAATATTTCAGCTGCCGCTGACAAAGAAACTAACAAACTAATGATTTAATGGCTTAATACCAAAAATGCTGCCCTCCGAACCTCTTCGCCGCTGTCCTGCAGCGGGCGCTAAGAATCATTGCCAAAACTATGGGGCGGACGTCAAACACGGTGGTGGCTCGCATTCGACAAGCTTAGACTATTCATTGGCTTTGGCGTCGTGCTGCATATTAGCTTTGCCACCTACCTGCGACCCGAAGCTACATTCACAACTGAACAGCTTGGAGAGATTTGTCCAGCACCCTGGCAGCCACCCACAGTCCTCTTCCCACTTCCATGACTTCTGGGTCTTCTTCTGCCCTGAGACCGAAGCTTGTTGCGAAAGGCCGCAGGCCTATGTTACCTCGCCTGCATCAACCTTCCAAGTCCCGGCAGGAAAGCCAAACGAGCCAAATCAACACGGAGCGGGCCCCGCTCGGTGCTCTTAAAGTCTTAAAGATTATGCCCAAAATGGGGCCCTTGGCCACGGCACTGCGCATTCTACTACAGGACTTTCCTCTATTGCTGTTGACGTGAGGCGCTGGTTTGCGCTAGCCCACTGGCGGGAGGGTTGTCAAAACTTGCAGATGACAGAAACAAATGAAACAAACATCTTTCTGACTGTCAACCCATAAACTATCATGGGGGTCTATCCCTGACCCGTGTCTCACCATCGTGTGTTGGATGTACCCAACATAGCCACATCATTGTTCCTCCTACTCTAGTCTATCTCGGAATAACTTGCTCCAACCTGAACAAATTTGACTTCAGTATATCGTGTGGAGATTGCCACGTTGTTTCTCTTCATGTGGGTCAGTCTATTTCCCCTAAAAAACGGACAAGCCCAAAAAAATGGACCCAATTCTAATTGGTCACAAATCTTCAATGGCAGCAACCCTAAACCGAGGAAAACATCCACCAGTTTGAGAAAAAGATCTGCCGTGACGACTGGTGGATTCTGCTCCTGATATGTGCCGATCAACTCCCAAAAATTGGGATTCGTCATCCCGCCTTCACTAGGAATCCTTATAATAGGTTTCTAAACCCCTACTATTGGGTTGATGAGTTTATCCCCTATTATATGGAAATGATGGGAGTTTAGACGAATCGGATTCTCGCAAGTTCAGGTCTGCGACATATCTAGCCCTGGACACTGGTGGTGGGGTCATGGGAGTTTAGACCAACGACCATATTAATATTGTTAATATGTGCATGCTATACCATTCCTGCCTCACGTTCATCATTCCAAACAAGGTACGTTTGATGTTGCAATTTGTCCCTACGTTCACAAACCGCCCAAAGGGTGGTACGGTACTCCCCAACAAAATAAACATACACCCCTGAAGATTAACATGGAACATAATCATGGAGGTTTGGAAGACCCTGTTCCTTTCTAAAATTTAAATTGGGTGATTTGTAGGTTCCATGTATTTCCAGCCGTTAATCTTCCAGGGTGCATCCCTGAAAATTAAGGACAATTTTTGAAAGAAACTTAATCTTCTAACCAGCAGCTTTTAGGGGATATGCTAGTTTTCAGGCGGTGCCAAAGCTAGTCCACTTGTTTTTGTTCTCCGTTTCCTCTTGGGGGTCGAACTCCAGCTGGTTGGTGGTTTCAACCCATCTGAAAAATATTAGTCACATTGGATGATTTCCCCAAATAGGGGTGAAAATAAAAAAATTGAAACCACCACCTAGCCAGGTTCTAGCTGCTAGCTGTGAGTTTTCAGGGCGTAAAGTAGCGCTGTCGATCGCTATATCATAATTCAAGCGTCCTAAATATCAATGTCATGAGGAACAAGTGGTACCTTTGGGAGAGTACCCCCCACTTGAATCAGTACAGTTGGATAAATGTTCGCAGAAATCAAATGTGCAGGGTCAAAAGTCGCTTTTTTGGGGAATGGTCATCCCACCTTCAATAGAAAACCCTTACATTTGGGTATAAACCCTGTTGTTGGGTTGATGACCATCCCCTATTGTATGGAAACACTGGGAGTTTAGGCCGCAGCACAAAATGGATTTTTGCATGAAACCACATCCGTGACTCCGTCCTGCTGAACTTGTGTGACTATCCTGAATGTAAAATCAAGTGATGTCAACATAAAATTCTGTAGTCATGGTCATCCGTTGACAATCAGTCAATTCTTTCACTTAAGCTTCAACAGAACACCCTAGTAGATACTCAAATTATAGAGACTACTGACTACTTTATTCAAGTAGTGAATGTTTAAATTTCATATGGCCTTCCAAGTTCCAAAATGATACAACCTCTTTTTTGTGGGAGTCCAAAGTTGCGGACGCCTTTTGGAGTGACATCCACACCATGATTTTGTGGATGATTGACATTGATCAATTTAATTCTATGTTGTAGATGTCAAATAACTCAGATCTTTGACGGACAGCTTGAAAGGATGCGTATTTTTTGAATGTTGACACAATGATGAGCTGTGTTTCTCAAAACCTGCCTACCTTCATACCTGGTGACATGTTCCGGGTATTTGGGCTATTTTGCAGCATGATTTTGGCATCTCAAAGCTACATATACACCCCGGAAAATTAACCTGGCAATGGAAAAACTACCATGTGAAGATGTATCTCCCATTAGAAATTGTGCTTTTCCATTCCCATGTTAGTTTTCAGCGGGTAACAGCGGAAACACAATCAACCAACCCCCCCCTGCCAACCAATTTCAACACACTGGGCATCCCCTCCCCAACGTTTCTCTGCCCACCATCGAGCTGAATCTTCACCTCATCATTCTTTTTATAGTGTTTGGTGAGGTTTTTCTATCAATCAAAACAGATTTTATATGTCGAAGGTTGTTGCAACACACCTTTGGAACACACCCCTAAACTTTTACCTAAAGGCTAAAGAGGGATTTCTTTCAGATTCATAATCGGCTAAGGGATTGCAAAACGGGTGTGCGATATCGGTGTGTGTGTTGAAACAACCTTAGAATATTGCATCCAAACATGAATTACCCTCCGTGAAACAAACATGGCCCCGAAAAATTGGTGCTTTCCTTTTGGGGCCCGGCCCATTTTCAGGGGCGTTTGCTGTTAGTTTCAAGGAGGGTACTTTCAAAAAGGTTCACAATTGAATTGATTCCAAACCTTTTGGCATTACAAATTGACAAATGTAAAATATGTAAATAAGATGTAAACAATTGCCAAACCTGAAAAACCCAAGCATTTTTCCCGAAAGATTCTCTTACTGTCAGCCAACTTTGGTAGCTTTTCCTTTCGGCCTTTGTCGCTCCGACGGTCCAAATATGTCCAAATGTCAGTTTGGGGAGAGTTGGGGGAGAACGATTTTTGTTGCAACGTTTTCTCCAAGTGACGCTGGATAGGATCCATATATGGTATACATACTGTTGATGGACAAAATCCTGCACCACCAAGGATGATGATTATCCCATTATTTATAGGGTTTTAACCATCCCAGGTGGTGCAGGATTTTGTCCATCAACAGTATTTACCTACATTTGGTTTATATTTATGTATCTGTTTACCTAGTGTATCAACTATGAGCCTTTCTCTGACTGCTCCCCTTTTGACGTCTGTCAACGCAATTCTATATTCAAAATATTTTATTAAAGATACTGGTATGGCTGGCTTTTCATTTGAATCTCAATACAAAGTATCATAGGGAAAATGATGGTATCCTTGGGATGGTACCCTCAATAATCAACCCTATATACACCTTACATCACGTGGTTATTTATTGGGTATCTCCCCTTTAAAAGGGCTCCAACAGGGGGTGGTTAAACGGCTAGGGGCCCTCCATCCCAAGAATACCACTAGGATGTTCCAGGAAGTTTGTAAATGGTTAGGATCAATGGCTTGTTTGAGATACTTATAAATGGGGTATTACTTGGGGTTATAACCCCTAGATCCTAACCTTTGATCCTAACTTCCAACGGGACATCCTAGCACCCCAAAAATAATTGCGAACCTCAATATGCAGCCCATGATCAAATGAGACACTCAAAATCCCTACTTGGAGGATCATCCCAGTTAGTATATAAGTGGTTAGCAACCCCTTTTTATGAGCCATTTAGCCCATTTGGAAGGGGAATAACCCTACATAGTGAACTTACTAACTATGGTTATTAACCATTTACTTGTCCTGGAATGATCCTCCAAGTAGGGTAGCATCGAAGGAATACCACCATTTTCCCTATGACAATCTCCTTCACTACACGACCTCAAAACCTTTGCCAAAAAGGAACTTCCGTGATTGGAGTCTTTCCAGTCAGACCAGTCAGATTTCCAAGTCCTGGGGTCCGCGAAACGGTTACCGCCCCTGGTGATTGGAAATCTTCCCCAAAATACTGGTGAAAAATGGTGATTTACCATTGAATCCGTCAAACAAATCACCTTCAACAAATCTAAGATATGTATATAGTAGCTATTTATACCAAGTTTGGTGGTTTCAATCCATTTGAAGCAAAATCTGTACGTCAATTTTGGATCATGATTTCCCAATGATTTTGTGAACATACAAAATGTTTAAAACTCCTACCTTACCCAACCATTGTCCCTTAAGACCATCTTCTTTGATATTTATGGTTTTCATGTAGGTAAATATACCAGTCCCATGGATCATGTTTGTCATGGTGGAAAGTAAGAACAATACATCAAATAAACTCAAGTACATGTATATACATATATATGTATAGATAGGGTATTGGGATTATATATGCTACCAAAAGAAGAAAAGGATAAGAATGAGCCCTTACAAGCATGCCTCTGAATCAAGCAGGCTTTCATGTTTCATATGATTCCTTCATAACGTTCTGGAACTGGTCCACTGTAGGGAGATCCTACAATCTTCGAGATCCTTAGTTTTTAAGCTATGATCAACTAAAACTTATCTGGAGTTATGCCTAACTTAGCATCTATCAGGGCTCATTATTGTGAGCTTTGTTACGATTCAGTTCGAGTTTGTAAAGAAAATATTTTCGGGCTATATATAATACCAAGTTCTTCCTTTACCCTGGAAGTCCAAGACCAAACAAAGCAAGGTCTTTCGGATGATCCATCTAAAGGATTCCCGATCCTACCAAGGGTTAGATTAGGCTGTTTGATAAATGCACACCAACAGCGTTTGTACAACTTCCAGGCCAGTTATAAACAATAGAAAGACAAACAAAACCTATGATTTCGATATACTGCTTATCAATATCAACATGACATCAACCTTCAAAGTAGATATTATACTATAACCTATGCATATACATAGATATATATATACATATAGATATGTAAATATAAATAGATGCATATATATATATATATACATATATGTTATATACATATATGTTATATACATATATATATATATATCATAACAGAACAATGTCCCTCCCCTTTCCCGCGACCACGGCGACTGATCTCCTGCCCCTTCCGCTCATGGCTGCCTTTCAAAGGATTGGTCGTTTCATCATGAGATTCTCCCTCGAAACTTTCAGCGTGGCCCCACCTTTTCTAGTTGGTGGTTGAACCAACCCATCTCAAAAAATATGAGTCAATTTGGATCATTTCCCAACATAGGGATAAAATAGTTTTAGGGTGGCCCACCTTTTATCCAAACATTTTCAGCAAAATCCATTCAGACGGATTAACAGGATGAGATGCGGGTTCATCCTTGTGCTTTGTATATATGTGATTTACTACAAAACAACACATTCCCTTGTCTTGGGAAATAAAAACTACCAACCTCTAGCAAGCAAACCATTGGCTCACAACAAGCGTGACAAAAAAAAACATCCTTGGCACAAAGAGATGTTACTTGGAAATAATTGAGCCGTGATGATTTTACCTTAGGACAATAATATATGAATACATATACATATATGTCATTACATATTGTATATAGAATATACAAATTATATATACACATACAAATAACTTGCTCCAAGTGATGACTTCAAGCAATTGGAACATGCAACCAACAATTTGAATCCTTGAACCATGAACTAATGGGTTTTCAAAAAAAAATGAAGCCGCCACGTAGTAGATGAATTAAGGTGGAAATTCCAACCAAGCGTGCTCATAAGCGTACTCTGTATCTATCAAATCTTTGAGTAATGACCATTTTTTTAAGGAAAAAAACCCAATGACTTCCCAGTGGAACAGTTCCCTACATGTTTCTACAAGATCTTTGTCTAACCATTTGGTAAAATATTATAAATTAGTGGATGCAAAGGATATGTGTAAAAATCCCGGATCTTACCAACCTGGATAAATGTCTGACTCAATTTTAAATTTAGCAAGCTGGATCTTTGTAAAACTCAAAGGAATTCCTTCAAAGGGAACCTTCTGGGCAGGGAAATCGATCAAGTGTTGTCACCAGAATTGCAAACACGCAGTGCAAAGAACTGTGGGTCAATTGTTGATATTCAATTTGTATGTATATATTGTATCTTTGCATAGAATCTTGTTCATTGATTTCACAGTGAATCACACAAAAAAACACAAAATCTCAGATATGTGTCCCTTCATCAAGTTGTTGTGTTGGTTTTCTTTCCAAACAGGGGGGTTGTTTCAAATCATTCTTGAAGGGGGATCGCTTTGCCATGAAGGTAATATATATACATCAAAGAGGAGCACGAGGATGTTCAAGTTTGAAAGGGAAACCCATTGATCTGGGCAAATTATTATCATTCCTAAACCTGAATTCAGGGGATTTTGGGGGGGATTCCCTTACTTTTCACCACAATTTAAGGTGACCAACCGGCGGGAACTGGTCGTTACAATTTGCCCCGAAGTGTGACCTGGTGATGCCATGGCAGCGATTAACAGCTGAAGTGCCCCATGTGACAATGGAAAACATCAAATGGGAAATGGAATAAAATGAATGAATGAATATATGCTATAGGTGTTTTGCAGTAAGATTTTCTTGTTCAAAATACTTATCAACGTAAATGAAATGTGGAAACTTTCTTTTAAGAAAAGAACATATGCACTTGTTGTCGGTATTTTTAGTTCGAATCCACCTTTTCTGTGTCCAGCTGAAGGGTTTTTAGTTGGCGATTTACTATGATTTACTGATATAAAAATGATGACATCTTGGGTTTGTCATGTGTCTGTTAAACGGGGCATGTGTTTGGGATTATCATTGAGCTGAGGGGGCACCGGCAGTTTGTTGATCATCCATCCGCAACGCAGGGAAGCCGGAAATGTGTGAGTTCCAAAAACATGGTTGCACTTGGCAAGCATACACAGGGTTTGCTTAACTAGTTGGTGGTTTCAAGCCCTTTGAAAAAATATTTGTCAAATTGGAAATCTCCCGCAGGTAGGGGTGAAAATACAAAATGCTTTAGACCACCACCCAGTTAAATTGTGTCCCCCCCTTAAACATCACTCATCAGAGTTGCTATGATTTTTTAGAACCCCTTGAAGGGTGGTTGGTGATGCGTTTTTTTTGCCCAAGCGCCATATTTGGGAGGGTGATGGAAAAACACGCCCTGATGATATATTTCTGACACATGGAACTTTACTTTACTTGAACATGTAGTGTTTCACTTCCATAAATTTCCGAAACAATAGCATCACCCAACCGATGGGCACGATGAATGAATTTGCACTACCCTCAAGCCGTCCAGGAAACAAGTGTCAATAAAAACAGACACCCCTAAGAATCATTGGACCCTCCAAAGGAGGGGTTTGGATCTGTATAGCAGGGTTATGGGATCTCCAAGCCACTAGTTTTGAGATCCCATGATTCTTAGGGACAAAAAAAAAACAACATGAACAAACCAATGCAAACATATGCAAACCCAACACTTTCTGATAAACTCTAAGTTTCAGACTCGACTCTTCGTTTGGTTAAGGAGATGTTGGGACTTACTAAACATACATATGGAAATGGGTAAGTACCAATATAACCCAGACTATCAGTGAGTTAAAAGTACATCTGTTTTTCTTGTCTGCTTATGTTTTTGCAAATAAAGATACTGTCCATTCCCATACCATCCATGTATGGTATATTTACCTACATTTGGCTGTTTTTTGGGGTAGATGTAGGTAAATATACCATACATCGATCCTATGGGATTGAGTTCCAACAAAACATACATCTTGAAAACAAATTCTCCCTTTGCAACTGCTTTTTGACATGTTTTTTCTCATCATCATCTTTGGGCTCAGCGGTTTCATCTGGCATCTCCTGTCTTGCAGAATGGTGCATGAAACGAATGGAATTGGGAAAAAACACAATTACACCCCCCCAAAAAAAGTACCGAGTACCCTCCTCTCACTGAATCACCTCGTGATGTTATTTTGCGTTTTTTTAGCTTCCAATTTAGTGGTTGAACTTAGACCCTGGAAAACTACCATGGAACCCAAAAAATGAGCGAAAAAAAAAACTCAAGCAATTCTCCTCCACTTTGGAACGGAAGAAGCCTGCCATCGTCGTCACAAAACCATCCATTGGTCCCGAGTCCCCAGTACTTGAAGGGACTCCCAAGTGGAGCCACGGAAAAAAAACAGCCTTACTATCCTTAAAATGGATTTATACAATCCCAATATGACTAGGTAGTCTAATCCCCTATATACCCTACACAACCACGAATCACCCTCCTTGACTTGAAATACCCTCATTGATTTGAAACAAGTGAATCATCCTCCTTGACTTGAAACAGCTCGCAGCTGAAAAGATGACGTCCCGCACCATCTTTGTTCATTTTTTCCAAAGAAGGGCCATGGGATCCCAACAAAACTCTAGGAGAATCAATGATTTTTCCCTAAAATTTGGCCTTGAAAACATCTTCAACTCAAAATGATGAGTTTTGCAAACCAGGTTTTTTTTTTCTGAAAAAAAAACACTGAAGGGCTCATTGCAGTAAGGGTTCGGCTCCAACTCAAAAAGGTTTACCAACCAAAAATCCCTGATTTTGCCCTGCAATAGTCCACTCAGCTCAATTGGGGTGTTGTTTAGGATTCCCGGGTCCTAAAAAAAACGCCATTTACGGTGAGATCCTGAGTCCTGTTAGTTGTTTCAGTGCTGTGAATCTTTCTGTGTCGAAAAACCTTCACAGCTTAAAAACAACAAAAGTATGAAGGGTTCATGACTAGTGACTAGTAAGGCACTTGGAAAACAAGTTGCTGTTACTTTCCATCAACTTTACCCCTAAAAACAGCCACATGTGCCTTAAAAAAATGGTACGCTGCCATGTTTTCCAGGTACTTCTACAAAATCTCCCTTTATGTTTGCAGTTGCACCACCTTTGGGAAAACAAAAAACGCCTACACAGCCGATGGCCGTCACGATGGCCATCAGAGCGCACAAGGGCATCGAGAAACGGCGCACGTAGTGGAGAAGAGCCTGGCGGCTTAGTCCCAATGGTCCGGATCTGGTGGCCAAGGCGGGTGTCGATTTTTCGACTAAGACAATGATACTGGAAAAATGGTTCAGAAATCCGGCGATCACCAGGTGATATGGTAGCTTTGGGTTTCATACATCCCAGGTGCTGCAAGGATCTGGTGGCGGAAGTGCCAAAAGTCGATGAGGAGACACCCTTTTTGGATCCATGTATGGTCCAATGGTATATTTACCTACATTTGGTTGCACAGGATCCATGGGATTGGTATTTGCCTACATGAATGGTTGATTTTCTATGGTTTTTAGGATCTGGTGGCCAAGGCGGGTGTCGATTTGTCAGACATGATCCTACACCTTTTAACGGGTTGCCCACCTGGTTGAAAATATTCCCCAAATGGTGATGAATCCCATCCGTAAAGAATCACCAACTAAACAAATCCAAGATATGTGTCAATACCCTAAGAATCCAGGTATGTCCTAAGAAAGGGACGGGCCCCCTACATTCCTATGCTTTTTGGATGGGATTGGAACCCGAAAAATCCTCTTCTAGGGAGGGATCTGGATCCTCAGGGTTAAATGATATGGCTTAACGTAATCAGGGAAATCTATTTTGAACCAGGGGGGTAACCACACTTTGGGGGTAGCAGTGGCAACAAAACCCCATTAATGTGAACATGAACCAAGAAATTCTGGTTGATTAATGATGGAAGCGTTTTAGTGGTTGGTTATCCGAGAATTTACTAGGTTTTAATATACGCCACCAAGATGAAAAATCAAGGTATTAACCTACCAAAACAGGGGTACCTTTCCCACAATTTTGTTCAAGAAACCCACAACAAACAAACCTTGCACGATGTTTGAGGGCAAAATCAAGGTGCTATCGTAGTAGTAGTGAAATCATACGAGGTAAACATCCATACCTGGAACACCTAAGGGGTGCTAAATGAATGGTAAGGGGTGACCCATTAACCACCCCGAAAAAGGTCATATTGGCACCAAAAATAGGTGGTGCTGGTAGCTGCGGACATACACTATAAATCAGTAAAGAAATCTTGGAGGATGATCATCAATCTAAATCATGATGCCACCTCTATACATTCAGCTGGTAGGCCTGTAGGCCTGGATGTTTTTTCTACTGCAAGCTTCAATAAATTTGATTCTAAGTGGGTAGGCATCTGCACAAACATGACTGCTGGTGGAGCATGGCATGTTACTAGCCAGGCTCTTTTGGAAATCACATCTTGAAAATCAAAAAATAAGTTCATCTACTACAGTTTTCTCGCTATTCTGATATACGAGTCAACTTTCAAATAGTCAAATGGCGGTGTCATGCAGAGATCTCAAACATTGGGCAGCTGCCCATATCTTGAAACACAAATGTATCTCAGCGTCACTCATTCTGAGACACACAAAAAATATACATTCATAGATGACCTTCTTACAAATGCTCCGCTGTTCTCATATTGTACACGTATTGTATGTATATATCTATTATGATAAACGTTTTCGAAATAATTAGAAACATTGAACTATATAATAAATAGCTGCATAGCATGCACCATACACGCCCGAAGTTTAACATAGAGCCTGAAAAAATGATAAGACTGGAAGATGATTCCGGCTTCCTTTTGGGGCGTTTAAAACGGCCATATTTTCAGGGGAAAAAAACTCACGAGTCAAACTTCCACTCTTCCCGGTGCCTCTAAAGTCCCTGGAAGGCTGACGGCTAAGGAGCGTATGAGCAGCAACCTGGAGGGTTTCACCGTTGATGGTTCAGGACATCCGATGAACCTGTTGAGTCGATATACCCCAAGGGGATAGTTTGAATGTACCCCTAATTCCCAACGTGGGGCCCCCCTATGGGAAATTCCTAGATAGAGAGTATTTATGGGTTATAGATCCCCAAGAATACCTAAAGAACGGAATAAATTCCATGGGTACACTGTCAGAACTACACCCAATTGTCCCTTGATACATGGCAACCCAAGCTTTAATTTCTACATATATAAAGTAGATACATCTTCCAATGAAACATCTTCCATTGCTATGTTTGTTCATCTGAGTGCAAATGAAACTTGGTAAAGAACGAGATGTTCATCAAATGATGCTCGCCCAAATTATGTAATTAACCAACTACATATGATCTTCAGAGCAAATCACTGGAAAAAAAAAGAAACAGCAACATCTGCATCAAGTTTGATCCTCTCAAGATGGATTGCCTGTAATCGTTCCCCTCAGAAGGATGTTGAAGGAACATATTTGCGATTAAAAAGAATGAAACCTTGTGAAACTTGCTTGGATGATCAACTTTGTCCCACATCAGTCCAGTTGGAGGAATACAAGTCCCTCAACGTTCTAAACCGTTAAGAGAGCCAAATAATGCTACTTACCATAAATTGAGATTCAAAATCTCTATCATCATGGGAAAGTACGGTAGCAAAATATCTTGTGTATACATGGAAGCCTTAGGGGGCTGAAGAATCTTACCATTTCTGGTCATTTCTCCATGTTAACCATGAAATCCCACTGATTAACTGTCCCACAGGTTGGGTCTTGTGTCTCGAAATGGTAGACTCTCAAAACCTCGGGAAACTTCTTGAATTTTGCTGAGAAACAAGATGTTGTTTTATGTTTTAAAATCCAAGTAAACCAAACATTCATGTCCCACATGATGAAAAAATCGGTAGTTGATGATGTAATTAGTCCTTATTTACCATGCCGCATAATTTTTCGTTTGGCAAATCAGTCATCACCTCCGGCAACGATACACTAGTTGATTTAATGAAATCCTTTGGTCAGGGGTCCGAAAAATGTTGTTTTGCACAGCACCATCGTTTTAACGAACAAAAATCCCTCCGACGTACCTCGCCAACGTTCCACTCAGATTGAGCCTACCAACTTGTTGCTTGAGGATGCATGGGGATCCAAAAGAAAAGCCCTGAGATCCTACGTGGGCCCCGAGCCGTTATAAATCGAAATATAAACCTTATAAATGGCCGAGATTAAATGGGTAACTGCAGTTATTTCACCCCTATAAATTATAAGCCTACTTATAACTGGTACGGGGCCCACCTTCTGAATGGATCATTTTTATTTGGTAGATTAGTAATGATTAGTATGGACAGACACAATTGTCCCATGGATCCGTAATGTTCATTGAATAAATCAAATGTTAGATGTATACTTAAATAGTATATATAAGTCTATGAGTGAAGATGGGAATCTTGTCAGTAGTTTTGCCCAAGTATTTGAGGTGAACTGACACAATGTGAGTTCTGACTAATCACCTGGAACCAAAACACAGGTTTGGTCTTCACCACTTTCTCTTCTTCCTATCTGAAGTTGGTTTCCTTTCAAACTCTTTGTTTTCCTAGACCTATAAACTATGGAACCTAGGAGAGTTACCAAGATGCCGTCGTCTTTGAACTTGTGTCGGATGATGTTTTCCAGCATCTACTGCTATTGCTGCAAAATTATATAAGCCCCGCAAAATGGAACCTACTGTACCAATGCAACATAGTGTTGATGGAAGAAATCCTGCACCACCTAACATGTATGAAACCCTTTAAATAATGGGATATTTACCATATCAACAGGTTAATCAGATTTCTTCCACCAACCGTATTGTCTATTTTAGCACTCCAAATGGCTACCCGGAAAAATATTGAAAATCAGCTCGCAACCATCAAGGACCACCCCCTCTCACTCAATCACCTCGTGATGTGGGAGATTCTGAGGCTGAAAAAATAGTTGCAGATCTAGTAGCTTAACTTATAACCCTGGAAAATTCACATGTCAAACCCTTAAACCCATTTGGTTCAACTGATTTTCCTCTTCAATTGGGAGATGTCTTTGGTTGCAACATGTTAATTTTTCAGGGGTAAAAAAAACATAAAATTACTTAGGCTCCATTGCTGCACCCATTCATATCACAACAGGATTGTGAGTCACTCTTATTTCATTGCGATTAAAGCCCGCCCCTTCCGTTTTGTAGGGCACTTAGTTGGTTGTTTCAACCCTTTTGAAAAATATTAGAAACCACCAATTTTCAGGGTAAAAATAAGAAATATTTGAAACCACCACCTAGATATGAGTTCATGAATGTCAAGCACCCAAACCACCCGGGCACTTTTTGGTGCCAAGAGACGCGAAAAAGAAGCTGGGCGCCATACGAGACGCCCCCGCTAGAAGGCACACCACAGCTCCTGGCCTTGGACTTTGAAAAGTCTAGGTGAAACCAGTTGGGGTTGGGAGCCGTGCCGACTGGAATGTACTGGATTTTTCTGTTTTGCTTCCCAACTGCAGTTGATCATCTTATTGGGAAGATGACCTTGAAATTCATTTTTACAGGGAACCCACAAAAACCCGGGACCCTTTGCAAGTAAGGGTTATTTAAAACCAAGGTTTGGCACTCCCATGTCAACGTGTTTTTGTTGCACCTTTAAATCAAGATTCATAGACAAAATCCAAGGAGTTGGTCTTTTCTTATGGTCTTTCAGACATGAAAAACAAAAATTACCATATAATGTATACACCCTGGTTAACCAACCATCTCCAAGGTTCCAAGGCTGACAATCAAAACTTCAGAAAAAACAGCAAAATCTATTGGTTGATGGTGAAAACATATGTTTTTCGCACCAGTTTTTTGGGTTGGTGAAACTTTTAGAGCTCCGAGGTTGGTGGTTGGCGGTCCATCACTCCAGCAACAGTATAGTTTGGGTAAGGAGATATCTATTCAAACAACCATATCTTACACAAATAAAGCCAGACACACCACAGAAATTTAACATAGATACCAAAAATGGTCACCTTTCAAAAGGAGTCACCATTTCCAAACCATCATTTTGGGGTATCCATGTTAGTTTTACGGCGAGTAAGCGTCTTCAGTTGGTAGCACTGTATCTTTGTCCCTTTTACATCCTTTTAACCAACCCACCCAGTGACCCAATGACTTCCTTGAAGTTCAGCATGGCCCCTAAAAATTTGCCGGGCCCCAACAGGAAAGTCATTTTCCAACCATTACTTTTCAGGCTCCATGTTAAACTTCAGGGGGTGTAAGCATCTGTCCAAACCAACTGCAACCTATCCGCCCAAAAAACTAACATATCCCACCTTAGAAAAAGGAAAATAATCTTCAAACATACCTTGGGTGAAGATATCTTAGTTCCCAGGAGAGTATCCACCAAATTAGCATACATTTGCATTTGCTTGATCCCCCCAAAATGGCTAATGTTTAATAACCCTTCACCTATCCCAACCCATCCCGCCATCTCATGGTGCTGCGAAGGGACTCCACCACCACCGCCAAGGCCGCCGAGTTGGAGAAGGCACGACGACATTTCGTCAATGACGAAGCGAGCGTTGGAAAACGAGTTGAAAGCCACTGGATGCCTTGATCCTGCCGGAGGCTTTTAGGGTTTTAGGGTTTAGAGCCTAAGGTTTTAGGGTTTAGAGCTTAGGGTTTTAGGGTTTAGAGCTTGCGGTTTTAGGGTTTTGGTCGGGTTTGGTTTGAAGTGAGACAAATCCCATGACGGGTCCATGGGACGATTGTATATTTACCTTTAAGATAAACATTTAAAACATGCACTAAATGTAGGTATGTATATTATACATGGGTCCTATGGGAATGGAGGTAGGGTTAGTTATAGTTTTGGCGAGTTATGTTTTGACATTTGGAATATGTGAAAAAACATGTAAAATATTGAGAGAGGAGAAGATTTGATATCACTACAACACAAGCACAATCATCTATATGGTCGAACAACTCTAGATATACAGCTATATATTTATGTGTAAACTGTAGGTATAATGTACATGTCATTCATTGAATGCACGCAACTTGAAAAAACCTGACATCTTCGGAGGCTTCTAAGCGTATGGTTTGGCAGTGATTCGGTTGCATCCATCATCTTGGGGGTGGACCAAAACCTGAATCCTCCAGGTCTGAAAATTGAGCCCCGCAGACCTGGGGGCTGAAATTTCACACCCAAACACAAGGTCCAAATATGTATCACCCCTGAACACTTGCTTCAAAACATGTTGCAAAAGTCCATTAAAAACAGCATTTGCCTTTGATTTTGGAAATCCCTCTAAACTTAAACAGCTAAATATAAGTTTCAGGCCCAGAGGCGAGTCATCACCACTCGGGCTTTTACACTGGAAATTTGTGAGATGAAAATGGATGAACATTACATTTCTGGGTGCATGATCATAATTCTCCTACCTGAAAATGTGGGGTCAGTTTTGGAACTTTCCCCGACATATGTGCACTAAAATCTATGCCAAGCAGTATGCAAAGCCTAAGAAATCTCTGCAAAACGGCCAAAATGAAGGTCCTTACCTCCAAATCATGGAAATTGCAAAAAAAAACACAAAACACTTTTCCCGCGCTTAAACGGGGCAGAAATACAACTATAAATTCTTCATTCTCTATGTGGTTACTGTGTTAGACTACAGGGTCGGTTTGATGATGGGGACAACCCTTAACCAAAACAACAGATGAAGGATTGAACACTTGGTGCAAACAGCGAGCTCTCTTCAAGAAACTGACGATTCAACTGATATTAGTGAAACAAACACATACAAAAATCATGGTACACATCGCGTGGTAGTTCTTTAACTCAAAAATAGAACTCCCCAACATCCTCAAAAAGGATCCTCATCATCACCATCATCACCATCATCATCACCATCATAGTATACCCATCAAAAACAACTTCTGCTACTTAAGACCTTGAATCCTATCTTGTTCTTCCTCAAAAACTTTTTCTCAGCCAACTAAAAAACGCCGGAACCACGTTTTTTTTCGTTGACGTTTTTTGTCAACACGTCGTCTTCGTTGAGAAGCGCATCTCTCAGCGGCATCTAATTCATGCTACTTCCTGGAACTTTCCAGCGCATCTTTGGTGCTTTCAAGCACAGTAAATTGAATGGCTCCCGCGACAATGCCACGGGCTAACCGCCAACTCAAGCCTGGATGTTTTTCAGATGGGAGGATGATATGCTTAGTAGGATGAAAGATGGGTATATAGGAAGACATGGACGGGATTTTTTCCTAATCCTACAACTAGTTGGTGGTTGAACCAACCCATCTGAAAAAATATGCTCGTCAATTTTTGGATCATCTCCCCAATTTTAGGGGTGAAAATAAAGAATATTTGAAACCACCACCCAGACAACTAACATAGTTGATGTCAAGAAGCCTTTTCAAAATGAAAGGGTCATCTTCCACATTATCAGTTTTGAGGGGTGAGCTGTTTGTTTCAGGGAGGGGTACTTATCTGAAAGAGGTGATGTTGGACGCTAAGTAACAACACAAACCTTGTGATACCGTAGTGAAGGCAATGAATCTCAGTGATCTTTCCTGCAATGGACACCCCAAAAGTGCATGGCCACTAAGTTTCAAAGGATTCAAACATATCAGGCCATTTTGAGAGGATACCCTGATACCCTCAATGAATCTCTTGGAACTTCCAAGTCGTCTTGTGACATCTTGTGACATGAAAATTCACATCTCACTCTTTCAAGCACGAAAAACGACTCACATCATCTTAGGCCAAATTTGCAGGAAATATCTTGGACTTTACTTAGGGCCTGTGAATGCGACGGCTCGCCCTCTTCCCGCCTGACCAAATTTTCTCGGAGTCTCCGGTGGCAATCAAATCCTCGCCGGAAAGGTCGATGTATTTGGACATCTTTCTCCACAAACCCGTGAAAACTGAGCACCTTCCAACAACAAACAACATAAATCCATGGTTGTTTGAAAGGCTTAGGCGCCAACCAACGAGCTTTAATTGTATAAAACACAACCAAAATTCGGATTTTGACCCTGATATTAACCTTCCAAACTTTAGTTTTTCAGAGCGTTTCGAGTTTGTTCTGCTAGTTTCAGTATTTCAATGGACAAATGAAGGCGAGGCGAAAGTCTGGGACCAGCAAAAGAGCAAATGAGGCACGGAAAAAAACATTCATCCATAATCCTCCATGTGTCATGTTTCTTTTTGTGGACAGTGGAAACTGTTGGTTTTTACCCTGAGGGTCCATGTGCGGTATATTCACCTACAGACAGATGCATCATAAATGTGAATCTTACACGCAAAAATCAAAACAAAGGACAGCGAAGTGCGCCCCAAATCACCAGTTTTCCTGGAGTTTCTGCACCACATTTTTGGACTCCTTCGAAGAGCCTGCCGAGATCAGTCATGACAAAACTCTGTAGTTCATGGACGTTTTGGATGGATTAACTGGGAATGATGATTCGATGGTGTCCTTATGGACCAGTGGCGAATTGTATCAAATTTCATCACTTTTTGGTTCTACCCGTTCGCCCAAGAAGTAGATAGCCAGGAATCTTTTGGTTGACATGAAAATCTGAACCCATATCTTTATATGCACGGAGATTCGAAGGCAAAAACGCTGGCGCGTTCGGTAATCCTAGTCGAAACCACACAAAGCTCAGTGGGAAAATAATTGGTAGAATTATCGTTTTGAAATGGCAAAAAAGTGTTCCAGCCAGTTACATCAGCTGCACAAGAAAACACGTAAACACATAGTAAGCCATGGGGCCCCCGAACGGCATTCCTGGCAGAAAACGAACAGTTTTTGGATTACACCCCCCAAAAACTACCATGAAGATGAAAACACAACCATTTGAACTCCTATTAAAAAATGGGGATGTTCCATTGTCATCGAAGTTTTCACAGGGCTTTATCCTCGGCAACCACGGGGCACCCGCACCAGGACACCTTCCACCATGACTTGCGTTCGTACCACATCCAATGGTGTCGTCACAGCATTGGAGCATAGTGTTGCACAGGCACCCGCCAGACCAGTAGGTAAGGATCCTGCTGAAGCTGGTAACAGCTGACTACTTGGAGTAGATGGGATCCCAGGTAGGTAACAGCTTCTTGGCTCCTGCCATAATTACATCATCCCTATGGGTACTCTTCTAGTTGGTGGTTTCAACCCATCTGAAAAATATGCTCGTCAAATTGGATCATTTCCCCAATTTTAGGGGTGAACATAAAACATATCTAAGAAACCACCACCTAGCCTATGGGTACTCTTATTTGTGCTCCTGGTTCCTGGTGGTCTTCAGTTGCAATACCATATCGTTACGGTGGTTTCCCATTTCCCGTCCTGTACTTTTCAAGGCTTCAAAAGCTAAGAACTTGGCCAAATCCGCAGGAAGTTTGTATAAAACCTCTCCAGTTGTCAAAGGGCAAATCGGAGAATACATGATGGAACATGTTTTGATATTTTTCCTAAGAATCATGGGATCTCAAAACTAGCGGTTTGGAGATCCCAGAACCCTGCTATACAGATCTAAACCCCTGCTTTGCAGGGTCCAATGATTCTTAGGGTTATATGTATATATAAATATATATACAAATGTATTCCAACAAAGCAATTACAACCACACAATTTGTAAACGATAAAGTAGAAAGAGGTGAATTCACATTGGTATGTTTGACAACCGGATGTAGTAATCAAATATAAACCATCATTATGGTATTATTCTTAAATATGGACATGAAAACTTCAAAATCCATGTCGGCCGTTTTCACCAAACTCAACAGAAAGGCTGTTTTGCTCCCGGGGGATACCATTGAATAGAGGCAGTAAGGAAGGATTTGATCATGTGGAGTACTTGGAGGATCATCCCAGTTATATACATAGTAAGTTGTTAATAATCATGGTGATCGTTTTCGTCCCCCTAGGGATCGGGATATTCCCCCTCCAAATGGTTATCCCACCTGGAAAGTAGATGGCACAACTCCCATGTATTGGTGAAAATCATGACCCCTTACTAAGGTAGGGATATTCCCCCTCCAAATGGCCTATATGATTTTCATGGCTTATGAATGGCTTATAAATGTGGGTGATCCAAACCACTTATCACCGAGTCGTGGGATGATCCCTTAGCTTGCCAAGTTCTTTCTGATCCTGTTCCGATTTATCTCCGAAGCCTTGGGTTGGGTACTAAAATTTCTAAGTAACACAAGGAAACCCTACAAACAATTAACATGTTGCACCAACAGTCATGGAAGTTTGGTTCAGATGATTTTCCCGCATTTCAATTTGGGTGGTTTTTTAAGGTTCCATGTTAATGTTCAGGGGTGTATTCAAAAATAGTTTGGAAGCTTCTCATGTTTCCTGGGCATCATGGCAAAATTGACGTGTTGATGTCCCAAACAGCTCAGCACCCCACCCCAAAATAAAAAAGAATAAGATGCGTATGTATTACAAACATTCAATATATGCATGTATATCCACAGTGACATTAAATATCTATTCTGTAATATGGATATATAAATATATTATAATATTATATGATATTATATACATATGTATCATATGTAGATCATATAAGTATCTATTTCGTATATTTACATATCCACCAAACCCAACCAAACCAACCAACCCCAACCAACACGCAGAAAAAAAAAACGTCGACCGAGTAACGTTGGCTCCATAACCTCTGTATAATCCTTGAAGGCCATCCTTCGCTGCGTGGTTCGCGGACCGGGATTTTTGTCCGGTGCTTTGGATGGGGGGAGCATCTATATGGGTGTTTCCGTAAATGGTGGTACCCCAAAATGGATGGTTTATATGGAAAACCCTATTAAAATGGATGATTTGGGGGTACCACTATTTTCGGAAACCTCCATCTAGATGCATTGGAATCAAGGCCACCGCAGATTGACTCCTTCAATTTGACAAATCTCTTTCGAGCAGTTTATATTGCTGATTGAAAGAGATCTGGCTAGCAAGTTGATGGTATAGTTCCATTGAGCTGTTTGGTTTACGGGGTTTTAGACATCCCAGGTGGCTAGCTGGATTTCAGCCATCAACACCTACATAATGAAATTGCAAATGACAAGTGTTTGGCAACCCTTTGATTTTTTCTATCGCTGCGGAACAATGCTTAATGTTTAAGATCTTAAAAATGGCAGAATCTTGTCGTCACCCAGTTCATTTGGGGATTTTTGAACAAAATCATCCCTGGTCCCAAATCGGGACACTAGAATATCAATTGTTGGAGAGTACCCTTGTCCATTTTTCTCTCAAGTGTTTGGTTGCCCTTCAGATGGTTAAATTACATTAAACGTGAATTACTTACTATATTCAAATATCTATTCGATCTGACTAAACCCCTTCCCTTCCCTTTTTCCATTCTTTTTTGTTGCCTGAGAAAGTGATACCCAACACTTTCTCCACCCAACCACCCGCAAAAAAAAAGCCATGTCCCAGACTGAACCACACAGGTGGCTGGTCTCCCCAAAATTGATCGCCTTCTCAAAGGTACCAGTCAATTTCTGCCAGGATCCATCCCAAGCCAAGGCCTTTTTGATGGACAAAAAATCTGGCAGAAAATGCGGGGTGTTTGGTGGTGGAACGTTGAACCAACCCACTTTGAAAAATGTTTTATATAGTCAAATTGGAACATTTTGTCCAGGTAAACATTGAAAATAAACCTTGGACACCACCGGGTAGTTTTTGTTGTTGCTCTTTTTTCGGGGCCGTATATACATTTTGATTCCAAAATGTTTGGGGCGCAGTTTTTGTTGAAGTTCTTTTTGATGAAATGTCTGAAGGGTGATTTGGTTCCAGTTCAAAGTTTTGAATTCTAAAATTTTGAGTGCATATGTTTTTGTTTGATGTTTTTTTAAGATTTACGTTTTCCCCTGCCAAAATTGTAATTATCAGATTTGGAAAAGTAACTCATATATGGGCCCCAAGCAAACAACTTGTGTCAACTGATGCAACAGATTGGAAGAACATCAACAGTAGCAATGGATACTCAGTTTTGGAGTACAACGACGAAGGCGAAGGATTCATAAACAGGGTTCAACTATAGCCCGCCCTCTGAAAATGTGACACACACACACATGAATATAGTGCTTAGATTCCCTGACCAAAAAAAGCAAGGCGATTCATCATGAAGTTAAGATAATTAGATCCGTAGGTACCATCTGTGGTTTTGTTTCGGAAAATGTATAGGGGACAAATCTGCAACCTTTCTGTGCAACTTCTTCAAATTCCTCAGAAAGACATATCTTGTGAATCTGGTGATGCTGGAAACAACCATCTCCCACATCTCTGAGTGAGTGGACATTTTGATGCCAAAATATTGACAGTCAGAGTCATAGCTATATCATGCTATATCCACGTGTACACACGCACATCTTGATGAATGAGGGCAGTCAACGAGAATTGGCAATGATCTAACATCCATCAATTGCAGCACTTGCTGGACTTAACCCTGGACATCCAAGGCCATCTCCTGAGGTTCGGTATTTGGACCCCAAAAACATACCCTAAACACCGAAACGCATGAGGTATGACTGGATGTCTAGGGTAAGAACATACGCCAGGGCTCTTCTCCTTTCGCAACGCTCGCCATGGCTTTCGTTTCAGCCACGTCGAAGGGCGTTCGAATTGCCTTCCAAATCAGTGGTGGTTAGCACAAAGCCACTGACAATTTGCCATTCCAACAGGAAAGAAGTCTTCCAACAATCTATTTTCAGGGGAAAGGTTGTGGGTCTATGTTACACTTCAGGGGTGTATTGCGTGAAGAATTAATGACCAATAAAGTCAAAAACAAGATGGGAATTGGCAATCAAGCTTCTTTACATATGCCATTTCTTCTGAAATTTTTGTTTATATATTCTAGTTCCCCCCTTCTTAGCCAACCATGATTTCACAGACACAACCAAACAGAAAACAACTCTGCTCAACAACCTCTCAGCTAACCAACGCAACACAGGTCGCCTTAGAACAAAGGACACCAGCCACTACACCACAGGAGGTTTTCAATGGTTTGGGCGAGTTCTGCAGCACGCTTTGCGCAGCTTCTTTGGCTGCAAAGAACGCGGCGCTGCCTTTGTCTGATGAGGAAAGTAGAGCAAGAAACTCTTGTTCCAAGTTGGGGTAGACATAGATTTTCGTTCTTTATTTTGCATTTCAAAAAGAGAAGTTGCAATTGCAATATACTAGATTTCAAACAATGTGGTTTATTCGATCAACTTTGACTTCTGGATCCTCCACTTCATCACCAAGCATTATCTAACAGGGCTAGGGTCCGGGTGAGCGGTACACCAAGATACATATGATTCTTCTGCGAATCGGTGATACATTTGAGAAACACTGTTTGAATAACATTTCTTCTTGTACAAAAATGTTTTGACAATTGTAATTCAGTTGAATTTCTATTATTGTTCTATCATTTCCAATGTTTTGTTCTTCTTCTTCTTCTCCTTCTTCTTCTTTGAAAATCTGTAGGTACCATCTAAGGTTGGGGTGAATAATGCACTATTGATACGGTCATGCCGTGAGAAATGGAGATGCGACTGTACTGATTTATTGAATGAAACATGCACCAGTTTTACCTGCAAAATATCAACATCTCATTCTTTCATCAACCATGATATCAAGCGTCATGATTTGTGGATGCACCCCCCGCAGAAAAACTAATTAGAATACATCCAATTACATCAATTACCAAGCATTGGATGTTTCAATGGCAACGCCAACAACTACATCTAAAACTGCAAGGAAGTTACAACACACCCCTAGAGCACACCCCAGGCCATCAAGCTAGCCAACTATGAAAGGATTCCCTTTACAGCCTGTTGGGACAGGTTAAGGGGTGTGTTCCAAAGGTGTGTTGAAACAACCTTAGACAAACTATCTAAAACTAAAGTTTCAGGCTTGATGGCATACACAAAGTCATTCTTAGATGTCACTTGTTCTCTCGCCAGTTCCTTAAGCAAATCCTCCATATGTCTAATCCCTACAAAAACTTGTGAACATCATTTAAAATCATACTAACATCATATCAGTCCCTAAGAATCTAGTTATGTCCCTAAGAAAGGGATTTTTAAAAAAAATCTACATTCCTTTTCTGGACTCGCATGGAAATTGGAACCCTTTCAAAATCTGTAAGGAGGGATCTGGAACCCTCAAGGGAGTTTTCATCCAAGGCACCTGGAGTTCCACTGACCAAGGTGGGTAGCAAACCACGATAGACATCTTTGAAAAGATCACGTCGATCCTGAGATTCGGTGGATTCCGGGTGGAATGATTCTACTTGGGGTTGGGGATTGTACTGGTGGGTGCCGAAATAAAATGGTAGTAAGGCAAAGATACAACGGAATGAAGTACCAAGAAACACGTGTCTGTTGATGATAGGTACCCTAAATGTAGTTTTATCTTACAAATTATAACCAAAGACACCAAGTTGCTATTGAGTACACGTAGCATCAACCCCTTTGTAACTTTTAACCTCTTCGTCATTCGAAGAGGCTGTATCTCCATCCCATGTCCAAGAGATTCCTAGTTGTGCTACATTCAGGGATTGTATACAGTAACATTCAGTCCCCATAGGATCCATGTACGGTATATTTACCTACATTCACTATATTTTACCATTCAAAACAACCAACGGTAGGTAAATATACCATACATTGAGTATATGGGGTTTTCTCTGTGAAAAGATTGCCCAATCTATCTACTCCAATGGAATTCCTGGAGTAGAGTAAAAGGAGCAAAGCAATTTACTAAACCATCGTTTGTTTCATTTGCTTAAGATGGAATAGTTGTCACGATAAATTTCCCCATGGAAGTTTTCAGGATGAAATATCACGCTTTCAATACAAAACACCAACTCCAAGGATGTAGGGGATATTGTTGTAGATGTTGTAGTATTATATAATTACAGTACTGGTTCAGAACCATGGGAACCTTTCCCAACCTTCATTTTTAGGGCTTATTAGGCGGCTATAGGGATTAAAACCTTCATTTTTTCATGGGTTTTTTGGGGGGTCCAAGGGAATAGGATTGATAATGTGAGTCAGTAAAAGGGCCAACAATCACTCCAAAAAACAATCCAACCAATCTGGGAGTGAGGTGATTCAAGGCCATCATCGCGAAGAGTCTTCAACTCCTTTTGTTGAAGTTCCCTATTTAAGGCTTGCGGAGTTGGTAGGACATGAAAAAATATATACAAACATCTTCCCATCTTACGCACACACACACACTGATGTTTCCTTTGGATCCACATGTTTGTTATTTTCGGTTGAAACCTCTGAAACATATACAAAACAAATACCAACGAGAAACAATGCAACATCTTGAAACATTTGAGAAAAAAAACAATCGTCACATCATACATCTTGATTTATCCATCCGAAATTCGAAACAAATGACCCCCCCCCAAAAAAAATAGCACTCCACGCCGAAAGTTCCCCAAGGGATACCTAATCTTCCCTGTAAGGTTCTCTAAGGTTCCCTATAAGATCTATAAGGTTCCCTATTCAAGGATCATAACAGTTAGGTTCAGTGGTTAATAACCCAACAAACAATCCAAGGATCAATGGCATTGGATGCCATCGTAGCTGCTTGGAGGCGAGTCTTCACCTTGGAGGGAGGCTCGGGACCCTCTCGGAGTGGTTGCTCCCGGAAACGGGGAGGAGACAAAGCACCTGAAAATAATAGGGGCCCCCTTGGAAGTTTGGAGATTCCGAACTTGGAAACCACCATTTTTAGGGGGACAAGCTGTTAGTTTCAGGGAGGGTAAGGTTCCTAAGATGATGGTACTCCCTGTGCAAAAATTAACACAATCTTCTTCCCCCCTAGAGGTTTTTTTGAAGGGCTTGGAGCATATGAATCTTCTTCTCTGTCTTGTGTCTGAGTTTTACTTTATGAGAACCAGTAACCTGGAATTGGGGTGGTATTTTCGGGGTTGCGTAGGGGGGGATGAAGATTGATGCTGCTTCATTTGTTTGAACCTCCCCAACATCTCCAATACTTTCTGGTGCTTCAAGGTTTGCAAAACAACGCTTCTGAACTGTATCCCTGCCCTAACCTGATTGGTGGAGCAAGAATTGCTAGCCTATCTTCAACTTCGAATCAACCATCCCTGTTCAAAGGCGAAAAGAAGCCAACCCCCAATACAAAAAAGCAAAAAAGAGAGATTAAAAAAACAACTTTTCCCCTCACCATCTTCCTTTGGTGGATTTTTGATACTTCGTCCAAACATTCAACTCGTTTAGGCTTTCCGCACCGTATCAAAGGGATGAAGCACCACCTGCTTCGCCAAGTTTTGTGCAATGCCTTGCAGGGCACCACCTCAAAGCATGACCCGAAACAGTCAACGGCGAAGGATGTTGACACAAAAATACGTTTCTACAGTAGTTGGTGGTGGTATCAACCCATCTAAAAAATATCATATAGTCAAATTGTTCATCATTTCTATCTGGGGAGGGGTAAAAATAAACAATATACTTGAAACCACCTATTTTTTTGACTTTGTGATGGTTTGATACTTTAGAACCCAGGCATGTCCTCACTAAGTATGGAGGTGTGCAGTTTGGAGCTGGAGCCGCTACAGTTGCAGCTGCACAATTGTTTTTTTCTGGCAACCGTGAAGCACGGTCAGGAATGACAAGGACCACCAGAATAAAGGGACCTTTAGCATAATACATGTATATATAAGAATATACATATGTATGTATGTATGTATGTATGTATGTATGTATGTATGTATGTATGTATGTATGTATGTATGTATGTATGTATGTATGTATGTATGTATGTATGTATGTATGTATGTATGTATGTATGCATGTATGTATGTATGTATGTATGTGCAAAAAAGAATCTATAAGTNNNCCCACGACTATGTATGTATGTATGTGACAAAAAAGAATCTATAATTATAATCAAAAACCTAGACTAAACTCCACTAGATAGAATAGAAAGAATTCACCAGAACAGCTAAGGTGCGGATCTTTTCCAGCCAGCTATGTTTATTTACCCCAACATTCAATGCATATCTACATATTATGCGGCAATCAATGCGGATGATCCCACTCCCTCAATCCGTCATCCAGGGTAATCAGAGTTACATCGTTTGGTGATCCTGTCATCGCTCCTTTTCGAAACTTTGAAACCTGATTATTCTGTGATTTGTAGAAACATAATGCTTACTCAGCCAAAGGTCCATGGAAAGAAAAGGTTTTTTGGATTTTTCCTACGAATCCCATGGAATCCCCAACAGATAGTAGGTTAGCCATTGCCTGGGTGAGTACTGGAAATGAATAGAATATGACATGATCCGTAACTGTTAGCTACTTGGGTGTTTCCAAAAATAGTGGTACCTCAAAATGGATAGTTTATAATGGAAAACCCTATTAAAATGGATGATTTGGGGGTACCACTATTTTCGGAAACATCCACTTAGCTCCCCCCATATCCATCTGTAAAAAAAACTTATCCAAAAAACTGAAAGCTGCAGCCCAAGGTGGAAGCACTTCAGCAGCTCCTGCTGTGTCTGTGATTTTTGTCAGTTGGAAGAAGTGCTGTACACTGTTGAAACGATGCAACGCATCAAATTGTTGGGGATATGCATCCATGTAGTTTCCCATAGGATCCATGTATGGTAAATCTATGTATGGTATATATTTACCTTCATGAATCCATGTATGGTACATCTACCTACATTGTTTACCTACATGAATGGTTGGTTTTTATGGTTTTTATGTAGGTAAATACACCACTGTGACATGGATCCTCAGGGAATTTAGGGGTGCTTTTCAAATCGGGTGGCGACTCTATTTGGGGATGTGGGCCAGGAAGAAGAGCCAAGATTCGTGCAGCCGCTGTTGGGCAGTGCCGTGTTTTTGTCAAACTTGGATAGACTTGGGAACTTCCAAGGATTAAATCAATCTATAGTCACTAGGGATACTTTTTCTCGAAGATTTCGCCAAACCAAACGGGCTGGCAATTTCTTGTGGATTTTCTTGGCGGCAAAAGATTCCTCTCAATGCCAAGCCGACTATGGCACCATGGATTTGAAATCCGTGACTTCCGACATGTTTCTACGTCGATACAGTACCTGCCACCTGTTTTCGCATGACACCCCCCCTTTTTAATCATCCGACCGGTCCTGCCGGACGCGTGTTACTAGCACCAGCAGTGCCCAGCACGCCCAATGACAACAAAAGACCTATGGATTTGCGGTGGGACGCAACTGGCAAACAACAGGAGAGAAAGGATTGGACCATGGAACACATGGCACACCTACAGTTTTGTGCTGCTACCTGGTCCTGTAAAAGGAGTATCTACACTCCCGAAAACTAACCTAGCACGTGAACCACCAATTTTCACGTGCTATGTTAGTTTCAGGGAAGGTAGTTGGTTGGATGACGGCAGGGATCAACTCCTGGTAGATGATGGGAATGATGGGTGATTCATGGTGATTCTCTATATGTTAATTCCGGAATTATGACTTCTATCAAGAAAGCTCGCCCTCGGGACTTTCGCTCCAGTTTTTTGCTTTTTTCCAAAGTATAGGGAGATTTCGCTGTGCATTTCTTGGGATTTCGGGCCATGGTTCAGTTGGTTCGGTCGGTCAGATCTGGTTGGAAACCTGTCGAAAAAGTTCTGAAAGCGAGTCGGTGGTTTTGCCTGTTGAAATATCAACAAAATAAGCTCCAATTACCACCACCAGCTACTGTAAGTATGAAATGTGATTAAGTCCATATTTTTTTTCTGAGGCCAAATTGAAAATCAACTCAGAAACTTTCAGGAATTCACCAACTTTCACTTATCGAACCACTGCCATGCCCGACAGGTGAAATGAAAACTCCATCCATTCTTACTGCGAAGCAAAGAGTGCTGGGAGGTTAACGTAAAACACCTGTTTCTTTTTTGGTGTGTGTGTGTGTGTGTTGAAACCAGCTACATCCACCTACCATATATCGATTCTTCAGGAAGTAACCTTCATATCATATACAACCCCATAGATGAATTAAAAATATTGAGGCTTAACATTGTACTTCTTTTTTTTTGTTGACATCCACCCAGAAGTAAACAAAAATCTCTCTCTCTGGGCTTTGGCACGTCGCCGGTCACAGGATGGCGAGTTCCAGTCGGATGTTGATGTGGTTACCTGATTGAAGCAACATCAGAAACCTAGGATCTACCCCCCCCACCCAGTGACCATGGGAAATGAGGGTTTTAGTTTGAGATTCCCTACTAAAAATGTAAACGATCCTGGTGGTGACTGTTACTGTGGGGTTGAACCCAACAATATACCCTTTCTGCAAGTTTCGTTCAGTGGAAAATGGCGGGATAATTACAAGGTAATATATAACTAACAATTGGAGATACACCCATGTTTCACTGAACCATGATATCAATATCATGATTATGGGAGGAAGAGTATTCACAATCACGCCTGGAGTTGGGGAAAGGTTGAGGTTGGGCAATTTTCCTAGAATTTGCTGAGGTCTTTCCAAGCCTCAACATTTATTTTAGTGACAAGGTATGTTGGGTAGAGTGGGCTCCTATACAATAACTTACAGTTGGGCAGGGGAGATACCTTCTCCAAACTATCCACTCGTTCAATGTCAGGACTTGGCGAAACTATGGTCAGCAAGACCTCAAGATGGCGGCCTCCCCTCAAAAAGTTGCGCTACGCCCCAGGCCTCACCATCATGTCAAGTTACCCAACATCCTTGTCGTACTGCTACCAAACTCAGCCCAAACCCAAGCGAAACTAACCAACCAAACCCAACCCACCAAGCAATCACAACTGACACCCAACTCACCCTTCACACATCTTCGAAGGCAACCCCGGTAACTCCTTGCCTTCACTTTGGAGGGCACGAAGCTCATCTGGAAAATTCCCGATCTCACTGCGAAAGCTGTCATCCTGAAACCAACCGAATAAGGATGGAGTTGCAGCTCCCGATAAGGAGTCCCCCAATAACGAATGGTGGACAAAAACCCAAGGTCTACGAGATTTGAACAAGGGTTCTGGCTGAAAGATAGACGTATTTCACAAACTATGTCGTCACGATCACCATTTCACTCTCACCTGATTTTTCTAGAAATTTAAATTGTGGTGAAGAACTTCTAGTTGCCTTGCGGCTTAAGCTACTTTCAAAGCTCGAGACATAAATGGAGTGAGCAACTAGGTTTGCTGAGGATGGAAACCTTTTGGAAACCCGGAAGATTGGGAATCCAGCGCCAACCACACAACCAAATCAACCAATGAATCCCTAGACATCCAAGTACCTACCTCCTGAGTTTCGGTGTTTAGGGTATGAAATTTTGGGGTCCAAATACCAAACCTCAGGAGGTAACTTTGGATGTCCAGGAATGGAATTCTCTAAGCTTTGTTGGATCCGCAGCACATTCACCTTGGACATTTTCGGTCTATGTGCATATCACGTAATAAAATTGTAGTTCAGGATAGTTTGGTACTAGCACATACAGTAAGTGTATGTATGTATGATTATGTATGTATCTACGTATAAATATAAATATATAATTACACAAGTGGATCTGTGATTAGGCAGCAAACACTCAGCAACGGAAATGGAGAAAGTGTATCGCATGCCACCCACTGTGAGCTGAAGAAATATAGGAGTCAACTTGGATCATCTCCCCTAGTATCAGGTTGACAATCAAGAAAACTTGTGAAACCACCATCCTGCCATATGTTAAATGTATACTTCATGGTGTATGATGTATTATATATAAGACTATGCATGTCTTCGGAATCAACTCTACCAAAAATCCACCGGAACGGTTTTATTCGCACCAACTTTTAAGCTCCCTAAAATGATCCTGCTCCCACGTGAAAATTGATGCTTGGGAGACCAGACTATCTGGTTGGTGGTTTCAACCTGTTTGAAAAATATTAGTCAAAATGGGAATCTTCCCCTGGTAGGAGTGAAAATTAAAAAATATTTGAAACCACCACCTCGCTATACTTTCATTTTGGGGCCCTAAAGGCCTATTTTCAGGGGCGTTGCGTTGGCTGTTCGTTTCAGGGGGAGAACTGACTCAACACCTTGGAACAACCCCATCTTCTCAAAAGGCGCAGAAGAAACATCGCACTTCTCGGGTGGAGGAAACGCCATCTACCTGGAAAAAGGGCAGAATGGGTGAAGGAAACGCACCGCACTGCTTGATGGATGTTGGACATTGTTTGGGGTTAACGGGTGTACCCTTCAGGGAACTAACATATCCCATCAAAAATCACTTTTGAAGATGATTTTTCTTTCCCAAGGTGGGATATCTTAATTCCCTGGAGGGTATTTGCTTCCTTTTTCTTGGTAGATTTATGTAAACATATTTTAGCAGCAAATCATGATTTGACAGATTCTAAAAAGTACATGTGGTTCTGTTTCACCAAACACAATTTTGAGCATAAAGAATTCCAGAAACAAAATACATTGTGTGAGTTCATCAAATATCTAAAGTAGAACAGACTCGTTTGATAAGGAATCCATATGACCAATAGCATCCACCCAACCTACCATGAGGCTACCCCGTTCATGAGCACCTCAAGAGGATTTGATTTGTCTCCAAAACAAAGACCCAAGCCCAAGCTTGACGAAATGTCCCAAAAATAAAAAGTAACATGCTACTCTTACTCCCAAAATCTAGAAACTTTTGAAACTTTGGAGATAGAACTCTTTCCCTTGGAGCCATTTAAATTTACCATTATGATTGGAGGTAGACTTAGAGTTGTTTTTTGGGAGCCGCTAGCCACCCAATATCTTTCCGCAAAGATATTTTCTGCGACGACAGTCTTTGCGAATGAGACGATAGCTTCTCTGTACACTTGAAACATTCGCCCATTCGCGCCGCTCACTCGGTAGTCATCAATCCTTGGAATTGTCAGTGCTTATGAAAACTGTATAAAAACATGTTGTTGCAAACAAACATTGTTTTTTTGAACAACATCATGGTCATGATGGTCATGGTGGCGATGTTTGCCGTGATGGTACTGGATTTGATGGCGATGATGTCGGGGTGATGACTAGTACTGTATCATAGTATGAACGTCAATACGATCAACCCATATTATTTTTGGCTCATTAATATGATGGTGACAACTGCTACTACTCTTGATATGAGATTAATCATTCTGATAATCTGATAAGCATCATTATCATCATTGTGATTGCTAGTATCATCGTGAAATCCAACACACAAACACATTGTCATGACTAGGTGGTAGTTTTCACCAACCCATGTGAAAAATATGCGCGAGTCAAATTGAATCGTCGTTTCCCCAGGGGTGAAAATAAAAAACAATATTTGAGTTGCCACCACCTAGATGATCATTCTTACAACTTCTAGCCGCCATATCAACAGAGTGAGGTTATCTGACCTGTGGGACCATCATCCGCACCTGTTTTGATGTTGAGATATAGGCCATTTCCTTAAATGGTGGTACCCCAAAAACACCACAAAATGATAATTTTCAGTAGGAAAACCAATGGTTGTTGGGTACCACGGTTTTAGGAAACACCGTATCTATCTAAACCCTTCAGCTTCCAAAATAGAAAGATTCTCCACCTCTGCAGCCGTTAAATCCGGATACATCGACGATATTCTCTTCAGCATCAACGTTTGGGTAACCTAGGCCCTAGACATCCCCCCATAGCATCGAAAAATATAGTACGTCTACCTACAGTTACCATTAAAAAAATCAACCAGAATGATATCTACCTACAGTTACCATAAAAAATCAACCAAAATGATATCTACCTACAGTTACCATTAAAAATCAACCAAAATGATATCTACCTACAGTCACCATGAAAAAAATCAACCAAAACGTAGTTAAAAACACCAGTCCCATGGGATCCGTCATGTTTTTTTTTTGTGATTTTTTCCCACCCCAAGTTGTTCAGAAATCGAGGAGTCAACTGAGTCAACCCTATCAGGATCTCCTATTGGGTCCATGAAAAAGCCGGGGTACTATTCGTAGCCTCCCTTAGATAAGGTGGCTTCAATGTTGGCCAACTCCGGCGTGACCACCTTGCCAATGAACAAGATGGTCTCCTCCACGTCGCTAATCACCTCAGGATTTTTCCGAAAAAGATGTGGTCTCGTTGGTGGTTGAACCAATGTTGAACCAACCCATTTTTCAAAAATATTAGGAATCTTCCCCCAAATAGGGGTGAACATTTTAAAATATGTGCAACCACCAAATCTAGTTTTGATGAACGGATTTTGTGTCAGGGCAAAATGGTGACACGTCCAATGGTGTAGATCCAATATGCTTAGATTTTGCGACTCTTGGATGCTTGGAATTTCACATAGGTTCCCAACTAACATTCCTACCTGCCCTGGGCCCTGGTGGTAATGAATGATTCAATGATGGTGGACGTTCATCCCATGGGATTTACCCGGGCCCCCAACAATCACCAAGCTCAACGATGTGGGTCTTTGATGAAAGGTGCGTAAATTGGATGGTCAGATGAGTCATCAAAAAATGTGAAAGAGGGAAGCCTTTTAGTTGTTTGACGCCAAACAAAGGACCGACTATGGATTAGTATGATCTCATGGATATACATATATATATATATATATATGTATCATATGAAAATATAATACAATATATACACATAACTACACATATTAGTGTATGCATCTTGCTTTAAGGATTATTTTTTGTTTGCTGGGGCCCCAGTCCATATTTTCAGCTTCGGATTTTTCGTAAAAGATCAAAAACTGCACCCCATTGAGCAGGGCAAGTGTCCGGCTGTGAAATTTTTCTCCAGTTTGATCCCCATGCCCGCGAAGGAACCGTTACAGGCATCAAATAACATTTCACAAAGGAATCGAAATTGTGGGTTTAAATTGGACACACTGTTGACTGCGATTCAAGCAGCTCTCGACAAACAAATCGTCGCTGCCAAGTGGCTAAGAGGAATGGTCTGTCTACTGTCATCTCCATTGCTGGTGGTGGCATACATCTCGTCATCATCACCGCACCTGGACGGAAAAAATACCATGGGGATGTGGATTTCTATGAACATACGTTGAGTTTAGATACGTTTAGTTTAGATTAGCAATTCAGGACTTCTGTCTTACTCCCCTGAAGATTAACATCAAACCTCCCAACAAAAAACCAGCCCTTTGCTCAAAAAATCATGGAAAAACCAACCCAAACCTCTATGACTTTGGCTTCCCATCTTAAAATGTCTTAATCACATGGTTGTGGTGGAAAACCCATTTGAAAACACGAGAATCTTCCGAGATTTTTGGGATGAAAAAATGCTTACAACTGTTTGAATCAAAGCACCACCTAGTAATTTTTGGGGGGTTACCCTCCAGACCACAAATGGATCGGTAGTCTGCGCTCCCACCACCACCACCACCACCACCACCACCAGCAACAACAACAACAACAACAACAACAACAACGTCTTTTGACATGAGCACCTGTTGCAGCAGCTGCCACAGTGCCCTCTTCATTCACCATAACGGTGGCTTTATGTATCACTTCGTCCAAATGAACTTCCGGATCATCCTCAGGTTATGGATGTTTCCGAAAATAGTGGTACCCCCAAATCATCCATTTTAATAGGGTTTTCCATTATAAACCATCCATTTTGGGGTACCCCTATTTTCGGAAACACCCTTATGGTTCAGAGAAAATTCATGATCTGATCCCCAAGGATCCAGATCCCTCCCAGATCGTTCAGAGGATTTTTCGGGTTCCAATCCCATCCGAAAAGAATCGGAATGTAGGGGGCCCAATCCCTTTTTGAGGAGATACCTGGATTCTTAGGGGATAATTTGATAGACCAAGATCATTTAGTGAACCACCTAACAGTCTTGGGTTTTTGTACCCAGTTAAGAACTTTTGTTTGTAGTTACTGATTGGGAATCTTACATGCAAATCTTGCTGTGTCATGTTTTTTTGACGAAACCACCACTAAACAAGGTCAACACTGTAAATATGTGAATATCTTGGAACTACCCCCCACCCAGTATAACAGTCCCCACCAGGATTATTCCATGAGTTGTAGGGAATTCCTATAAACCTTCATTTGTGACTGTTACTGGGTGGGGGAGTAGACCGAAAGAATATCCCACAACAAAGGAACAGACTTGTAACCATCTCCAGACCTGGTGGCAGGATGATTTCATCCATCTGTATTCAAATTGTGGACAAAACACAACTCACCCCGGTTCTTCGGATGACGTGAAAGATCACAAAGAAAGGTTTATTCACTCAGCCATTTAGGAGCATGAAATAGAAGTTTTAACTTTATTGTTCCTATGCAATATGTAATCCCGACAAGGCTTCAAGGGTTGTCAAGTGGCTGAGTGAGTTTAGGGTGAGCACGTGGACAAACGTCAGGTTTGATTTGGAAGCGCCCCCCCCCCCTAAAATTCAAGCCTCACTTCAAAACGGTTGCCAAATGTGGCCAGTGCCTGATACTTGTTCCAATCACATCTTCGATCATCTTCGCTTAGTGGTTTGAGTCGAAAATTGATCACGGTGATGGACCGAAGGAAAAAAAGTCTTAGATACTACTATCTTAGATGCTGGGTGGGTCGGGTAGGTAGGAGTGCATCTATTTGAAGGGGAATATTTGGGTTGTACCCCCTTCCCAAGAATAGTGACCACACGCTTCATCAGAATCAAGGCTTATTTTGTATCGCAGGTACCTTTTACCTTCAAAGTATTGTCAAATTCATAGTGGGGATGTCCATGGAACTCCAAACCCAAAGCTAATTACCATCAGGATTTAGGGGAGAAACTTAAGAAACCCAAAAGAAATGAACAAAAAAAATGTTTTGAGACATCTTACCCTCCCCAAACAAAAATCTATAGCTGTATGAGTCATAAAACTTCTTTTAGTGTATTTTTAGTGTCGTCGCTTTATCCCCAATAACTCAGTCTAAAAATGCAGAAGTCCGTTGCTGAACTGGTAAGTGCTCAACCCCAACCATGTTGCTCACTTGCTCATCACCAAGCACAACACCAGTGAAAGAAATACCGTTTTTTTCGCAACAGAGGTTCGCATAAGCCCGCCCCACCCGCGACTCCGAGGGGCCCACAATAATATAACCACCGAAAAAGATAGAAACGATGCACGCGCCCTTTTCCATTCAGTTTGGTTCCTGTAAAATCATCGCGGAGGTTTTTCAATGAGATCGTTTTCCCCTGAAACCATGCATGATATGATTATAATTATATAGGAAAAAATAGGCCGGAGTTTTCATGTTCCATTTTCTACCTTTGCCGTGCAGTATCAGAAGATTCATTTTAAAAAAAGGCAACCACGACGGGGATACACCCAAGCGTCCGACATCTTTAAGAATCCTTTGCTGGATGTGAAGGCTTCGTTGATACCCAATGCCTCCAAACTATCCGACAACGTGATGGACAGGTTTCTTGGAGCACCCGTGACATGCAAATGTTTGTGTATCCCATGAGAATATCATAGTAAATTTTCCCTCATTATTTGGAAAGCGTCGAGGAGTGCGGGAAAATGGATAGCCGGTTTACAAACCTGAGGGATCCTATCACCTTGTCAAAGGATGATGAAGGGGTGTCCAATCACCTCCAAAACGAAAAGAACTTAAGGTTCCATGAAACCATTCTCAGTTTCGGTGAGCCAGGATCCCGAGGGTTTCCTCGTTTCAAATTGTTCAAAGCGATGGTTTGCTAGGTGATATTCCCCAACGCAACATGCCGTGGTTAAGAGTGATCCCTGCTAGCCACACTACGTATCAGTAACCCTGGACCATAATCTGAAAATGGTAAACTACATTCAAACATGTGGGTGAAGTTTCCTAATTCAACAAACTCAATTTCAGAAATGTGCATGACAACATGTAAATACTGTGTATATATATTCGATAAATGATTCATGCAGGAATAAATTATGTGTACCAGCACCTTTGTCAATACTTCCAAATATATTTATATCAACACTTAAAACACGCTGTAAAACGAAATAATAAACAAAAGTATAGATGTTGGCGGTTTCCCGCTACTAATCACCCGCAGCGGAGTTGGTTCTGTTCGTTAACTAAGCATCACCTGCAGCGAAATTGGTTCTGTTCGTTTGCCCAGATACAACTTCGGATATCCATTTTCCCTACGCTTCTGATCATGTGCACACATTTTTTGGTAAACGGAACATACTGTTGATGGAAGAAATTCTGCACCACCTGGGATGCATGAAACCCTGTAAAAAAATGGGATACCATATCAACTGGTGACTTTACCGGATTTCTGAACCATCAACAATATTTCTCGTATATGTATCTTCCCATGCTGCAGTTGCTGCTGATTCAAATCTGGGTGGATGGCATCCCTGACCCCATCCAGATAAGTCAGGTCATGCTGGGGAGAATGAGACCCTACCAAATGTTGATGGAAATCTGATCCCATGGAGATCTATAATTATCTTTCAACCCGGATCTGGGTGTGATATGTGCGGGTTTTTCAATGTGAAAAAAAATGGAACTAATTACACTCAAAATCTCAAAAGAGAACCCAACAAAACAGTGATCTCTAGAAAACAACACATTCACTATTCACCCACAAATCTCAGCTATCTCTGAATCAAAACATGTGTTGTTTTGTTTCCGGTCCTAACTTAACAAAAAAAACACCAAACACCCATGATTCAAAGGCCAACCAAACTTCAACGGCCCAGTTGAATATTCCCATCACCCGGGTGGCGGTTTCGACGTCCCAAACTCCAACCAACGATGCGTGAACCGCACCTTCAAGGCGGCGACCATGGAACCGCCAGCGCTGAGTTCTGAGGTTTTTGGGCCGGGTCGGATGGGGGGACCCAACGAACACCACGGTGATGGTCCCGAGGTGGTTTTGGGTCAACCATAAAAGGGGGGGCAATCCCGGCAAATCCCTGAAATCATTTTTCCACCAAAAAAAAACTAACACCAAGTACAAAGGGTTTACTTCTTGTTGAATGTCTATATAAATGATTTGTTTGATCCCGGCGAATCCCTGGGATTTTTCCCCTTTAAAACACACAAAACAAAGGCATTTGTTGAATGAAATGTGTGGCGACGTCAGTTTCATGGAGAGGAAATATGTTTTCCACCAAAAACAAAAAAAACACCAAAAAAGGGACACCCTGGAAGTCTAACCACCATTTTTTATAGGTTGGTTCCCGAACCACCATTTTTTATAGTAAGGTTTATCATCTTCCAAAAGGAACCGCCATTCTTAAAATGGTGGTTGACTTCCAGGGGACAGGTATAAGGCCTCCCTTAAAGTTCCAAGAGACTGAAGCGTGGAAGACGCAACTCCACTTCGGTTGGCTCCATAAAGCCTTGAATCCTTGGGGGCCGGATTCGTCGTCATCGTCTCGTCGTATACGAAAGATTTCAAACTTCAGCGGAAAAAATGGGTGAAACAAATGGTAGATATACCATGTTTTTTTTCCAGCACCTTCAAGTCGGGGTGCCTTACATGGTTCCGTTTGCAGGGTGTCAGTTCACAATCCCTTAGGGTGTTTTAGTGGCACCCCTTTGAAGGTGGTGGTGTATAAAAAAAAATATAAAAATAGTTTGAGAAAAAGGATGTGATGATAAATATAAACAGTATCTAATATATAGAAATTATCATATGTGTATATAGTGTATTTGTTGTTTGATTATTTACATTTTAATTTTGCATAATTAGTGGCATGTCCACGGCAGGTTAGTTGAGGATCCTCGAGCAAAACCAAAGAAAATCATCATCCTAGTTGTGTTAGTAACCAGAACGAGTCGGTATTTTTTTTACGAATATGTTTTTTAATGTTCGCCATCCAGGTCATCATAGTCTACCCCCCAAAATTTCCGCTGAAATATATGTTGGGCTTCCAGTTTGGAAAGGTTGAAACCCGAATCCTAAACAAACTTGGGGAGGACATTCAATTCCCGCGAGTGACGTTGTTTTGTAATTTGGATACATATTTGTCCTTTAGTCATCCTTGAGACCTACAGTTGTGGCAAAGCACTAGTTTCTGTTGCAGGGCCTTTCCTTAAAAGCCTCCTAACTACGAAAAAAATCCGACAGGTCCTTCTTCATTCCTTCACTTTGTTATTCGTTTCTTCCATCTACACTCCCTAAAACTAGCAGCACTTCGCCTCTGAAAATAGGCTCAACAAAAAGCCCCACGAAGGAAAAAAAAACATGTTCCAACGATTTTCAACAAACTGAGAGGGTATCAAATATCAAACTATAAGCTGAACATGTGAGAAACCAACCTGGCCACCTTCACATGTCATAGCTGCTGTTTGGAAGGAATGAATGCACATCCTAAAACAAATTGGTTGGTTGAGTTGACATTGATACTGTTTTGTTTGTAATGAACTGCCTTGATCTTAAAAAATTTGGTGTAGAAAATTCAGCTGTGAAAATCTGATCCACAAGTCATCATCGAAATTATTGCCGCTTGTCAACCACTTATGTTCAGGTCGGGTGGAGGCATCTTTAACTTGCCCACATGTGTGAACCTAACAATTTATTTGGCCAAATTATGATATTTCACCTTCACCTAGGTTTCTCTGAAATAAGGGGTCCCATTTCCCTTACAATCACCACCATTTGGGGGAAGTCGGTCGTGTGAGGTCACGACCTAATTTGACCAGATTTATCAAAACAAAAAAAACAAAAACAATGGTGTTTTTTTTACATAGACCCCCGAAGTTTGACATGGCTGAAAAATGATGGTTGGAAGATTGTTTTCCTTCTGGGATCGCTTATTTTCAGGGGCTATGATAAAATTTCCAAGGAATATGACTATCTGTGTTGCAAAATAAGATGAATACACTCACACAAAGCATATCTCCAATACATTCCAATACCATATCCATACTACATCCGTCATGCGTCCCACTGAGTCACTAAAAACAACACGTTCCTTGCAACTTGTTGGTGTCGATCTGCAAGTTCGCCCGACACAGTCTGTTTTTTTATGGATATGTTTGGGACTGTTCAAATCGAGTAGGGAGTCCTATACTTCTTCTCAAAACACATCTTGGAAAAGTGGGGTTGAAACATCTTGGAAAAGTATAGTTAAAAAGCCTAACTTCCCCCAACCATCAAAAAACTCTTCAAAACCGAAATGCTTCATTCAGGGATCATTATATCACCAACCCAAACAATGCACTATGAAGGAGAAATCCCTTCATAATCACCATACTTTTTGTTTGTTTGAAACCCTCACAGTGTTTTTTTAATGATCCTTGTCATTTGAATAGGACACTTGTGATTTCAAAAAACCAGACCAAGCATCTGCTGCCAGTCGAAGGTTTCAACCATTTCATCCAGTGCTTCTTTTCCAGACTCCTCTTTGTAGGGAAGGAAAAAATCACCAAGCATTTCAGGTACCTAAAATGGAGGTATTACCTATATCAGTATCAGTATCAGCTGTATGTAAGGCTTATGTAAGGGAATGCCAACCCCCGAAAAAGCGTTATAAGGTTCAGTTCCTTGATTCGTAGCCATATACTCTCGAACCAAAGATGTGCTCGCTGAATGTCCCATGAGACAGAATGCATACGATGAGCTCCCCGGGGCGGGTGGCAGCTGTGCGCATGACCCACATTGGCAGACCTTGTCAAATCCCTTGAAAAAGATTAAAAACTGCTGGAGGTTAATACCTCAATTCTATGCCACTTGACGAATTGGCCGCTACGGGGATTCCCGTAGAACTATAAGCCCGAAATTCTTAATTTTGACGATTCTGGATGCGGCAACCCGATCGAATCATTCCTGCGGACTCTGAAAAAACATTTCTATCACAAAGCTTGCCATGAAAACTCAATTTCAATCCCATACGATCCATGGGACTGGTATAATTACCTACATGAATGGTTGATTTCTCACGGTAAACTAGTATGTATATATATATATATACCAGTCCCACGGATCGTGTGGGAATAGGTGCTTGCAAAAACATGTAGTTTCACGGTGCATTTTTTCCAGTTATGTCAGTTATCTTGGTGTGTATCCTATACTGTTCCGTTGAGTTCTCGATTGAGATGAGTTCCGCTGCGGTCTGAAGGCAAAATAAATAAACCTTTTTTAGTGTGATTCCCTTTGGCTTGCCCAAAAATACCACTGAATCCATCCATTTTTCATTTCCATGGCCAGACCCCGCCAAAAAAAAACAAAAAAAAACATCAAGTATCACCGGAAATGGCCACCTTCCCAAACAAAGATTCTCCCCCAAATCTCCAACCTTTTATGGGAAATCTCCAACCAAACTTGACAGGGCAAACCCGAAAACCCGAAAACTCCTTGGGCAGGAGAATGGTGGCCAACGTTTGCCGATCGTTGTAGGGCAACTGCAAGGCTTGGTACTTGGGCATGGCAGCATAACGAAGTTTCTTCTCCTGAGGTTTATTTGGATGTTTCCGAAAATAGTGGTACCCCCAAATCATCCATTTTGATAGGGTTTTCCATTATAAACCATCCATTTTGGGGTACCACTATTCTTGGAAACACCCATTTTTTGGTGGGATGGCAATGCGTGTGAGAAAAACCCGAATCCAATATAGGATCCATGGTCTGGTATATTTACCTTTAAATTAATGGTTGTTTTTTATTATATACATTCACATGGTAATATGTAGGTGAATATTCCATACAATGATCTTATGGGTATGAATGTATCAATATCAACTCATAATTGCTGAATAAACATTAACAATCGGGGCAACGGGATAAACATAATATACTACTTAATCCCAGAAACGCGATGCCATCCGCTAGGCTACAAATTAAAATTTCCCAATTCATCAGCATTCATGAAGGGTTCTATAGATCATGGACCAACGTTATATGGTTTCTAGTTGGTAGTGTCAACCCATTTGAACAATATTATATAGTCAAACTGGATCATTTCCCCAAGTAGGCGTGAAAATAAAAAGTGTTTGAAACCACCACCTATCACGGGCTTCAAACGATGCTGGGGGATTTGTGCATACAGGTATACTGTATAGATTCTGCATGGGTAAACACCAAACCATAATTCACCAAACCAGCCACAGAAATAGGTCAGACTGCTCGAGTACTGCGTTCCTCCCCCCAAATACCCACCCCGCCAAGAATGAAAGCCTTAATGAGGCCCGATGAAAAAACTACTGTATGGTGGTTCACAATCCTTCAACGAAGCGACATGTACTTGGGGAAAAGAAAGGCATATTTGAGTGGTAAAAAATGATCCTATTTTCTTGGGGTGGTGATTTTTTAAAAATAGAAAAAAAATATATGCTCACCGCACCCCCAATGATCTACCCCAATGGTGGTTGCAGAAAAGATTTTCCAAAATGCATTCTTTCTTTCTAATTTTAAACACAAAATCCGTTTGATCAAATACTGTAATTTAATTGAAAACTTGCTTTGTCAGTCCCAGTTTTCGTGATAAGTTCCTATAACTTTGCCCAATAAAATTTACAAAAATCCAACAGCTTTCGTTGCGGATACAACTATAGATGCCATCAAAAAAATAAATCATCCAAGTGTTGGTTGTGCTAATATTATATGTATATATACTAATATGTGTATATATATATATTATTGGGCAATAATGAGGCATCCTTCGTTTACCCTTCACATTTCAGGTCTGTTCACTAAAATTGTTGTTGGACATCCCATCCCATCCTTCTTGTACATCATGTCGCAGGGAACTTTTGAGCTAAAGCCTTGAAAAAAACCATTCGCGGTCTTCTCCGCATCAAAGACGCTGGCCTGGGCTGAAAGATGCTGATTCTTCCACAAGAAAAATGTCCGGTTCAATTGGAAGGTCTGAAAGTTTGTGTATATATCTACGCTAGATAGAGGTGTAAATAAATTGCCATCAATCGATAAACACATATATAAACTTATGTGCATATATATATATACAAATAATTCATACATATATTCTTATCTACTATATGAAACTCATGAAACCCAAATGACCTTCCTTTAACTGCACAAGCCCTATATTTTGGAACTTGAAGACTGTTTCACCAAAAAAACACCGGGGGAGATCAAGGTTTTGAGCCTTTCAAAAGGTTGCTGCCTTAGCCATTGGCAAAAAAACTCAGCCTATAAACAGGGGTCATTCTATTACCAACCCAAACAATGCACTTCTGTTGGATGGAAGAAATTCCAAACAACCACCTGGCATGCAAAAAAAAACCTTTGCATAATGGGATACACTACCAACCTCAACTGGTGTTTCGAACGAACCACCAACAGTATGACTGAACGGAAATCCCACCCAAAATTACTGGGGCAACATGTGCATCAAGTTTGATCCCAAATCCAAAAGGGGTCCCTGTTAAAAGAAGGCACCTGTAGGCAACAAAAACATCCCGATGGGAGCTTCAAAGTGGGAAGGGAATGAAAAATAATCGCATCCACCAACAAGGAAAAAAAACGCTGAACATATAGAGAGTTGGAAGAACTATGTGTTTTTTGTTGACTTAGGCATCGTTTTATGATTTCAAGGATCTATCTGGAATATTCCATTACAAATTCAAAAAACTAGCCATGAGTCCTGGAGTTTGGAGGTTCCACTTGGAAATTTGCACTACCAACACACGTAGAACAACAGTTGCCCTGATATCTGCCCCTCCTTTAAACATCACTAAACAGAAATGAAACCAACTATCATTTTCAGCCCTTGTGAATATATACCCATGGGATCCATGTGACACTTGTATATTTACCTACAAATTGATCCCATTCATACAAATCAACCATTCATGTAGCTAAATATGTACCAGTCCCATGGATGCTATGGGTATGGCAGGATTAAAAACTCAACGGTTTCACAATGGTGAATTAACCAGGCATGAAGGTAAATGGTGAATTAACATCGAATTAAGCTCCTACGTTCCCTGAAATAAAATTACTGATTGGTTAATAGGGATCCTTGCAATGGTTTATGAAATAATACCCATATAATTGGGTAGGATGTCATCCCTTAAATATAACCCAACCACCCGGGATTTTTTTTGTTGACTGCTCAATTAAGACTCTTAAGGGATCATTTTTGGGCTTCACAACCCCTTAAGATACAACCTTATGAAGGTCAACAAAAACTAGTTGGTGGTTTCAACCCATCTGAAAAATATTAGTCAAATTGGAAATCTTCCCCAAATAGGGGTGAAAATGAAAAATATTTGAAACCACCACCTAGAAAACCATCGTCCTATGGATCCCATGGGATAGGGTTCCCCAGATTGGGGACCAACCTCAGCTAGCTTTTCGACGACCGACTCTGGCCCTTGTACACGCCATCAGTCAGCCATCGAGTGCACAAACAAATTCCTCCAAAATGATTCCTCCATACATATTTCAATATATTATAGATATATAGTAAATACACAAGTATGTGTATGTATATAGACCCTCTTTTAAACTGAGATCGCCATGAAAAAATCAAACATTTTGATGATATTTACCAGGAACGGTGGCGATTGTCCATGGCTATGTTTGTTTACAAAGGTTTAGCTTCATTTACACCAGGATTCTTTTCCACTGAACCAAAATTGATCCCAAGTTTCGTTGCTGAAAATCTGTCCCCCAAACTTAAATGTTTTCTTCCAATCGCAAACATTGCAACCGTGGCACCCAAGAACCTTTGAAGAAAATCGTGTTCACCAATACCATCACCTCAGCCAGGTGTTTTTCGGATATGAGGATGGTGAAGTTCCCCTAGCTTGGTTCGGAAGAGGTTCTATGAAAACACCAAAATTGATGGGTAAAACATGGTAAACCTCTCTTGATTTTCAGGTGCCATATGGTGCCATATGTTTATTGTCATGAGTTTGGTTCACACATTATATAAATGCACATGTTGTTTTAAAAATAAAGCGACTTTACTTCTCACACCCTAAAATAAAACTCAATGTCTCAAAATAAGGAAGTAGACTTCTCGACTTAATCCTTTACAATTTGGGAGAATTTTCCGGAAAGGGGGACAGGAAAGCAAAAATCTTCACAACTACACTCCCTGAAACTAACATAGCACCTGAAACTGGATGGTTGGAATAGTAGTTTCCTTTTGGGATGGCCTACTTTTCAGGGGTCATGTGAGTTTCAGGGAGTGCACCCCCATGTGAGCTTTTTACCACCCTTTTTTCCGTTTCATCGGCTGCCCAAGGGTCATAACACTTCAATGACTTGGTCACACCTTTTTTTGGAGTTCCTACTTGCTGGTTTCCTCTCCCAAGAAGCAGATGCAGATGTTCTAAGATCTCACCTACATACCCCTGGAATATACCCAGGACCCTTCCACCAACCACTTCCGGTGAAAGTTCTTTCTTTGTGTGGTGGGTTTGGGGATATCTTCCCAAGGTATGTGAGCAAAACCTGGGTCCAAAGCTATCCTTCACTTTTTAGGATGGTCCAGGGAGATGCGATGCAGCTATCTGTTGTGTGGACAATCGACATAACCCACTGGGGTTTGAAAGGTTTCCGAAGAATTCACAGATATGTGATCTTGTTGGTGGCATCCTGCACCAGTTGCTGTGGTAAAAAAATATCCCAGACTTGATGTAGGGCTATATACTGTAAGATTTTGTGTATATATATATATGATATACATAGATATGTCAACTGGTGCAGGATTTCTTCCATCAAACTGGTGCAGGAATTCCTTCCATCGACCATATTACAGCTACTATAAAGACTCAGACCCACCGTTGCTGTTTCATTCATGGCGCTGTTCTCTGCTCTCCCCTCCATATCACTGGTTAGATACAACTCCCTTAAAAAAAAACAGCCAAAGCCCCTGGAAAAATGGGAGACTTGGAGGATTTGGGCCACATCTATTTTCAGGGGCGAACTGTGGTAATTTCCATAGGTTCCAGTCGACCAGGATCCCGGACTGTTAGTGGATCCAATGGACCCGAGAAGAGTTCCGTGATCCTTAGATATACCCTCTAGTAAACTCACATAGCGATGGCTGGAATCTCCCCAGTTTCACTAGGAAATACATCTTAAAAAGCGCATTTTTCCAGCCAGCTATGTGAGTTTACTGGAGGTGTTATCAGATCGAGTTTCGCCGTTGGATTGGGTGCTTGGCGCGTTTCGCCACACTGCAGGATTCCCGGGAATCAAGTGAAACAGTTGGGATGCCCAACTAAACCGTTGGTTAATAATTTATATATCGATCATATCCATATCTCTATATTGATTGAACAAAGTCATAATCATACAAAGTGGGCCCCTACCAGTTATAAATGGAGTTGCCGTAGCCCTGATAAATGGCCTTACAAATGGGTAACCGGAGTTATAACCCTATATACTTACAAGTACTAGGGGCCCACATTGCAAAATATTACAAGTTTCCTAGTTGGTGGTTTCAACCCATCTGAAAAATATTAGTCAAAGTGGATCATTTCCCTAGGTAAGAATGAAAATAAAAATATTTGAAACCACCACCCAGTTTCATATTTACAGACATATCCCAACTTGCAAGATTTAAGCCACCAAATGTATGCAATTTTGTACCTTTCCGATTGACTTCTGTCAGTTTTTCCAGCACAATCACGCCACAAGCTGCTTTTGCAAAAAGGCAGGTAGTATTTGTAAACCCTCAAAGTGAAGGCAATGTATACATTACATAGACAATTCTAGATAGCTGCATACCGATATATATATATATATATGATAGTTGTGTACGAACTGTTATTTTGGTGTTTTATGATACATCCATTGAAAAAGGAACATACCCTTTCTAAAACTAACAGCTTGCCTTTTAAAAAAAAGGCCGCATTTGTGGGAGGAACATCGAATCATAAAGATCTGCAGCTTGAAAAAGTTTGGAATAATTCCTCATGGCGAAACAATGACTAGCTGAACTGTATGTTTTGACAGGAACTTCATCCCAATAAGCCTGTATGTCGTTTGGGAAAATCCTATCGAAAGTTATCCAAGATATGTTTGTAAACAACATATATTAATATTTCAGTCTTCTGAATATGTCTCTGGAATTGTTTCTATACTAGTACTGTCTGCAACTGGCTAATCCTTTATTATGAATCCCAGACGTGCCAGTCTCAACATCGTCTCAGACCTGCTCCTTTCAACCCATTTCAAGCATAATAGCTACTTTGGATCATCTGTCCAAGGATCTGGGTTTAAAAAAATCCAGATTTCCATAGTTGAACCAACCACCTATTTCCCCCCCCCTCACCCGTTACATTGCCCTTCAAAATTAGAAACATCCTCCTCCTCGTACCCACCCAGAAGAAAGAACACCAAACAAAAAAACACCCTTTTAAACTTTTAAATTACAAACCACTTCACGTCAAATTACAAGTTGTTAGCAGTTTAACAACCAACCAACCACAAGTGTTCTATCAACTCCTTTTTGCTCGCTTTTGTCCAAGATTCAAACCTTGTGTTTTGCTATCTACCCATTTATTGATAGGCGCTGGATCTGTACTGGGAAGGCTCAAAGCCTCCGCATCAAAGTCTGCCTTCAGGGCCTGCGATGGTTGCTGCGTGAGAGAGTGCTCTTGGGTTCTATGAAAGGGCTTTATAGACAGTATGTGGTATGATATCCATACCAGTTTGAGATTTCAAGCATCATTTCTTGTGTTTGAATTCAACCAAAAAAAAATGGATGGAATTGAGCCAAAAAAAACGCGCAATTTCGTCCAGTTTGAACAAACCTCTGCGAAAAAACACCTTTTTTGGGGGAGGTGGTGGTTTTGTGGATTCCTTTCAGATCTCAATTCCCCTGTGTGACTTAAATCCTGCACCAGGTGACCATTTGATTCCCTAACATGGAGGTCACTTAAACCTTGGAAAAGGTCACTTTGAAGAACATCTTCCACTCTTCCACTTGTCAATATCAGATATCAACTCCAAGCTCTACCGAGCGCACTGGAAAAAAACATCAAGAAGGAAAAGGGTCACTGCCGGGTAACTACTGAGTTACTAACCAACTGCCGGGCATGTGGCTAACAATCAACCAGTTAGGATGGTTCAACTTGATGCAACAAACAACTGCTAAGTTTCACTAATATTCACTGACCAAAGATTTTGATCAACCTCAACTTCTTCACATTCACTCCGACCACAACTCTCCAACCAACACAAACAACCCAACTCCACCTCAATGTACTCCGGTTTGATGCCCATCTTCACCCAGGCCGAATTGGCCATCTGCGCCGCTGAAGTCGGCATTTTCCCTACTTTCAAAGGAGGTCCAAGCGCTTTCAAAAGCTCCTGGGAAGTTGAATGACTGGATTGTGTCCGGGCCTCGGGGTGAAAAGACAGGTTTGTTTTCGATAAAAAAACATCTCCAAAACACGTGTTTTAAGTCAAAGTCAAAGTTAGCTTGGGGACGAACACAAAGTTGAGGTCATACTTCCCTAAGAATCCAGACCCCTCCCATCCCGAGTTCATAGGATTATAGGGGAAGTCCCTTTCTTAGGACATATCTGGATCCTGAGGGATTTAACAAAATCCAACTTGGTGGGAAAAATCCATCATTCTTGGAGCTATACCAAACATTTCTACCTACCATGATGGCGCCCGAAAGCCAGGCAACAGGGGGAGCGGTTGGAAATATTTCAGCAAAGTGATAGCTAGCTATGGGGTAGAACTATATGACTTACACACCCTCGAAAAACTAACATATCACCTAAAATTGGGTGATTGGAAAACTGACTTCCTGTTGGGAAAGCCTATTTTCAGGTGCCTGCTGTTAGTTTTAGGGAGGGTATACATTGGTATGTTCCCCTCACCCAGGATGCTACCAGGAATATCCTTTAGTGAACTCTTCACGTTGCACTGAACTGTGAGGGAACTCAAAGTTAAAAAGCCATGGTACCCTACTCCTACAAGATAAGCCCCTACGAGTTATAAATGGAGTTATGGGGGGCCACAAGTGGCGGAAAATAAATGGGTTATATAGCCAAGGCATCAGGATGTTTCTTCAATTCACAAGCTTCTTGACACTTCTCTTGCTGCACCAAATACAGGGAAAACTCACCAAATCTCACCTGTCAACCCAAGTTAGTGGCAAAACTGGCCCATGTACAACAAATTTTGGGGAGCTCTAATTTGGGTCGAATATCCTTAGATTTGGAATAATTTTGGATGTTGTTCATGAGTTGAACAATTCCATACTGTTGTTTTTGTTCAGTTCAATGAAAGAATAAAGATTCAAAAAATGGTCCTGCTGTATTCATGTTCCCGTTCAACAACTTAGGCAAATCATGAAATAGACATGGAAATCGCGAGGGTTTGTGATAATCTGAACTCTTTCCTGATTTAACTATACAACCAACAAATCTTGATTACATGTTTGATCACATCCCCGAATACTACCATGACAATAGAATAGAAAAACAACCATTTTAAGATGTAGCTCCTACATATTAAAAATGGTGACTTTCCAGCTTGCCATGTTGGTTTACTGGAGGGTTCCATTTTTTGTTCACCCCTGAAAACTAACAGGTCCCTGAAAATTAATGGTTGGAAAACGAGCTTTTTTTTGAAATGGTTCCTTTTTGGGGTAAAATGTTGATTTACGACTGGAGGGTACATATCTAATTGGTGGTTTCAACCCATTTGAAAAATATTAGTCAAATTGGATCATTTCCCCAAGTAGGGATGAAAATAAAAAATATTTGAAACCACCACCCAGTTGATTTACGACTGGAGGGTACACATCTTTGTTCTGTCCCCTTTTTTCCCTCTCTATTGGCACCTCCTCTGTCTTGGAGCCTTCTGTGGCACCCGTTGTCACCATGGACATGCAAACTGATAGAGACAAAGGAGAGATCAGCACGTTCCTTGGCTTCCAAAAAAAATACATGTGGGGGAAACTAGTGTTGTAACATGGCTAGCAAGATGGAAAAATTCCACAAATGATATTTCTATATAGATCTATGGGCCTATCATTGAAAATGGATGAACATGAGAGATTTTAAGCTGTACATATGTCCTATGTTGCGGCATGTTTACCAAGGAATAGCCAGGAATAGTCTGCTTGTGGTTTTAAGATTCAACGCACCGGGGGACCAGAAGGTGTGCCCAGGACCAGGCAACAGGCACCTATTTGAGGAAACATCCCGGGAAAACTAACACGACAATGGAACACCAACCATTTGAGTCGATGTATCTCCTATTCAAAATGGTGATTTTCCATGATTTTCCATTCTCATTTTAGTTTTCGGAGGGGTGTTAATCTATAAATATATATATATATATATGTATACTTATTTACCTCATCGTACTTCGCCAAGCTTAGATCAGAGAGGATTCTTCTTGCTTCCAAAAAAATGACCAACTTTCATTTAAAAAATTACTTCTGCGAAGCTCCACACCAAAACCATTGGGTTTTTCAGCAAGTCCCCAGTGTTTGGAACCAAAAAAAATCACCCCCACAGGATCAATGCATAGTATATCTACCTACATGAATGGCTGATGGTGGTAAACGTAGGTAAATATACCATATGTGGATCCTATTGGGTCAAAAGTATCTCTTCACAAACTTGACCCCATCAACTTTCGCTGAGGAAGTTTCTCTGACTCTGTCTTTGATAAATATCGAAAAAGTGCAAGGCCAAAAGCATTCACTACACCAGCACCATGACCAGCCTTCATGCTGAAAAAACACACACGCTAAAACAACCCTACGTCGCCGGGAGGAAAAACCCAACCGTGTTGAGCCAAAAGCTGAGGTTCATCTCTCGGAAGCTGGTGATGTCTGTGGATCTTTTTTGGGGGTAATCATAGAAATATACAAAAAAACAACCTGGAAGTAAATAACATGTACCTACAAAGTTCCATCTTTAGTACATTTCATTGGAGATACTGAAAAATTGCAAAAAAAAATCTACAGGATGGTTTTTCAAAGGAATGAAAATTCCGAAATTCCTGATTCTGGTACACGTAGACATGGAATGCAACTGGGCTTCATGATTCAAAGTTCGATCATCAAAAACTCGTTGCTTTTCTGCTAGTTGGTGGTGGAACCAACCCATCTGAAAAATATGAGTCAATTGGGATGATTTCCCCAAGGTTCGGGGTGAAAATTCCTAAAATGTTTGAGTTGCCACCACCCAGCAACTGCCATTCCGTCACCAAAATCAACCATTTCCATCAAGGGTGTTACTCGGGAAACCACTCTCATTTCTGAGACAAGTCCTGGGATGCAGTGAGAGATACCCTCTGGTAAACGATCACATAGCGATTGCTGGAAAATCACCGTATTCATCAATCAGGGTCCATTTTCCAGCCAGCTATGTTAGTTGATCTACCGGAGTGTAACCCACAAAAATCCCAACGACTCATCGCTGGCGGACCGCAAGCCCGCAAGCCCCCTGCCTCTGGTTCTCATTTCTTACTCGACGAGGTCTAAGGATGATGACTGACAGTCTCACCCAATCGCTTCAGGTGAAAGAAATGGTTCTTTAATCATCATGTGTAAACATCTTAGGGTGATGTTGCATGATGTCATAGATTTGATAGCTCGAGAACTCATATGGCCCAACTTTTACAACAAACAGCTTAGTCGTAATTTCAGTATCATGTTCGATCTACGCATTGTGTTGTTGTCATTTTGGGTTTACAAATATCCAGCCCTACTCGTGAAGGTAAGGAACGAGGAAGTTGATCAAGGGAATCACTGTGAATTCTGGTAGGGATTTGTTTGAGATATCCTTCCCCCCCCAAAAAAAAAATCAACTGTTTTCTGGGGGATCATGGGCTGAGGCTGAAGTATAGTCATTAGGATAGTGTAAAAATCAGGTGATTTCCATGTCAACCCAAGAAAATCCCATAAATCACTAGGGAAAACCTTAGGTTTTTTGATCAACAATGACAGTCTTTGATAGATCTTAAGGTCTTCCTGCTCTTGAGTCAGCTTGGCTTTACGATGTCATAACGCCGGAACGAGCACTGTTGCATCGAAATGATGGTCACATCACCCTCCCCCTTTGTGCATCCCTTGTTCCCTAAAATTTAGGGATATTCCTTCTATTCTGGGCAATTTACCCAAAAAAAATCCTCAACCTGAATGTTGCATCGCCATTTTTTTTTGGTGGGAAAAATTCCCTTACTTTTCACCACCACCATGTGGTTTGGTGACCGTTCCCGGCGTCCCGGTTCAGGTCGATCCGGAGCTTGCGATTTTTCAAAGCTTCCAGTGATTGGTGCTTTTTGGGGATTCATTTTTCAACTTACCAAAAAAGATCCAAACAACTCCAGAGTGAACTAAGAAAGACGACATGGAGGATTTTGTTCCAGCATTTTGATGGTAATAAACCAAAAAAGATGAGATTTGTGATGGGCGAACTGTTAGTTTTGGCTAGGGTAAAAAGTCAATGAATCCCTTCCTTAGATTTGAATCCTTGGAAAAAAATGCCTGACCTGAGTGGCACTCGAAGCACCCAACCTCTTGACTTGATGTGTTTGCTACTGGATCATGAAGATCTTCCAGCAGGGATGATAGAGATTTTTTGCAGCAGATTCAGAAGCTAATTGTTTTTGTACGCCAAATACATCTACATAATTCCCAAATCCATGGTCTACAAATATACAGTGTACGGGGAATCAATGGCTTTTGCACATCCAGCTGTAATTGGAGAGTGCAATGGTTTGAAAGGGGGCAAATGTACCAAAACATATCACCCCCTCTTTTTTGTGCCTGAGTATTACTACTAGTGATTCTACTGCCCAACATGTTGTTGCAAGATTCTGCGAAAATATAAAAACTTGTCAATTAAAATCCATGCCCTCCTCCCCATGACACATCTGGACACGGTCCGAATAGTGCCAGCCGATGAGAAAAAACACCGGATCTTCTGCCAAGCGCCGCAACCTTTTGAGGAAGGCAGTCTTTCAGCGTCGGTGTTTCCAATGTTCGCCTCTTATAGTACTCAGTCACTTTTTGGCCCCCAACAACCGTTTTCTTAAGTAAAACCGATGGGATCCATGTATGATCTATTTAACTACATGAATGTTGTTGATTTTTATGGTAAATGTATAGGTATTTAAAGATATACCTGGTTTGCTGGGAAACCATCGGTTTTCGACCCGGAGAACGCCTGTGAATCTTCTGGAATTTGTGGATTCAAAGGAAATAAGAAGGGTCGAACAACAAGAGGCTAAGCAGACATGTAGAGATACTGAACTATATCAAATCACACTATCCTACATTATATCATATAATATTGTATAATGTATTGTATCAAGGTACATTGTAATAGTGCATAAAATTGAATTGTATCAGTATATCTGTATTATATTGCATTCTATCGTAAATAAATTCATACATTGATGTGTTTAATCCTCAGTACGAAAGTCTTACATGTTGTCAGAACTGCTGGGCTACCCAGGCGTTCCGATGACATACCACGGCCTGGTCACTGAAAAAAAAACGCGTTCCGATGGTCGTGGTGTCCCAGGGGGGATAATGATGAATCCGAATAAAGGCAGGCTTCCCCAACATCTGATACTTATACTTGTTATTGCTCCTCCAAACAAACATAGCCATCGACAATGGACAATTTGTGGATGTGCTTTTTGGTTAAAAAAATCAGGGATTAATTGGATGTAACCCCTACCCAGGACACCAGTCACTACCAGAATCATTACATTTTTACTAGGGAATCTCTATAAACCTTCATTTGCCACCGATCCTGGGTGGTGGGTAGATTCAATTCATGTCTTTTTTGTCCGGCGTTCCTCCCCCCAAAAAAAATCAAGGATTCTTTGGTGGAGTTAAAGTTAGCTTCAAGTTTGGTAACTGTAATTCGGTTCAGAAATCCGGCGAGTTTCAACCACCGTTTGGATGGTGGTGAAACCTCAGTATATCATGGGATACTTGGATGTCCATGGTACTTAGTAAATGGGTTATAACCCCTTTATACGTAGGTTGTAAATCTCCTAATTGCATATAAGCCAACTTAATAACTAGTTACTAACTTCCATGGACACCCTAGTACACTACCAACCTCCACTGGTTTTCTCGCCGGATTTCTGGTTGCCATCAACAGTATCATTAGTGAATACCCATAGGCCTCCTTCAATCAAAAAATGACCAGCTAAAATCATGTTCACCATATCCTTAGGTTCATGCACCTATTAGCTCCAACCTTGTGAGTTTCACCAGTCAACCCCCAGCCCTTTTTAAGCAAAGGTGATGCAAAATATATGTCATGTTTTCCGTTTCCTTTAAGTTCATCTATCAGCTCCAACTTGTGAAACTCCAGTGGAACCCAACCCCCTTTTTGGTCAAAAAAAGGCCCAAACGGTTTGACAAGGTCCGAAAAACGTGGAGGATTCCAACACCCATCTGAGAAATGAGTCAAAATGGGTCCATCTTCCCCAAATAGGGGTGAAATTCCAAAAATATTTGAGTTGCCACCACCATCCGGTAAGGTTGATGGGGGTTGACTCAACCCAACCCACATCCGATTGCGTCAACCTCCTCTCAACGTTTTGGATCTCCAAGTGGCAACCAATGCGTCGAAGGCGTGGTTAATCCGAGGTGAAGGTCGTTGGACTCGGTTCCGGTTGCGGCGGAAGGATGGATGGTTTTTAAGCCGCAAAAAATGGGGAATCGTCCAAAAAAAACAAATAATATAAGTGGCAAATAAGTTACTACCTAAGAATCAGCGATTGGACCCTCCATTTTGGAGGGGAGAAGGATCTGTTTTTTGCAGGGTTCTGGGATCTCCAAACCACTAGTTTTGAGATCCCATGATTGTTAGGGCTTCAAAAATATTAAGTGTTTAATAAGTTGATGTCAAATTAAACCAAAACTTTCGACTCAGGAAGTAATTCGACTCTTGTGTGTGTATGTGTGCTTCATTTAAAGTGCTACTGTTTTGGCTGGACCCAGGGGATTGCAGTGCTTTTTTTGGGGGGGGGTTGGATGCCACCGAAAAATCTCCACGTAAAAAACGCACATCAAGCTTTTCCAAGAAGCGCCCCGAAAGGGCTGTTAAAAAGCAAGGATTTCTTTGCTGGTATGACCTCTACAAAACTCAAGTCAAAGTAGAGATCTATGATTTATACAGTTACACTTTATACATATTTATGTAAATAATATAAAACACATATATAGACAATATATACATATATATATACATAAATGGGGATGTTCCTTTTGCCACTGCTACTGCAACCATGGACCATTGATGTCTCTTTCATGTTTTGTAAGGTCCCAACGTTCAACACCAGAAGTGACAAAGGCCACTCAAGCACCAAGACAGGACCAAAGGCATCCCCCGCCTCCACCAGAAAAAAAATCTGACGAAACAACCACGACGAAACCGAAACAATCATTTCCTGGGTTGGTGGTTTCAACCCATCTGAAAAATATGCTCGTGAAATTGGGATCATCTCCCCAGGGTTCGGGATGAACATAAAAGATATTGAAAAAACCACCAACTAATTTCGGATGTTAGAAAACTTACACCCCTGAAGATCAACAAATCGAACCTGAAAAATGGTGGAATTGGAAGATGATTTTCCGAAATTCCGGGCATTTTCGTTGATTCTCAGAATTTCCAGCCGTTCATCTTCTGGGGTGTAGGCAATTTTTTTGCGATCATGTCTGTAACAAATGGAAGCTTTATGTTGTAGTTTCCTCTTTTTCATATGTGTGTGTGTTTGGGTTGGATTTTTGGGTTGTAGTTTGGTCAATGGGTTTCCATCCCCTACACAAAATGGTAGGGAAAGAACATGAATCCAGTTTTCTTTGCTGCAACGAATCTATCTGTCTTCATCCTCAAAAAATTAGGCTTGAAATCAATTCAAGCGGCCCCTGCTTGGCTTTCAGATGGTAATAGATACTACATGGTCAAAGTACATGGGACAGTCCCCCAAAGGTAGGTTAATACAGGGCTTATATAAACCAATACATGGTAACTGTGCCATCTCCTGGGCTACCCTGGTGTACAACAAATCACAAAAAAAAGGTCTTAATTCCTCGGTTCCAAATATTATCTGCCCATTTTTGTTGGTACAGAATTTAAGCGCCCTGTTTACTCCGATTGACCGAGATAATACCAACGTGCCATCTTGCTTTGCAGACTAGTTATCAGTTATCACCTACTACATGTTCAGGTACTCAAAACACTGCAGCTGTGCCTTTAGGCAAAATTTTCCAGTGGTTCTGATGCAGATTGGCTGAAAACAAACCAAGTTGATTACACGCCTGAAGATCAACATGGAACATAATCAAGGATGTTTGGTTCCGATCATTTTCGTGTCTCATGGGCGATGGCTGTTTGTTCCTTTCGCCGTTAATCTTCCAGGGAGTAACCTGCGACTCAACCGACCGAGATCGTGGAGATGGCGCCTTTCCTGCAAGTGTCAATACACCTGACAGGACTGCAATGGCCCAGTTGGGAGACGTAGAGGGGTGGGACCGGTTGTCATTCGATTTCTGGTATCACAAGTAACCCCTCCTGGGAACGATCACATACTCTTGATGGTTCAGAAATCCAGGCGTTCACCAATTGATATAGTAAATATCCCATTTAATTGCAGGGTTCCATATACATGTTAGGTGGTTGTTTGGGATTTCTTCCATCAACCGTATCCCCCTCCCAGTCGGCACCAACTTGAGTCGATGAATTTCCGGCAAACCCCAAGGTGAGGATATATATGTGATCCTTCCCTTCAAACTAATTTTCCCAAGACTGATCAGGAAGCACTCAAGGCTACCAAGCTCTAAGCATCCTATCTTCGATCGAAAATTGGCTTCCACATTTTTTTTGGAGGAAGGTATGGCTGGACATCATTTGCACCGTCCCCACAGCAAAATAGGATGTACCCCAAATAAGAGGCTTATTGAGGTGATAAGAGCTTGTACTAGTTGGTGGTTGAACCAATATGAGTCAAAATGGGAATCTTCACCTATTTTCGGGGTGAAACCACCACCCACTATAATAAGTCCAATTACTAAAGCCGAACTGAAAATCCAAGTATCACCAAACAGCATTTAGCAAGGAGGATAAGTCAATAAGGATATTCAGTTCGGAACTGTTGTAAAGTCATGATGGGATTAGCAGCCCCTACCAAACAGCCACATGTTTGAGGGGGAGTTTGTTTTATTCGCAACATTGTCGTCCGTAGATGTTTGTCGTCGGAAAATCCCCTCAGCCCTACTAGGGTGTCCATGGAAGTGATCGTAAGTTGGTTTACTTCACCTATTTGCCGGATTTACGGGCCCTACAAAAAAAAAGGGTTATCATCCATTTACTATACGTACATCTCAGTAAAGATCAATAATTGGTTAAGTGCCGATTCTAACTCAGACCTTCTAGACCTTCCCATTGGGGGTTGACATTAACATCAACAGAAACCACCGAAAAATATGGCATCGCGGCATGCAACACCTATAGCTGCTGTGTAGAGCCATGGCAAGCGAAATCCGCTCATGAACAATGCTCATGAACCAGGATGTTGGATGGTGTTTTTTTACATCTTTAGATCGTTAGATCGCTTGAGTCAAGCCATGGAGTCTTATGTTTCAGAGATTTCGACGATAGGAATATACATGATAAATCAAAAAAAACACTAACCGAGAGACCATGGTTTTCATATACCCTTTGGGTACGCTATGGCACAAACACATCACATGGAGCTTCTTGGAACGCTATGAAATCGTGTATATAATATAGAGTGCCCGAAATGAGCCAAGAGGTCACAAAGTGGGCCCCTACCAGTTACAAGTAGGGTTATAACTCTACTTCTATTGTTATAAGCCCAGGTATCCCATTTTAAGGCCATGTCGAAAAATGTTGACTCCATTTACAACGATCGTAGGGCCCCCCCCCATCTTGCAGGTAAGGTTGTTCTAGTTTTCCATGTTTACTTGTGAAAAAAAGTGTCTGAAGTGTCTTAACTCGTGGATCTTGGAGTTGTTTCCAAACAAATCTCCTGAAACAACCATACCTTTTTCTCAACGTCGTTGTTTATTGACTTCTGGACCTATTGGAGAGGGAAAAGGCACCGGAAATGGAACGCAAATCCAAAGCAATGATCAATGTACAACGTGTACAAAAAAGAAATAGTTATAGAGATTCTATAGATTAGATATACCCTCCAGGGAACTAACATATCCGCTACCAGCCGGCACTTTTGAAGAGATTATTTGCCGGCTTTCCCAACATGGGGAGATGTTTCCTCGTTCCCTGCAGGGTAGGCTTTACTGAATTGCGCTGTATTCAAGTTTACTGGATGAATCCGAAAGGTGTTGATTGAAACACTGACGTCTCACCACAAGGTAGTTGTTTTTTTAAACAGTATTTGCCAATTTTTTTACAAACGGTAGACTTGTCGACCTTGTGTTTAAACATAGCACTAGTTAGATCATGGATAGCTCATTATCCTTGATTTCATGATTCTTTGTTTGTCCTCCATCAATGTACAGACCGCTGCCTTTGGCAGTGAGAAATGTAACACCTGGCGCACATGAGCCACACTTCTTCCCATTGTCAATGACATGAGACAGCCTGCCTTTGATTGGGCGATTTTTAGGGATGTCAGCGAAATCATACAGAATCAACCAGTCCTTCAATCTTCTTCCAAAGAATGTGAACTCTGAAACACGAACATCACATGGTTGGTGTTTGAACCCATTTGAAAAATATGATCCTCAAATTGGATCATTTCCCCAACTTTCGGGGTGAAAATATAGAAAGATGTGAAACTTGAAACCACAACCTAGTCTTACCTGTTACAAGCAGCTGAACCATCAGGTTTTACCCTCTCAGCTCTTCTCATGCTGTGGGGAGAAGCTGTGGTCGTGCGTCTGATGCCACAAAGGGGTGCCATCTTCGTCCCCCAAGCATTCAGTGATTTTAATCTTGAACCGCAAAAACGTCTTGACGGATGGTTGCTATTTTGTTCTAAAGAGAATATTCAAAAAGTGGTTCCATACCCTAAGGATCTTGGACCCTCCAATAGAACGGTTTGAACCTATATAGCAGGGGTGTTTTGGTCCTCAAAATAGCCAGTGACTTGAGGGTTCAATGATCCTTAGGCCAAGAGAATCATTCAAAAATCACACCATCAAAAATCAACATGAAGCTACTAAACATCAAGCTCCAGGGATTATTGAAAGCTTCCCTGTAAGCTTCATTTCGGTGGACCAGACATTGCTGCTCCTCAGGTTAATTTGATGTCGCTCAAATCCTTCGGAGACGGTGAGACGGAGTGCCCGAAAATGCTGGGTCCGATGAGTTGAAGATGGTTTTATGGTGCCCCTAAGAATCATGGGATCTCAAAACTAGTGGTTTGGAGATCCCAGAACCTTGCTATACAGATCCAAACCCCTCCTTTGGAGGGTCCAATGATTCTTACATTGGTTACTTTTTGGAAGAAACAAAATCGAAGCCATTCCAAGTTCTTTTTACGGGAGGTTCAATGATGTTTTTGTCCGTGCATGTTGCAGGGCTTATGTAAATTGGATGGATGTCATGATGTGAATGGGAATATGCTGAAAACCGCCGCTGTTTTAGGTTGAATGATCATAAATACATATCTAGTTGGTGGTTGAACCACCATTTTAAAAAATATTATCGGGTCGAATTGGATCACTTCGCCAATTTTCGGGGTAAAAATAAAAAACCTTTGCGTTGCCACTACCTAGATATGATCTTCTCAACAAAGTCAGGCCTGTTTCAAGCCAAGGGCTAATAGCATGTCTGGTACAGCTTTCCAACTGTACTGTAGGACTATATACATCCTGCAGTACTCGAAGGCCTGAGAGGGCTGCTTCTTGTGCCACATCTTCGTAACCCCTCAACAAATACACCAAAAAATCATCATAGTTACACCCCCGAAATTTAACAGCTCGCCCCTGAAAAAAAATGTTTGGAAGACTCGTTTCCTTTTGGGAATGCCTATTTTCAGGGGCGAACTTTTTAATTTTCAGGGTGAGAAGGAAACTCCTTTGCCAAATTATCATCGGCTCCACCTTGAATTTCCAGAGTGTACATCTCTGTAAACCTTTGGTCTGCTAAAAGTTTTCAGCACTTTCTAGTCGCTCCCACATGAAACATTGTGAACCTGATGGGAGGCCCTGCAAGACAAAGATTTATAATATCATCATCATATATATATATATATATCAAATATTTGAGGTGAACCAACCGTTGGTTTTCGGACCTGTTGATACTTCCCTACCACGTAAAGCTCCAACGACGGCCCGCTCCTGCAGGATTTCTGCCATGAGCTCTTCGTCATTTTGATCCAACCTTTTTGGAAGGGTGGAATGTCGTTTGTAAAAAGACTTCGAAGTCAAGGATCAAAGTGATGCGGAAATGGAAATTGAAATGGAAATGGACATGATGATGATGATGATGATGATGATGATGATGATGATGATGATGATGATGATGATGATGTTGTTGAGGAGGAGGATTCTTACTCAAAATATCCAATTCCTCTACTGATTCACTCTTTTTTTCCATAAGAAAGAGTACCAGTACCACAAGCCACCAATGACAACTATGGACCATTGGTAAACTGTTGGATCTCAAAAAAACTCCAAGTCAAGGACTTCGGATGCTGGAGCTCTGGGGATCACAACAGCAGCTTGGCAAAGTACACTAAGGGCATCAGTGAGACGCAAGAAAAACACCTGGTTACCTTTCGAATTTCCATTTATACTGCTTAGTTTTTTGGAAAAAACTGGGGATTTCCATATTGGGCTATAATGTTAATGTGCGTAATTAAACAGGGTTATATAATCCATTATATAACCCAAGCAACCAAGATTTTTTGCTGACCGTTCTTCTGTTTTTACATCAGTTACTGCAGTCTTTGGCATCCCAAGATTTGATGCAATAAACCTCAGGTATCAACTCAACCATCAACATATCATGTCTATGTATAAATATACATATATACCTATATATATATATGAATAAATCTATGTAAACATAAATATATATATATATGTTTATATATGTGTATAGATATAAAAGATTTTCCCAAGTATTCCGAGTTTTATGACACAACCCTGCATATTGTGATTGTCGAAATAAATGACGCTGCGAATATGGATATATGTTTACTGGTCAACAAAAAATCATTCAATCATCACCCAACATATCCAGAAAAAATCTTCAAGCAAACATTCCAACCCTAAAATCATCCTCCAACACCGTCACCGGATGCCATTTTTGCACCTCTGTGGTGTTGCCTGCGGAGAGGTTGCATCCGTTTTCCTTGCGGGGGGCCGATGTCCCACCCCCTAAAGAATGCATTTCGAGTTGGTGGTTGAACCAACCCATTTGAAAAATATGCGAACCGTCAAAATGGGTTTCATCTTCTTCCCCACGAATCGGGGTGAACATTAAATAAACATTTAAAACGACCACCTAGATCTTTTTGGTACAATCCGATGAACAACCAACATGGCCATGGAAAATCCCAATCTTTCCTGGTAAATACCAATGAAAGTGGTGGATTTTTCAATCCGGCTTTTTTCACAGTCTGATCAGATTACAGGAGGTAGCCATTAGTTTTATCGGGAGGGTATTCCCAAAACTCCTGGATACGTGAAGCCGGCCAGTAAAAAATAATAGTTCCCTGGTATTGTTGATCATAAATCCCTACCTAAAACAATAGGTTTTTTTCTCCGATAAAAGCCTATAAAATTAATGGTTTTTTCTTGGACTCCCAGGGACAACCAAATCATTTGTTGCTTTCCATTGAATTTAGAGATACTCTTGATGGACAAAATCCTGCACCACCAGTTGATGGGTAGATTATCCCATTATTCATATGGTTTTTTAACCTTCCATGTGGTTAGCCGGATTTCTGAACCATCAACAGTAGTGCATTGCTTGGGGAGCATGCCAAACACAACGGCTCAAAGGTGAGCCATGAAACTATGCACCTCAAAGGCCGGATTATTTTGTTCAATGGAATTAATTGAACACTGGGGATTCCTGGGGCGATTGTTATACGTAGATACAATTATAATACATTACTATGCGTATATGTAAATATATATAAAATAGATTTATTTCGAAATTTCGCTGAAGGCAAATTTTGACTCCCTAAATGTATGCATTTAGTCATTCTGATTGGGATACACAAATCCTGCTCTGGTTGGGATATACACACAACACAAAAACACACACCATATTTACATATTTGATGGTAGTAGTATAAGTCAGAAATCAACCAATCCTTATCCTTGGTTCTTTGAGTGGTTCATCCCACAAAACATACCTTAAGAACCTCAAAAATTCAGGAAATTCGAACATGTCTCCAAACCATTCAGTGACGTGACATGCCAACATGTCCCAGTTTCGGAGGTGATCTATATAGGTAGTGCTTTCAACTTGATATAACCCTAAAAATATCGGGAAGATTTCCATGTTGGGATTCCCAAATTTCAAATGTGTTTTTTTTTCGCCCTAAATTTTGACCAGAACGGAACTTGGGATACAATCCCAAGTTCTGCGCGGAAAAAAAAAATTCCCCAAGACGGTGGGCACCACCTCCCCGATGGTGGGCGATCTTAAGATTCCGAAGGAGCATAGATAAACGTATATGTACATGGTACATCATTTTTTAATGATATGTACGCAGAGAAACCAAGTGTAGATCTACGAAAGACTTTTTTCCTCAGTCCAAATCATCCTGTCCGGACGAACCTATCAAAACATCCACCTGGGTGTTTCCAAAAATAGGGGAACCCCAAAATGGATGGTTTATGATGGAAAACCCTATTAAAATGGGATGATTTGGGGGTACCCCTATTTTCGGAAACAGCCACCTGTTTTCAACCAAGTCACTCACGATGTTCGCTGCCCAACAACTCTTCTTCCATACTGGCCATGATGCCCTTTGCAAATGATCGAAACGCGTGGCTTGCCGGGGTGTCTCAAGGGCATGAAGTAGGGGTGTAAATTGTTGCATCATGGAAGTTATACTGAAGTTATATTACAGCAAGCCCACACCCCCAAAACTAATCAAAACTACATGCCCGGTATGGGGAATAAAGACCTTTATCAGGGATTTATTAACCACGACTACTGTATCCCCTTGATATGGCATTATTTCTTGAATGCTGGCCAGTTTGATGTGTGACGTGATTTTGATGTGTGGCTTGATTTAATTTCCGATCCTTCAAAGTGTGGTCAAGGTCCAAGGTGACACTTTTTATGCTATGAATCTGGGCAAAATTTCCGATCAATTCCGAAAAGCCTGAGAAAAAACAGGGCATTTCAGGAAGCTTTTTCTTTACAAAACCCGCCATTTTGGGAGAATTCCCAACCCGGCGGTCAACGGTCACCAGCCCTGCTTGGTCCGATCCTGGGAGGGATCCCGTGACCTATACATGAATGCTTTGATTTTTACGGTAAATGTACGTAGGTAAATATACCATCGTCCCATGGATGGTATTTTGTAACCATGTAACTGGGCTAAATTTGGGGAATAAATGTGGGCTCTTTGTTGAATTGAGATGCCAGAAAAAATCTTGGAGAAGTTCTCCAAGATTTAGAGCTGAGAACCGCTAGTGGCAACTCGCCTCGAGCTCTTGCAACATCCCTTGAGCATCCTGCGAGGAAATGCAGGGTGGGATTGCTGGAGTGATCCAATTCATGCATTTTATGAATACTTCTAAATTTTATCATTAGTTCATTTCATTATTTCATTCATTCATTTATTTATTTATTTATTCATTTCTTCATTAATTTCATTCCTTCATTAATTAATTTCATGCCTTCATTTATTCATTCATCCCATTCACTCAATCCAATTGATTTTATACAACTGCAATATGCCGATAACTCACCCCTGGGCAAAGTAGCAATATATATTCAATATACCTATTCCCATCTGGAAACTTTCCATAACCCAACTCTACACCCTGGAAAATTAACATTTTCAATTACCCTCCAAGAAACTAAGATATCCCTACAAAAAACAATTAACATCATCTCGAAAAAATGCCTTTTTTGCCAAGGGGATATATCTCTGATCCTTCCCCTTAAAAGGCTCCGTTTCGGGTGATTTTTTTCGGTCAGGTTGCCATGCAGCAATCGCCTCCTCCACGATATCGTCTTCAGCAATTTCGTCCATGCCGTTCGAACCACTCACTTGACCTAATGGATGAAGATGCCGGGCAGCCAAAACCCGCGTTTTTGTATCCAACAAAGAGAAGTATGTGGATCTGGTGTTCATGAAAAAATATACCGTAATTTAGATTCGACTTAAATTTTCACATGTACAGTAATTACTTGAATATATCATATTTCTCGTGTCATTTCTTAGCTCATCTTAAATTCTATTTATTTAAGGCATGCATTCATTCATTCATCCATAAAGCAAATCGACTATGATCCCATATATGGTCCGTCTAGTCTAGGCCCCTAGGCCAAAAATATGCAGTACTCTTCGCACAGTATACATGCATGTGCCGAAAACAGATTTTGAGGGGTAAACCGGTAAACCAAACAAACAGGTTCGTTTTCTGCTTCGTTTTGGTGCCCTTTGCGAAAAGTTACCGAAAAGCTGTGTTCCTTGAAATTCCAAGCAACCAAATAACTGGCCAAACCCTCTGGTATAAACTAACATATATAGCCATGGAAAATCCCCAAATCTTTCACGACAAATACCATCCAAAGTGCAGAATTCTTCGTGGAGATCTTACTTTGCCAGAGTATAACCATTCTCAGTCCATAGTTGATAACTAGTTGAAACTAATCGGTTTTTTGAGGGAAAATTACATGACACATTTCTTTTCCTCAACAAAATTCCAGTCTTTTTCACGAGTTTCAATCAAGAAATTCAAGAATTTACCTTACGAACCCTTGACAAAATCTCATGACATCCATGACTATCTATCTATTGACATATATTGACATAAACGACACAAAATTTGCGTTTTTCATCAAATATAGCACTGATGTCGGCGCCCAATGAGATCCATCCATCGCCATTCACTTGGGCCGTGCCTATACAAACAGAAATTTTCACTATGGCGTTCAGTGTCTGCATATTTTTGCAAACACCTTCAAACCACCATGGAATTTTTGGGACTTTAATTTCTATTCTTGAACCTTACACATTCCTTCCTTAGCCCCTTGTTGCAAGAGTTCACTGCCCGCTGAGCTGTTCTTACTGGAAGGTCTTCTGTGTGGACTGACTGTGGGGACCTGCCAATCCGCGGGCGATTTCCGGGGCTGATCGATCGGTCGCATGTCGCATCCTACTACCAATGCCTGCTTAGTAAATCAAATCATCCAATGGGCATCCAGAGATCATCCAAGTTTGGTGTTTAAGGTGTGGCGAAAAATGCCACAAACAACATCCTCCATGTTTCATAAAGGTCTATTCATGGGGGATCAAACAACCAATCATTTTCAAACCTCCAAAAGCCCAGCCAATCATTGAAAAAATGAACAGCTCCAGCTCTTTACCCCCCAAAAAATGGGGGAAGCTTGAGGACCGACCATCCTTTTTGGGTTTCGGTTTCGCCCTGGCCTTTTCAAGGAGGGTATCATCGCGTTCAGTTTGAGACAAGGTTTGTGTGTGTGTGTGTGTGTTTTTTTGGGTTGGAAAGTACTATTGTTTGAAATCATTAGAGTATGGAATTAGTGGTGTCTTTTATTACATAATATTGTACTGTATAGACAAAAATTAGGCACATCGAAGGAGGACGCCATATGAGGACCTGTTCCCTTGTCTTATTGTTTGACAACTCCGACTCTGGTGACTCTTTCGCAGGCATGACACAGGACTCAGGACCATTCAGGACCCATCATGGGATTTCCCCCACTTCGGTAAATGTACAAAGGAAACTACATACTGGGATGCTGATTGGTACTTAGTAAATGGATTATTTCACCCCTGTAATAAGTATAGGTTGTAAATCCCGCAAATAGTTTATAAAAATTTATCAACCAACTTACTGACTACTTACTAACTTCCATGGACACCCTAGTTGGGTACTCTTTTTTTTGTAACCCCCCACCCACCCTTTGTGTTTTTGACCACCCCCCCCCCCACCATTTTCCACCATCAAACTTGCCAAAATTACCTGCCAGACCCCGGGATCGCACCTCTGTGGACCTGGTTGTTGTGGTTGTTGTGGTGGTGGTGAAGGAGAGTACGGTATAGTTCTGACAACTTCAACCATTCACCACATTTAGGGATCTTAGATCTTGTGAAGATGTTGGATTTATCATCAGGACTGGACTTTTATGGGATCACAGGTTGAACTTCATGGTGAGTTAACCGTGATTTACTACTGAACTGCTAGGTTAACCAATCTGATGATTCCCTTGGACTGTTTGCCCCAACTTCAGTGGACTGACACAAGACACAAGCGAGATCTGGGGGTGGGAAGCACCACTTGAAACGTGGGGAGGGACCCAGGAAGTTCTGGATTTCTGTGTGGCGGTTTGGGGATACATTTGGAGTTTTTCTTGAGAAGATTCATACATTGCATAATCCATATAATCCATGGTAGATGTATTTTCACCTATACATGAAAGGTTGATTTTTATGGTAAATGTTAGCCTTCAACGATTCATAGTAAATACTAGTAAATTTTGCAAGAGCCCCATCCTTCGGCTACAATATGCACCTGAAAACTAACATGGAACCTGGAAATCACCCTGAAATGAACAGGTAAATCATCTTCCAAACCTTCATTTTGGGGCTCCATGTTAGTTTTCAGGGGTGTATATCTAAAAAAAACAAGCTCAAGAAAAAGGACGTCAAGATCAAGATTGGAAGTTCAGAAAAAGGTAGCAAAGTTTTCGGTGAGTTTTCGGGTGTTTTTTTTGCGAGGGGTGGTGTATCAAGGAAATGCTATGGGCAAACGGACATGGACACACATGGAAAAAAAATTACACCCCCGAAAACTAACATGGAATCTGAAAAGAGGGTTTTTAGTAGGAATCTCCTCTTCCAGGGGTTCATTTTCAGGTTCCATGTTAGTTTTCGGGAGTGTACCCCTAGTTCACTAAGAAATGCCAATGTGGACTCTAGAACTCCCGCAACGTGATGGTAAATCTCTCTCGGACACCGTGAGTGTTCCATCTACATCCACTGCCGCCCTGGAAAAAATGTCCAACGCGCGCGTTTTGTTGGACCTGTCTCCCTCGTGCACGAGCCCTGAAGCTGTTTCCAACAAGTCCTCGAGCGACAAGCATGAGCTCAAATGATGGGTGAATGGAGGATAGAACGCAAATTAACCTATATCAGGCAAGAAAAAAATGAAGCCACTCTATAATATCTCGAAATATCTGCTGGTCAAGCTCACCAGGCAAACTTCCTTGGAACCACATCTACACCCCAACCAACCCACCATCTACATACAACATCCATCTTCAGGGCCTTTTTTCCCCCCGGTGTGAGGGCCTGGGATTGGACCATCCCAGTGGAGCTGGGCCCTGACGCATCCGTGGCCAAGGCAGGAAACTTTGCGAGACTTGAATCTGCCACATCATGCGACACGTCCTGCGTGAACGTGGCAGGCGATAACATCTCACGGTGATCGATGATGTCAGGGGAAACCACTTCCAGGTAAAACATGGTAAAACACAACTAGATCAACGACAAATTTGATCCCCCTTCACTTGGAAAATGGTGAATTTTCATGAATTTCCAAAAAATAGGGACAACACACGCTGCATTTTTTTTTCGGCTCCCATGCAAGAAATCAACAAAACAACAAACAAACTGTCTAGATAATCAATTAACCTTCGTAAGTTTGATTGCAAACTATAAATCACATTTAAAAAAAAACACCGCGACATGGTTCTCCTTATGTTTCAGGGCTAAAAAAAAACCTTTAGTTTCCCCCCCAACAAGGATCATATGTATTCTTAAGTTGGAGTTCTGGAACCCCCACCCCAGGTTGTTTTAATGTCATGGGTGTCGCAAACGGTGGGAAAAAACCGATTCGGAATCGGCGTGGGAGAACTTCCGACGATGACTTGGTAACTTAGTAACTTCCGTTCAAAAAACTGAATTCTTGAGGGTTGTTTGTTTAAGATTTAAGACATCCTATTTGTTTGGGAAAAGTCTGGGTTTTCTTCCAACAAGTACGTAATATCCTTCTAATGACGGCTTAATGCTTAGAACTTCCAAACACTCACACTTTGAGAGTTTTGTTTCTTTTAAACAAAAATCTGGTTGGTGGTTTCAACCCCTTTGAAAAATATTAGTCAAATTGGAAATCTTCCCCAGGTAGGGGTGAAAATAGAAAATATTTGAAACCACCACCCAGAAACGGTTCATAACCTTCAAAATGACTGGCATGATCCCCCAGTTGTGACAAGTGCAGTTATGAAGCTGATTTTTGTTCACTTCAGATGTGAGCTTCCCATAGGATGAATGGGACTTGATACAATTAACCGATCCATGAATGGTTGGAATGTTTATGGTTTTCATGTACCCTCAGAATCATTGGACCCTCCAAAGGAGGGGTTTGGATCTGTATAGCAGGTTTCTGGGATCTCCCAACCACCAGTGTTGAGATCCCATGATTCTTAGGGTAGGTAAAGTCTACCTGTCGTCCCAATGGATCCATCATGGGATAGTCTCCTCGTCGTTTTCGAAGGATGCAAGGAATGCAAGGATTGAGGACAGGGCAACCAACAAAAATGGCCAGAGATTATTGACAAGGTGGGCTAGGCCCCCAACAAATCCTTCGTTCAAAAAAAACGGGGGCACCAAACAACACCACTGGAGTTTAGGGTTCCTACGACCTACAGAAATATATTGGATATATGATATATGATATAAGTTTATAGTTTATTTTTGGTTGTATGCTACACCATACATCACAATACAGTACTTCTACACCCCCGAAGTTTGACATAGCCCCTGAAAAAAATGCTGGTTGGAAGATTCATTTTCTTTTGGGATACATAAAAAAGCATACGTCGGAAAAACCGCCACACAACAGCAGAAGAAAAAAAAATCAGGTCCTCCGAAACTACTTTGGCGGACCTGGGGACGGTCCGTCGGATCGATTGAGGTAGCTGGAATCTTGTTTTTGGCTTTCCCTACTTGGAGGATCATCCCAGTGAAACGCCATGAAAAGCCAGTTAGGTCATGAAAAGGACATTTGGAAGGGGAACAAAAAATTCCTTAGGGGACTTGCGATCACCATGGTTACTAACCACTTAGTAACTGGGATGATCCTCCAAGTACACAAACAAGTTTGAAGTAATGTGAAAGAAATCACTCATCAACATGAAATCACAATACAAATCACAATGTAACATTCTATCATATGTATCAAACATCATGAATTGTAACATCATCATTGCAATGTCGTTACATGTTAGATACATCTATCGACTTATAATGCATGATACGTGTATGCAAAATATATATGTGCTCTATGCGTTTATATCTACAGTATTTGAAAAGTAGATGGCCAACCGTCCCTACATATTGGTTTATAAGGACCATTTACTAACCTACCTGTTGGTATCTGTGCCATTTATTTTGACCCTAAGGTATATATATCCTGGGATTCCAACCACCATCAAAACAATGGGTGTTAATATAAGCACAATTGCTTACCTAAGGGTTTTAATCATCAAAATTGGGCAAACCATTATATATTTTAATGGTGGTGGAAGCCCAGGGTATATATACAGTAGACATCTTTAAGACCCAAACATGCAGAGCTACATGTTGAGAGCTGAGATGATCAGAAAAAAAAATCCCAACGCAGGATTTCAGTTTTCCCATGTTAGAGCCACGAAAAAAAACACGGGGTCCCTTACAAAATCCATGAAATAAACCATGTGTGCCGGTGTCCTTGAGATTTATCCTATGCCCATAGGATCCATGGGAATGGTAGATTTACCTACATGAATAGTTGATGTTTCATGGTAGACTAGTATAGGTTTAAAAATACGGTCCCTTTTTTGGTGCTTTATGAAATAATCCCCATATAACTGGGTAGGATGTCATCCCCGAAAAATACCCCTTTTTTCAACCAGGGTAGCCCCTTTTTCATTTATGAATCTCTCAGGTCCTGGTGTCAACTGATCCAGTTGCGACTTGTCTAACTGATCCGATCTACGTGAACTGATCATCGAGCTTGGATTTTCAGCTGTAAAAGATTGCACCATCACTGAAACTAACAGCATTTTCGCCCCTGAAAATAGGTCACCCCAAAAAAGAAACGGTCGTATTCAACCATCCATTTTCAGGTGCTTTTGCTGTTATTTTCAGGGAGTGTAAAAACCTGAAGTTTTGAAGCAATTTCGGGAGATTCCCCCTTACTAAACTACTTTTTGCGGTGAGGTTGTGTGATGGTTCTAATTCATCCAGATCCAATCCCTGTAATGCAGATTTTAAACAATAAAATCAAACACAGCAGAAAAAACAACAACGTAGACAAAAAAATTGCTCACATCAAACAGAAAACAATCCCATCAAAATTTCATGAACAAATTGGAACACACTTGGTTCGTCTCCAGTCTTGTGACTTATATAGTGGTTCCTCAAAATTCCGAACACAGCTTCATTTGCTCTGGTGGGGTTCAAAAAAAATATCCACATCATCGTCTTTTCACCTGAGTTTCCCTGACTTTGGTGACACTTCCACGGGCCTAAGCAATGGAAAAATGTTGCCCCCTTGACAATGCCCCGGAACTGTTGGCAAACGGTGTTGGAATCTATGAAACCATAATAACACGCAATAAAACTATCCCCTAAGGATCCAGATATGTCCTAAGAAATGGATTTCCTCTATATTCCTATTCTGGGGATGGGATTGAGACCTCTAGGGAGGGGTCTGGATTCTTAGGGATCTACAACAAACAACAAATCATAATCAAAATTGCTATAAATAGATTCTATAGTCTATATCTACTTCCTCTGGTCGCAGTTTTGGTATAACCAGGGATGAATCGGAGGGACCCTGTTGATTGTAGGGAGGTTTCGCAAAGTTCTGAAGTTTGTTTTGTTTTGCATCTGCAAGAGGGGAAATGATCATAACAATCAGGATGTAGACAGGATTAATAGGAACTTATCAAGCTGCAACACACTGTTGATAGAAGACATCCTGCACCAGTTGATACTAGTAGGTAGTTGATCCCATTATTCAACAGGGTCTTTTTACATCCCAAGTGGTGATCGCCGCATTTCTTCCACCAACAGTAGCATTGCAATGACTCCCCATGTTAGGTGGATGTTTCTCTGTGACGTTCAGGTCGGGAAACTCAACTCCTCTCAACTGGGTAGCTGTGGGATGATCTTTAAATAGGAATTCCTTATTATGGGTATATAAACCCCTACGGACTTGGCTTGATGACAGATGACCATCCCCTATTATATGGAAAGAATGGGACTTTAGACCCTAATTAGCACATGTGGATCCTTTCAAAAGGCGTCCAGATCTGTGAGTATCTTGGGCTGCTTGTCCTCCCTGGAAGTGTTCTAATTGGAAAAGCACTGTTCGTCACTTGTCACGTTCTAAGAGGAACCCCATACCCGAACAAAATCCGTGTGGAATTGAATTTGATCTGAATCTCAGATCTGATCAAATCAGATCACCACCCCTGGTCGTTACAAGCATTTGAGGGAACATTCCGTACTGCTAAACCACCTTTCTAGAAGAAAATGACCCCAACCATATACAAGCAATGCAAATCGTTCACAGAAAACCTGAAAAAAAAACACATCCCAACTTTCTAGTTGGTGGTTTCAACCCATTTGAAAAGCATTAGTCAAGTTGGATCATTTCCCCAAAAAGGGATGAAAATAAAAAATATTTGAAACCACCACCCAGCTTTGTGTTGGAATAGCCTCCAGGGAACGAGGAAACATATCACACCATCTGAAAAAGCTGGAACATCATGGAAACAAAAGCCGTCTTTTAATGGGTTTTTTGTCGTTTCCCCGGGGGTTTTTTTGGCGAAACAAAAAAATGTCCCGTTACCCATTTTTCATCCATGTATATATATATCTGTAGGTACATTTACCATAAAATCAACCATTCATGTAGGTAAATCTATATCATACATGGATCTTATAATTTATAATCTGCTTGTTTTTTTGTGTGTTTTTTCCGCGACTTTTGTGTGAGTTTCTCCCCCTATCTTTTTTTTGTGTGAGGGCCTACTGAGCTTCCACACTCAACATGCTTCACCTCCTTCACATCGTCCAACTCGATGGCGCCATTTTCGGCCCTTCGACAAAAACAAACGGGTGTTCCAAACAACGAAAAAGGGTTTTTCATGGTTTAAAAACTCGTGGTTTTCCGTGTCGAGTTAAAGACAATATCATACATTTACCTGGGTGTCAACCGTTTGGGGGGCTCAAATTTCCAGCGGCTCAAATGGGTCTGTTTTTGTTGGTGTAAAGTTTAGGGGCGAAAAAAATTCAGACCCGACTTGGAAGATTCAGGTAAATACCCCTCTCCCATTACCATCCATGGGACGAACGGTATATTTACCTATGTTACATGACATGGTGGATTTCTTTATGGGTTTTCATGGTAGGTAAATATGGGGGTTTCCAAAAAATAATGGGAAAACCCCCCAGATCATCCCATTTTGATAGGCTTTTCCATCATTTTCACCATCCATTTTGGGGTACCCGGGGTTTTCCCCTATCTTTGGATTTACACCCATCAGTCCCATGGATGCGTCACTATAGGTCTGGTAGTTCAAAATGCTAGGCCTCTCATGGGCCGGAGATGTGCTCCACAACTTTTGGGTTGAAAAAAACCCAAAAGGACCTACCCATCCTCAAGTTATGGGAAAAATGGGGCAGTTTTCGACCTCACCTTTTGCACCAAATAGCGTTTTTTAAAGTTTGTTGGTAGCTTATGGCTTAAAGGAAAATCTGGCCATAACAGAAATGATGCATTGAAAGCATTGTGATTCATTGGTACTTGGAGGATTATCCAAATGGTAGTAAGTGGTTAGTAACCATGGTGATCGTAAGTCCCTAAGTATATAAGTGGAATTGTTCCACTTCCTTACATGGCCGAACTTTATGGTTTTAATAAATGCTGGTGATCCTAAACCACAACTCCATCCAGTGGGATGTGATCGTCCAAGTAATTTCTGATTTATTACACCCTTATTACACCCTTAAGGGTCGGTCACCCAGTCAGGCAAATTTGGGAAAACCATGAGACCGGACCGGAGCACGTGCTCCAATGATGACCAAAGGAGTTGATGTTTATCATTCCCTTAATGGCAACAGATCCATCTCTTGATACTTACAACTAAAGGTTTCAGATTTGATGAAACTTCACGAGCCCATAGGATCCATGGGACTGGTATATTCACCCACAAAAATACACAAAATTCATGTAGGTGAATATACTGTACCAGTCCCATGGATCCGTAATGGGGAGGTCATAGTCTTACAAGGTACCTAGGGTTTTTGTGCCTTGCAAATCCTGCTCTGTTTTCTTCAGGATTCCGAACCTTCGAGACGGTATCTTATCTCGATGCAATTTTTTCCAATTTCGGCGCTTGCAAAACTACTGGGAAGCATGGCACGGTGAATGTATATCTATATATATAGTTGGTGCTTGAATTTCAACCCCTTTAGAAAAATATGAGTCAAAAATTGGTTCATCTTCCCCAATTTTCGGGGTGAAAACAAAAAATGTCGTTTACTACTGATGGTTCAGAAACCGTTTTACCATTTGGATATAAGCAGGAAAATTAATATAAACAACTCTAGGTGCAGGATCTTGTTTCTGTCGTGCATCCTAGGAATCCCCGATGGAAAAACGATGATCACTTGGTTTGTATCGCTAGAATAGTAAAACCTCGACATTAACCACTGATGAAACATTGGTTGATTGCTATGATCCTGAAAGATGCCAAGTATTCGTTTCAAACGCCTCGTGTTTCAAGCGAAATCACCATGGCTCTAATCACTGAACAAATGTAGATCTTCAATCACCACGAGTCCCTGGCGTGTTAAGATTCATTACATATTCCTTTCCCTATATCGTTCCATCATTCCTCGCATTTGAGTTTGATGGTTGATTACCATATGACATCTTAAATATATATATATATAAATATGTATTCTGATATAGAAAGGCAGGGAGAGAGGGTAAACCTGTACCCATACCATCCATTTATGGTATATTTACCTCCATTTTGGTTACCTTCATGTTCCATAAAAACTCAACCATTCATGTAGGTAAATATACAATCGCCCCATGAATTGTAATGGGTATATACCTACATGGGGGTTTCCGAGAATAGTGGTACCCCCAAATCATCCGTTTTAATTAATAGGGTTTTCTATTATAAACCATCCATTTTGGGGTTTTCCCCTATTTTGGGGAAACACCCACATGTTTTGAAGAGAAACGCAAATTACATGTTGCGGTTTCCTCCGGTGGATCTTTTCCCCGTTTCGGTGCCTTTCATTATTTTGGACCTCGGCGGCGGACGAAGCGATGATGCGATGCTCCATGGGTCTGGTATATATACCCACAAAACGGGGTAGTATTTGTAAGGGCTAAATGTAGGTGGTAAATATATACCATACATTGAGCATCTGGGTATGTGTCAATGATAATATCGATTGCAACTAGTACACATCAACAAGTACATGTGTATATAAATATAAATATATATATATATGTATTTGGAAAAGAAATGATTGGTTCTAATGGCAATTGAAAAATCAATACAATATCACCAAACATTATTCAAACCTCAATGAACATTGAACCTTGAGTCAAAAATATCAAATAAATGATAAACAGTATGTGAATAATTCAGAAATATTGCAATGGTGTTTAAAGAAAAAGTGAGTGGAAATCAGATGAAATCAGAGGGTACAGATTGTCAAGCATAACCATGACCGGTAATTGGTTATTGCATGCACTGCAATGTCTATACATTCTATGGCTTTAGTTCTCCAAGAGCACAATTTGAATAAAGCCCACCCATTGTGCCTGAACTCCTTGACCCACAAACAGCTGCAACCAAAGGGCTGTAGCCACACAAACACAATGCAAACCAATGCCAATTTTTTGCCAGTCATGGGCCACTGCCATGTCCAAAAAAACACAGCTGCCAGAAGTGCTGCTTTGCCAGCTGCTGCCAACTCCAAGGTATCCTGTTGCCAGTTCCAGCCCTGCCACAGAAAACAAAGGAAGACATTGGGTTGGTGGCGATCCTACCAAGAACATTTCCTCTGCCAGTGACAAACACTGTCTCACACTGCTGCCAACTCCAGAGCCTATCATCTTGTTGCCAAGCCCAGTCCTGCCAGCAAACAGAGAAAAACATTTGGTTGGTGGTGGTCCTATCCAGTCCTGCCAGGAAACAAAGGAAAACATTGGGTTGGTGGTGGTCCTACCAAGAACTTATCCACTGCCAGTGGCAAACACTCTCCCACATTGCTGCCAACTCCAGAGCCTTTCATCCTGTTGCCAGGTCCAGTCCCGCCAGGAAACAAAGGAAAACATTTGGTTAGTGGTGGCCCTACCAAGCTCCAGAGCTCCTCCAGGAAACAAAGGAAAGCATTGGGTCCCTACCCAGAACCTATCCCCTGCAGTGACAAACACTCTCTCTCATTGCTGCCAACTCCAGAGCCTTTCATGTTGGTGGTGGTCCTACCAGCCTCCAAGGAACCCAGAAGCTCCAGTAGTCCTGTCAGCCACACAATAACAATGCAAGTGCCAAGGTAGCACATTGCCATGCACAAAGTATGTGGTTGCACATTCATGAGCATACTGCAACAGAAGGCAAATCTCTTGCCACCACATTGTTTTGCTCCAGCTGGTCAGTCAAGGAGTCTTTGAGTTTGTGGTGAAACTTCTTTCCTCTCACCAAAGGCACCTGCCATTTACAGCAATTGCAAAATTCAAAAAAAATTGGCTTCCAAGCCACTTTCTCAACAAGTGTGTTCTTAAGCACTTCTGCATTCCTGCCTGAGGAATCAAGGGCTCACAGGAAGCCCATCACTAGGGAAGCAACCTCCTGAGGCACCTGCCATTCTCAACATGCAAGGCAATCTGCTGGTTGGGTTTGTGTTCTTTTGTCTGAAAATGTATTTCCTTTGGTTTCTCTTGCCTGGTGGTAAAGGGCAATGCGAACTGCTTGGGCTTGCCAAGCTTGCCACTTCCCCCAACCTGCCAAATTCAAAATACAGGCAATGAGTCACTATACTTGCCCAGAAGAACCGTGATGATATGTATGTACTGCAATAATATGTGTCGATTTTTCAAGAGCATAAATTAAAAAACATGACCATGATGTGTTGGCAATTCTCATCAAGACACTAAACCTGTTTTTAATTAATATGAACACATGTCAGTACAGACTAGATATATGATTTATGTTCAAGTACTGAGTACTGTACATACTGTCATGGTATTCTAGCTAACAAAATGGCTGCTCAAATCCATAGGATTTTTCTGATCTTGATGAAGCATGTACAATGCCCCCTCTGCAAGGAAAAATGTTCTCTAAGACAATTGTAAGATTGTCAAAAAACTTGATATCATTTAAATTTTGAAAAATGCGTATAAATATAACTCTAAAGAAGCACAATAAAATATATTGTATAATTCAAGATTAAAAAAGAACAAAGTATAATATGTGAGCATTTATACATCTTTATAAATATAACATCTGTATAAATATACATACATATACATATCGAACATGATCATACCCTTCTCTTTTTGCTGACGGCCAATTAGGTGATGAAAGCTACCTTCCACCGCTATGTTGCATCAACCTGGGTCACATTGGTCCAATCCCTAAGAAATGAAGAAAACCACCACCTGATGATGTGAGTCGAAAAATCGTCAGCGGCAAGAAGATTGGGCTAATCATTTTGGGTTTTACACGCAAAATCGTGCTTTGTGTATGTATATATATATATATATGCATGAGATGTATAGTTTCAAATCATTTCGGTAGATTCACGATTTTTTTCACCTGGGAACCGGAAATATCCGAGCCTCTGAACAGTTTCGGTCGAACTCTTGAACTTGTTTCCATCAACCTGTTTCAGGTTTCTTCTGTCAAACTTTGGGAGAGTAATACTATTACTATTGATGTTTCGTACACCTGGCATCACCTATATAGGTTCGTGCAGGCCGGACTTCTGAACCATCAACAGCATTAATAATTGGATTGTATATTGCCCATAGCATCCATGGGACTGGTATATTTACCTAAACATTTACCATATTTTAATATATTTTACCGATAAAATTGACCATTCATGTAGGTAAATATACCATACATGGATCTCAAGAATCTTATGGGTAGTGGATTCATTCCCAAAAATTGTTTACATTACTCTCACTCTTTGCACGAGTCCTGGGACACCCCTGCTGTAGTGCTGCTGCCACAGCCCATGGCTCATGGCAAAACACCGGCGGAACAGCCCCGCAAAAGCGTCGCCCTTCCACCAAAGGGCCCTTCCAAACGTCATAGTCGGGCTATTGACATGGAGCAAACGATATGGATGATGTGAAATCTGGAGTAGTAGGTATTGATGATTTCTAACATGTTCACTTTAATATCTCGGTTATTGACATGGACATATGATATATCGACTTCAAATGTTGCTTCATAAACCAAATGCAACAGTGAGACTCGAGTTGTCTTTCTCACTTAAATATCCCCCATATTGGCACGAAGTTGAAATACCCCCGATGTTACACCAAGGTATTGATATGTCTCAATTCATTACTTGCTGCAAAAGTTTCAGGTCTGGTTTTTGAGGATTGCCTTGCGGCTGGGGATTCTCTCCAAGCTGTATACATATTTAAATCATATTTACCTAAGTGAGAACATGGGTTTTAGGCACCTGAAAGCATTGGTAGAACATGGGTTTCTTTGTGCATGCTGCATGCCATGTTGCGATATTTGCAGAAATATTGGACCAACCTTCTTGTCCTTGAACAGCTGAGCATCATTTTTTCAATCATGTACAGCAAACAACGATGGGGCATGATACGTGTATTTAGAGTTCTCCAGTTGGGAAGGACTCTTCTTCCACGACTCCACGACTGTTTTGAGAGGGGCGATAACATCATGAAACTTCATTGGTCAAGCTGAAGGAAGGGTCGTTTTGGTAGGGTAGATCTTAAAAAAGCATACCGATTTTAAAAACGTGGGAATCCCGGAGCTTCATTTCACCAGTACTGGGAGCCAAGACTTTCTCTCAAGTTGAAAGTACACCAACTCACAAGAGGAAGCAAAGCAGGATCCCGGCTTCCAACAGAAGGGAACGTGCATTTGCTTCTGAATTTTCGAAAGCAAAAAAAAACGAACCTTTTAATAAATCAATGTCACCAAAACACACTTTTCGTGTCACTTTTCTAGCTCGGCAATGATCATCTGCCAAAAGTCACAGGGCTCCCGGACGGGTCCGAACCCAACTTTGGGGTCGTCGACGCCGCGTCTACCGCGTCTACCATCATGATGCCAAAAGGTGGGCAAAAGGTGGTTAAGGAAGAAAAAACAACAAAACACCTTCCTTCCGAGTCCAGTGCTCAACACACGCCACCCTCCGTCAATGGCTGTTCAACCCGCCATCTATCCCTCTCCAGCCTTCACCTTAGTAGTCCGAAAAATCACCCCCCCCCCCGGCCATACCCGGAGATGCGACGCATCTCCGGGGTTCCGAAAAGGTTTCTTTACCCCAGGTTTCAATCCCACAGGATCCATGTATGGTATATATATACATACCTACATTTGGTTGATTTTTATGGTGAATGTAGGTAAATACACCATGCATTGAGACCATTGAGCATCTGGGTATGGTATATTAATTAGTAGGAAAATAATATACAAACGTCCCACGGATGCTATGGGTACCTTGGCTATTTTTGTTGAGGATTCCCCGGAATTCACAATATATCTCCATTCCCATGTATCGCCTTGTATATATCTGAACGATTTTTGTCCCATGATTCCCGGGTTTTTCCTGAACTCAAGGGCATTTTGGAGGGGGATTCCCTGATACAAATTACCACCATTTCGATGGAATTCACAACGGGCAGTTTAGGGTCGTGATGCGATTTGCCCAGATGATTGGTAGATTTGACCGCGGAGAATTTCCCCAAAGTTTCCAGTTACCATATGCTCCGTGCATGGAATATTTACTCTACATTTACCATATATTTAAGCCACATGTAGGTAAATATACGAGTCCCATGGATCCTATGGGGTTGGAAATCAGGGATTTACAAAGACCTTTTGAAAGTCACACTGGGTGGAGAGCAACAAAGTCGCTGGTTAAACACCCAGTTGAAAGGAATGTATGAAGGCGTTCAAGCAGGAGAAGTTCAACTCTTATCAAGAGGTCCCCCCAAATCTGAGAACCATTCGAGAAACTTATGAGAAAATGAACCTTCCTCAAATTTGAGCGATCTTAAGGCATTCTCCACACCAAAAGTGGACATATGTTTTTGTTTTTTTGGATTTGCTTAAGAGGTGGTTGGAAAAAAATCACAAACATATCAACCAAAAGAAATGTGGTTCGGTTTCATGTTAATTTACCGTGGTACAACGCAAAAAAAAATAGTAAATAATAATCATAATAGTTAATAATAATAATAATAATAATAATAAGCTTAAACAAATCCAAGATTTTTTTATTGATGCGGATTCTTCTGGTTTATCACCCTGACCCGTGACATCATAAGAAGATCACCGTTTTTCACTGCGTTCTGCCGAGCCCCCCAACGTTCCGTTTGGCCTTTCCCAACCTCGATAGAAAAAAGTTGGAAGTGGTTGGTTAGGGGGCTGAAATCCTACCCAGTCATTTGGGGATTACACCCCGGAAAACTAACATGGTGATAGCTGAAAATCACCATTTTCAATAGGAGATACATCTTGAAATGGTGGATTGTCCATTGTCATCTTAGTGTTCGGGGGTATATTAAAAAACATGATGGGAATCCCTACTCAACAACCAGAATAATTTGGAATGTCACAAGGGTTTTGAACAGAATTCGCGAAGGATTGTAGTTGGGATGATTCCCACTGATTGTTTTTAAAATCATTGCAAGTCCCAGTGGTTAAAATAGTTACCCATACCATCCGGAACTGGTATATTTACCTACATGAATGGTTGATTCCTATGGTAAATGTAGGCAAATATGTTATGCATGGACGCTATGCGGTTAGGATGATTAAATCATGAAAAATGAAAAAATGTTGAGAAACTTTACCTGTCTTCCCACTGGTATTCAAACTCATTTCTTACGTCAAATTTGCGTTTTTCTAGAGGGACTTTGGTCTGGGTCCCTAACTCATCTTCCATGCTTGGTTGGTTGAAAGGGATTCTTCTACTTGATTTCCTCAAGATACTAGTAGATGGAAAAAGAAAAACCACACTCTTCCATACCTCCATTTTGGCGGTTCCACGTTAGTTTTTTCATGTGTGTCTTTAAAATCCAATTTCCAAATATTTCCAAGAATTCCAAGAGATCTCCAACAGGACCCACTGAACGGACTCCTAATTTTGGATGGAAGAATCTGTTTTTTTTCTCAAATTACCCGAGTTTCCTTATCTTTTTGAGGGGTGACAGGGGTCGATATCCTGACAATCACAACTCCCATCCACGCTGTGCTTTCCGGACTCCACATTTCGAGCCTGGCAAATGTGAATGGCCATGGGAGTAAACCCCTCATCTTGAAGCAACACCCCATAGATTTGCTTAAGGTGGTTGAAAAAAAAAATGAAAATGTTCACCCAAATGGTAGTTCGATGGTGATTTAGCATGGTAGAATCCGTCAAAAAACACGTTTAAACAAACAAAAATTACATCAACACCCCATCCATGAACTGCCAATCACTGCTGGTCGATCGGAATCTCAACCGATTCATGTTGATGGATTTCCATAAGCGATAGGTCATCGGCGGTTAGGATCCATCTCTGAGATAAGCGCTATATCCAGCCTTGAAACAACCCATCACGCATACACGCACACACACGCTCCACTGATTGCGATTGCACACGGATCATCCAAGTATGGTCATGGTTTTAATTTTTCGTGATAGACAAAATTCTGCAACCCCCAAAGAAACAAAAAAACATCTCAACTCCATCAACGCCATATGAACATACAGACTCTTTAGCCATCTGTGTTCCCATGTCGGGCATCGACAGCCCCCATGGTCCATGTAACCCTACCCCATATACAGTTCCAATAATGTATCACTAGTATTCACTAGTGCAGTTCCATTTTGGGAAATATTTCGGTGTTTCGTGAGTTCGTGCCGTGACGCAAACCCTCGCCTTGGATGCAAAAGTCAAGGAACTTGTTGTCTCTGTAACATTGATCTGGGCCTCGGAGATCCAAAGGGGGGGACGATGCAATAGAAAAGTGGTTCCATTTTGGGATGGCCATATCTGAGGGTCAAAAGAACATTTGGTAACTTATGTAATTTGAAATATCGTAGACCAAACCTTGCCCGCGTGGTCATTAAAAATCCGTCAACGTGGTTCGTCCCAAAAAAAAACGTGTTTTGTTTGGTTTGGTTTCGGGTTCCCAAGATAAAAAATGTTACCCCCAAAAAATGTGCATGTTCTGACAACCTGGAATGCATTGTTTAATGATCCACATGTAAGAGTGTTGGCCTTCGCTTGATTGAACATTTGAAGAAAAATCATCGCAGATCGACTGTTTGCCCCGCATATGCACTTTGCATCTCATCTCGCAAAAAAATTTCCTGGGACGCCTGGAAAACTGAAACAGCTGAACCAAAAGAGCATGCACAGAAAACGCATGCACATCGCAGCACATGTGGTGGCAGCAAATGAGAGGGAGGCGACCAAAGGAAAGGATTTCCGTGAGATGTTTTTCAACCTTCAACGTGCTGGGGCTCTTCGGAACATACTATCGATTGACAGCTTGCCTCCCACAACGATGCCCGCAACCAACGAGAAATAATACTCCAAAGCCTGTGAACCTATTATCTCATGTTATATCTATCTGTCCATCTGTCTGACTATCTTTCAGTCATTCTATCTGCCAATCTGTCTATCTACCAACCATTCCATCTGCCAATCTGCCAGCCTGTCTATCTATCTTTCTATCCATCTATATATTTTTATCATTTTTTATCTATCTATCGATCTACCTATCTATCTACCATCTGCATCACACAGCGGTGCCTTCAAATCACCACGCCACTTGCACAGAACGGGGCACCAGCCCGAATCTTCCAAAACTCGCTGGGAGAGGGTGGGCTTTTCAAGAAAAGGCCCATCCACAATACCAAATGTCTTTGTTACCAAGGCATCAAACGCGTCGCGGCCCATATACGGAAGTATTACCGTGGAGACGAACAGTCTTAGACTTCCGGAATTTAAAAACTCACAAAAACTGCTTCCGTTGAGTTCGGTCGATTCGTGAATGAATATCGTTCCGAGAAAAAAGGACGGGTCCCATGCACACACAGCAAATGGTCCCGGAAAAGGTTGTGGCATCGAATCGGAAACATTCAATGGGCATTGAAACTTGCCTGTTTGAAGAAGTTGCCTGAAGGCGTAGTCTCAAATGCAAATTCAACATATAAACATGTCACGGAAATTCCGGAATTCGAAAGCTTGGCAAAGGACTCAACATCTGTCCATAATGTTGAATACCTTTTTTGTGTCAATGTGATGTTCAACGTTTAGGTGTTCGTTGTTGCCGAAGTATACATATCATATATACAGCTGGCGTAACATGATTAAAACGACCAGGGCCATGATTTCATTGAGCCAAGTTCAGTGGTTTCACTCAGTCCAGGAAATCTTAGTATTGCGTAGTCATATCTCGAAGAAAAAATACCAGACACCTTTGTTGCAATTCAAGGCTTCAACTGCTCATTTTGGGACCTATCCCAAATCATGAATGAATCCCCTGATGGACTTGTGAGAGCTTCCTTCCAAAACAATCAATCTACGTTTATGACACTTCTCATTCATTACCGCATGCAGGTATATTATAGAGGCACATAGTCACCTTCCCGGAAAAAAAGAAGGTAAGGCCCATCATCCTATGTTTCACATCATCATGCATCCACACCCAGAATAACAAAAAAATATGCTTCAATTTTGAAAAATGATGGAAAAAATGCATGAATTGTCGATCCGAAAAGGTCCCCATAGTTAAAGACCCCCATAGGGATTCGAAACATCGAATCCTCTTCCAAAAAATATTTCGAACTCAAGGGTGGCCTTTTCACAGATCCAAGAATTCTTGGGGATTTTGACTGTACCTGCTTCCCCTGTATCCATCGAAAGTAAATGCAGCCCTATCACTATCAACTCTTTAAAAACTTCCAAAAGATGCCTCAACTTGAGGATGTGGTAGGATTTGTGGGTTGCACCCTCGAGCCTCCAGACTTTTTGGCCACTGCTTTTACTAATACTACAACAAACTCCTGCTGATAATCCAACTGAGACCTTCGGGCTTTATGCATTTTTTCTCCTATCCCCTCATCCAGTCATATTCTCGAATGATGATTGGGATGTTCAATCACCTCAAAAAAGCATAGTATTGGGGTTCCACCATTCTAGGGATGTGAGCCAGGATCCCTATAGGCCCTAGGGATCCTTTATACCCTAGACACAACGGGGAAGTGTCCTGAGGCAGAAACAGCGCCGGTGCATCGACCGTGTTTTTTTTTGGCGATTTCAGAACGCTGATGAGTTTCTTTTCACCCTTACCCTCCGGTAATATAGCCATGGAAAATCCACCATTTGTAAATGAGTTTCCTATTGGAAAAGGGGAATTTCGATTGCTATGTTAGACTAACGGACCGTATATGACCGTATATAAATCAAGAAAAAGTACCTTTCGTCTTTCATACTTTTCTTTACCGCTTGAATCAAAAGGAACAGCAAATAATAAACGTATCAAAATTCTTCAAAATCGTGCTCTTGTTTTTCTCAACCAAATAAACCTTTAATGTAATTCCCCTTTTTAAACCTCAAATCAAGCAAACTCAATCACTTCATTGACAATTTCTCCTGAACAATCTCTTTTTCAAAAACCTGGTAAATCCCCCCCAAAAAAAAATCCAACCCAAAAACCCGCACGAATCTGGTTTCGCCCCGAAAAAAAGCCCCAACATCGAACCCAAAACGGCACGTTTGTTTGGCCCGAGTGGCGGGAGAGCATTGCACGATCATCAAGGTCTTCGAATCGCCGCCCAAGGAATCCTCCACCGTTGGTTTCCCCACCACGACTGGAGGTGAACTGTGGGTTAGGTGGGTTTGGTAGGATGAATGCCGGACACCGAATCTATTCGACTGGTGTATTTACCGATCCATGTTTTTTTTGGGAGGTTTTTATGGTTTTCATGTATGTAAATGTATAGGCTTTTATCGCTTTTATATACAATCGTCCCATGGAACGTTTGGGAATGGTTAAGGATCAATGGTTTATTTCACCTACTTATAAATGGGGTATTACTTGGGCGGTTATAACTTATACCTTATAATCTACTCACTGATCCTAACCTTTGATCCTAACTTCCGTCCCGGGACATCCCAACAACAAAAGCACGGAAACTGCCAAGAGTAGTGCCTTGGTGCTGAGGGGAATCAAGGTTGAAAAAATTACATGAAAAATGCACGGAAAAAAAAGGTGCACATTAAATTGAAGCTCTACAAATTCAAAACACGGTTCATCCGAGTGCCTGTTTTTTTTCAGGAAAGAATGTCGAAAACAGAGACCCATTCGATTCCTATCGAGATTTTCTTGTTGATCAAATTGATGTAGCTGAATTCTGTACATGTCTTTCCGATCTTCCGGTAGTTCCGCGGAAATCTCAGTATAGAAATGAATGCGAGGATGGTGGTGAAGTTATGAGAAAATCCTGCAACCTGAATTGTCAAAACATGTTGACGGGGATTTTCCCATCTCCCATCCCTTTCACCACTAGGTCGGGTTTGTCAGTGGGCAGTTTCATTGCTATAACTTTGCCCAGACCGACCTGACATGTATAAAACCCTGTAAATAATGGTAGATTCTCCCAACCTCACCTAGTGATTTCTGGCTGCCATCAACACTATCAGGGATCCCCGGATCCCCGTTTCGATGCAGAAAAATGGACCACGGTCCTTCAGCATCATGGTGAGTTTCGAGTTCCTGGCATTTTTTCGTCCCCAAGGAGTTTGGTGAGTTTAATGGTGAAGTTTAGGCTCGGCTTTTTTGAGAGAAATTTGTTGAGTCAGAGCTCTTCCAAATGACATGTTTATGTATTGCAAATTCGTTTATCTGAAAAAACAACGACCCAAAGAAAGAAAGGTATGAAAATTGAATGGTACCTCAAAAAATAAATGGTGTTGATGGTCCCTTACTCAACGCCCCAACGTTTTGTTTTCTTTGCCAAATTCCAAGGCACTGTTTGATAAGCAAATCCATCCAATCCAAGAATCCAAGTCCCTGATTCGTTTCATTCATGGCTTTCCCCAATACGGCGTTGATGCTTCAGAAATCCGGCGAGAAAACCACCGTTTGGATGGTGGTAAAACCCTGAAAATACGTTGATAAACTAGCAACCTCAATGGGTTAGCCGGATTTCTGAACCATCAACAGTAAAAACTCCTCAGTAAACTGAAAGGTTTAACCACTGCTTCAATGAGAATATGATACAACCCCAAAAATTCAACCTACAGGCCATCAAAGATCAATGCAGTTGAAAGAAGGTACATAACCATAAGGTTTAGGGTCCATTCATCAAATTCCAGGCCGCAAATACCCAACTCATGTTGAACGCACGTACTTTTGGTACTACAACTGTTAACTTCTTATATATCTGTTGCTAGCACGTGGTAAATATCTTGATGGATCTTGTCATATGTTGCCTTCCATCGGGATCTCTTTATCTATGTTGTCATATTTGTTCTGTATCTTCTTATATCTCGTTGCTTGAAAAAAGATATAGAAATCGATTCCAAAAAAAACAAATTGATATAGACGTCGGTAAAAAGATAAATAAATAAAACGTCAGTAGATGTTGTAGATTTCAATCTGGATACATCATTCTTATCTCAACTGGCCCCCCCCTGACCAGTCGGCCTGTAGTTCACATGGCCGGCTTTCGCTTGCAAGGTCGCAACAACCTTGCGGGGGATGGCAAGGGCAACCAGCTATAAATTAATGATTAGTCAACCCGGGCAGCTCCTAATATACTCAGAAATAAGGCCTTATTAAGGGAAACCAATAATAGTTAATAAGCCCTTAATAAGGCCTTACTTCTGGGGGGGTATGTTGGGATGGGGGTAGGTTTACTTGCTATGCTCAGATTTGTTGTTGCTTTTTTCCGGGAAACAAACGAAGGACTCGGAAAAACTAATGAAAATCATCAAAACTTGAAACGAGAAAGCATCTGAAGGTTCTTATGATATTTAGTTCCACTTCTAATTTTCTGGGGAATACCGAAGGATGATTATTACTGGTAGTAGTGATCGGGATGCCACAAGTTGCACGCTAGTTGGGACCTACATTGTAATAGAAATGAACATTGAAGCATGTTGCTTGAAAACTACTTGGATGTCCATGGAAGTTAGTAACTAGTTAGTAAGTTGGTTTATAACCTATTTAAGGGACTTATAACCTGCTTATATAGGGGTTATAACCCAGTTAATAAGTACCATGCACATCCCAGTATACAGATTGTTGTCGCTTCTGAAATAAAACTCTTACAGTACATCAGGGTGATGCTGAGGAATTTTCCAAATGAATCAATGCTCCTTTTTTAAGGCTATTCTCAAAGTCCATCATCACCACATATCCAACACCGCAAGAAAGAAAATTCGCCATTGAAACATGGGGTGGAAATTTTTGATTTGCCATTGTCATATCATATCAAATAATATATATATATATACTTACTGGGGCAGTGGCCAGGAAGAAATAAGGGCACCCTTTTTGTTGTCATTATCTGCATACTTCAACTTTTCAGAGAATATACATGGGGGGGACTTTGGTTTGAAAGCATCTTTAAAACAGAATGGAAATGGTACTCGGGTTCGCTCCCCCACACAACTCCCATACAAACCAAATGATTGTAAGATACTTCTGTCCATTTGCTAAGGCCGTGAAAACGGTTGGGAATAAAACGCAAGGAAGGGAAATTTCATGTCAGCAGCCTTGCACTCCCACATCAAAAAAAATGTATGAACTTCGAATATGAATATCAAACAGAAAGGAACAAAGAAAGCCTCCTGAAAAGGGGGATTGCACCGAAAGGTGCATACCAGAGTCTGGACGACCAACTGTCAGGCATATGAGCCACTGTATTTTTTCTGTGACGGCAGTAATGGCCAGTATGTGGCCCTTGCTCGCCACACCTTCATCGGCCAGTATGACACCCCATGACATCATCACACATCACATCACAGCACATGACATCACCACAGCAGAACGGCTGAAGGCTGGTTGACACAAAAAACTCTGAAGAACCCAGTGTGACACTTCCACGCCCAAATTGAAGTGACCAGTATGACACTACCACGCCCAAAGGCGAAGTCTTCGCTAGTACCCTATCGAACTTGCTATCAAACAAGCACACTGGGTATGAACGATCAACCTGTTTGAGTTCGCCAAAGCCTGTTCAAACACGAATCAAAATCTTGAGCAGTCAGGCCAAGAACACAAATTTGCTGAACTTTCACATCGCCTCTCCAAAAATCTTGCGTCGCTTGCTGGGCAAGACCCCGGTCATGCTACTTTCCAGAAAATGTACAATGCTCACTACAAGCAAATATTCGAACAAGAAACAAAAAAAACAGAAAAAAGGGCAGAATTGCGCCATCCCTGTCTTGATAGGGGGTCTTGCTAGCAACCTCCTTCCGGACGGCATGCCCAAGGCATGCTAGTCTAACTGGCGGTCACCAGAAAAACATCAAGATCGACGAGGAAAACGAATATGTAAATACAATTTATGGAAACCTGTCTTGTAAAGGGTATCCCCGGAGACATCTTTTACGACGGCATGCCCAAGGCATGCTAGGCCTGATCACGGGTTGTTTGCACGACCCAAGAAAACGACGGCCAGACTGCCAGCACTCGAAATTTCCAGAACTGGATATTTTCCAAACACGGCACGCACTCAAACAGGCCATGACGAACTCAAACATGCTGATCATTCATACCCAGTGTGTGTGATAGCAAGTTCGATAGGGTACTAGCGAGGACTTCAATTTGGGCGTGGTAGTGTCATACTGGTCACTTCAATTTGGGCGTGGAAGTGTCACACTGGGTTCTTCAGAGTTTTTTGTGTCAACCAGCCTTCAGCCGTTCTGCTGTGGTGATGTCATGTGCTGTGATGTGATGTGTGATGATGTCATGGGGTGTCATACTGGCCGATGAAGGTGTGGCGAGCAAGGGCCACATACTGGCCATTACTGCCGTCACAGAAAAAATACAGTGGCTCATATGCCTGACAGTTGGTCGTCCAGACTCTGGTATGCACCTTTCGGTGCAATCCCCCTTTTCAGGAGGCTTTCTTTGTTCCTTTCTGTTTGATATTCATATTCGAAGTTCATACATTTTTTTTGATGTGGGAGTGCAAGGCTGCTGACATGAAATTTCCCTTCCTTGCGTTTTATTCCCAACCGTTTTCACGGCCTTAGCACACCACCGTCCATACAACAGAAGCAGCAACATCAGCAGCAACAGCAATATAAAAAACAGAAAACAAGCAGAGAAACACAAAAACAACAAAACCCACAACAGCAACAACCACAACAAAAACACCAGCGAACAAAGAAACAAACCACAAAACCAACAACAACAACGACAACCACAACTGCACCATCAAGAAAAACACTCACGATCAACTTGAAAATCAACATGAACCATGAACCTGAAGTCATTGTCTGCTCTAATTCCCCCCCAACCCCTGCAGCCATGCATGTCACGTCAAATATAGCGATATTTACAAAAAGGGAAAAAGGGCAGCACTGCCCATCTAAGTATATGTACCCTCCCCAAACGATCACAAATCCCCAACCAAGAAAGCCGGAAACTCAACCTTGGTAAAAGGATATTAGTGATCGTTCTCTGGAGGGTATTCATTCCTGAAGGATCCAGGTATGATATATTTACCTACCTCCATGAATGGTTGATTTTTATGGGTTTTCATGTAGGTAAATATACAATCGTCCCAATGGATCCTATGGGGATTGTAGCCAAATGGACACAACATGGATGTTTTGAAACTGGTTTTCGAGTCCAACTCGCCCTTTTTCTCACCGTTTTTTTGGGGACCCCTGGCATCGCCAAGAGCCAGCAAACTCTTGTTGATGTTTTGTGCCTGGCGCTGCTTGAAAAATGGAAACTCAACGGGAGGTTCTCCAAAAAACAGGTGGTGACACCAACGCCACGTGGTCACGACTTCTGCGGTGACAGGTGGTTTTTTCGGATAAAGAGGAGTAAAAAGGTGGGAAATCTGGAAGAAATGAATTACTTCCATATGAACCATAAGACATCGCCAACCTGAATTGTCAGGTCCAAAATAAATCCTCCCGCATGAAAAAACTCGCGAATCTCCACACCGGAATTTGCATGATTTAACCACCATTTTCACCACCGATTCTTAGGGATGCTTAGGTGATGGAAGGCCGCAAACTGGAGTCTGGGGTAACTGGCAGCCGCTGGTTCAAGGTGCTATCCCCTGGAAAGATGGGCGGTGCCAAACTTCCCCTTTCGCCTTTCACCCGCACAACGATTTTTTCGGAAATCCGAACCATAAACTGTTGGTGAAAACATCCGGAGTATCTTCCAGGGGTATGTGGGTGGGATCTTAGACCGTAGGAACCATATAACTTATAACGTATTGGTATATTTACCTACTAATTTCCCGGAAAAATCAACGATTCATGGATCGGTAAATATATCAGTCCCATGGATCCTGTAGAGTATGCCTATCAGCAACTAATCACCAAACATTTCAGGAACCTAAAATGGAGGTACTTACCTATATAAGCTGCTATTTTGAGGCTTATGTAAAGGAAACCCCACCCCTAAAACAGCAAAAACATGGTTCTTTCGTATCTCCATTTTAGGTACCTGACACTTTTGATGAACTACACCCCCGAAAACTAACGAATATCCCCTAAAAAAGGGACGAAATGTCAGTAGGGAATACATCTTTTCACCAACCATTGGAATTTTCAGGGGATTTTCGTTAGTTTTCGTTTGTTTTCAGGGGAGTACATCCCGGAAATTTAACATAGCCCCTAAAAATAGTCCTTTCCAAAAGGAAAGTAGTCTTCCAACCACCATTTTTCAGGGGCGAGCTGTTCAATTTCAGGGGGAAATTTCACCACTGCTTCCCAACCGTTTCACCCCCCCGGTTCACCCACCCATCGGTCAACGGGTTCTGTTTTTTCTGCTTCAGCAAGTCCGTGAAATCGCTCCGATCCAAAGGACAGGTGGCACGTTTCGACAACCATGGAAGGATACATGCATCGTGGAAGGTGTGTCCTTAACAAATGGCAGGGGGGACGTTTAAAAAGGCATACCTGGAAAGCCAAGTGCCCTATTTTTAAGGCAATAGTTGCTGGTTTTGGGGGTAAAGTTGCCTAAAAAAATAGGACACTTGGCGTTCCAGGTATACGTATATATAGCTGGTGGATTATCGCACGGAATTTTTGTTTTGCAATTTGCATGGAGCATGTCTTTGTTTGAGTTATATTCCAAACATGTTATCATTGGATATGCCAAAGGGTTTTCCTACAGGTGTACTCCTTGCATTGTGATTCTCTTCGCTCATAAAATTCATACTGGTCCCCAAAATACCATGCATGAATGTTATGCGCTATGACCTGACACATGTTCCCCAACACAAATCCCATAGCCCCCTTCAACTTGTACCCACTTGAAGAACACACACACACACACACACACACACCGTCACTCAAAAAAAACAAGCTGTGCAGGGCGAGAATGGCCAAATGATTTGGAAAAAACACAACCATTTGAATTGAGTCGCTGTATCTCCTAATTGAAAATCTGGTTGGTGGGTTCAACCCATTTGAAAAATATTAGTCAAATTTTGATCCTTTCCCCAGGTAGGGGTGAAAATAAAAATGTTTGAAACCACCACCTAGTGATGATTCCAGCAAACGCCAGGTTAGTTTAAAACGGAGGGTGAAAACAGCTGAAAACTTCTAACGGCCGTTGTTCCCTGAAAAATGATGCGAACGGAAGACGATGTTGTCGTCTAAACATGGTCAATTTTCAGGTAATATGTTAATATGCTGAAGGGTTTTAGTAAATCCGTTCTTGACCTCGCATCATACATCTGTTCCAAGGGTCCACAGGGCAAAGTCCGAATTTTTCGAGTCCTCTTGAACAGCTTGCCATGGCAAATTGCACAATGTTCACCTGGAATCGACAAATTGCCGGAAACAATTGCCGGACATCTTACGAAAACAGATTGGAAAACAGATTCATGAAATAGTATCACATAGGATCCATGGGACTGGCATATTTACCTACATTCAGTTAGTATGGTAAATGTAGGTAAATATGCCATACATGGCTGATATGGGGTATGAAATAAGCAATCAAGGGGGCAGGTTGCCAATGAATCACGACCAAACACCTGAAATTTATAGGTAGTTTTTCCGCCGGGTGCATCACATCATTTTTGTTGGCAAATCTATTTAATTGCACCGGAGCAAAAGTAGATGGCACAGTTATCATGTATTGGTTTATATAAGCCCTGTATAAACCCACCTTTGGGGACTGTGCCATGTATTTTGGCCATGGGGTAATGATTTTTTTTTGATAGTCTCAGGTATTAGACACTTTTTTGGTTGCCTGCTTAGAGGGCAAACTTTTTCCAGCACCCTTGGACCCCAACAACCCATGGGAAAAATGAAGGTTTCGATCCCCAGAAATATGGTTGAAATCACCCGTAAACATGAAGGAAACGTGGGTTCCCATGGCAAATAAGATACTTAGTAGTAAGTTATGATTATAAACGCCCCACTAAGAGCCTTAGAAAGTACTTCTGGCCCTTTGCATTTATTATCTACGACAAGTAACTTGAACATCTAAGTGGGGGTTGGAAGACTACCTGCCCTTTGAAACTAGTCTCTGATCCCTTCTCAGAAAACAGTGTGTCCCCCACCTTTGGGTACATCTTCTCGATGTGCATGTCGCGCAGGAGGAAGCACTTCTAACAAGGCTTCCAGCAATTCTGACCTCGATGCTGAGGAGACCAGTTGCGCAAAACCCACCAATGACATTCCATTATACTTTTGGTTCATGACGGGATCCTTCTGTTTTTTTTCCAAAATTGAGGAAGGTTTTTGCAACATGCTGGTTCCTTAGCTCCCCCAATCTACGTTGGCAATGTGATTTTTTTATTTTGAATCATAACAGGTTGCGATGCTTGACTGGGTCATGTCTAGGATTCTGATGTTATTTGGTGGTTGAACCAACCCCATCTGAAAAATATGCTCCTCAAATTGGATCATTCCCCCAAGGTTCGGGGTAAAAATAAAAATATTTGCAACCACCACTATAGTGATGGGTTGTGATCATTCCAGCTGGTAAATCATTGTTTGTTTTCAGAAAACCTTCCTTTTCAGTGGCTGTTTTGGAACAAAACATTCACTCACAAGAAACCCGGGCAAATCATACAATACTAGTTTACCAGCCTGAAAAAAATCTGAAAGAGATGCCTCTCCCACAAACAATTAGGATGAGAAACATGGATAAACCTTGGCATGTTGCAAGCCCTTCGATGTTTTACGGTGTAAAATGTTAAAACAAACATGAAATCGACAATAAAAGTTGCTGTTGAAGCTCAGGCCAGTGACCCCACTTGTCGCTTCACCCCAGTCCGTCGCACCGGCCGGCCCAGTGCCGCATCAGCCGCATCGTTGGCGGCGCGGCGCACGGCGCGCAGCGCCGCGGATACAGCCATCTGCCGTGCCGACGCCAGCTGCGACGGCCGCGCCGCGGCCGGCCGTGCCGGTGCTGGCCGTGCCGCTGCCGGCGCCGGCGCCGGTGCTGTGCGAGGACGCCAAGGCAAGGCGATGGAACGTAGGACGCCGTGTGTTGCATGACCGGCATCAGGACCAGGACGGGAGGCCTTCTAAAGGAGAGGGTCAACTGGGCTGAAAAATCCTGGCCATTTCTTTTTGGAGGTCTTTTACTGATCGTTTTTTTCCGGGAAATGAAAAAATGCCCCCATTGCGCCTGTGAAGCCTGTCCGCTTCCGCCACGGCCCAGTAGACCTGCCGAGGTTAAGCACTGCAGCTGAGCGTGGATGATGTAAGGTTCCTTCAACCTAAGGCAGGTGGATGACTTCAGCTTCGGTGAGGTCACCTGGGTTTATTACCTGGTTAGCCTCATGTCATAGAAATTTTCCAACTGGAGACATGTCATAAAGATTCGGATTCCAACTGAGACATGAAACAGGGTAAACTATATTATGTCCATGCAATACAATATAGTCACATTATAGACATCAAGACGTAAATACAACTTGCATGCATACATTGATATGCCTACCATGTTTCATTTCATATATTTTCTTTGATCTGTCGATAATCCACTCCCAGATACGAGGGTTTTGCAAGTGATGCATGCCCCCCCAGCTTACATCGCATCAAAACCATTGCAAGGCAATGTATATAGAGATATTTTTTCCCTAACCCCCCCAAACAGTGTTCAAAGATCTGGGGAATTTATAATAAATCCTGAATGAAGGGTATTTTGCGGGGATTCCCTTACTAAACGGTGACTACTCGGCGGGTTGGTCGTTATAATTTGCCCAGAAAGATGTTCAAAGTGAAGTCTGAGGTTTATTCGCAAATGACGCTTGTCAAATCTTGTCAAACTACATCAGATGCCATCTGGGTGATTCAGTTTTGCTCACACCTTTTGATGATAGACATCCACTTGAGAAGCTGGGATGTTTGTGTAGATATAAACCTTTGCAAAAAACATGGGAGATGTCAGATATGTATCAGATATCATATCACCTGATTGGCCAATGTGGTTTCCAACAACATGGGTATATTAATGTTTAATGTCGAACTTTTCAAAATTTTGTGTGTTTTTGTTGGTGTCATTTGTCCATGAACTATCATCAACCTCCAATTTTCTCAACTTGCTATTTCAATACATCCACCCTCCTGGCACTCCAATTGCCCTCCCAAAGTTTCACATAGCCCCTGAAAAATGGTGCTTGGAAGCTGGAAGACTACTTTCCTATTGGGGCCCGATAACTTTTCAGGGGCAAACTGTTCAACTTCAGGGGGTAGAGTACCCCCCCAAAATCCCCCGAAACACCGTTTTTTGTCGGAAAATTGCGCGATGTCGACATGGCACCATGGTCGTTCTACTTCCACGACTGCCACATCAAGACCTTCTGCATCTAATGGTCGATGACACTCGTGACAGAGTTGAGGGCGATAATCCCCTGCTGTGCGGACGCGGTAACCTGGGGCCGTTTTAAGGGTAGATCGAGGTTCAACTGTTTGGATGGTCCTCTCTTCTTAGAATTTGAATTTGCTTAATTAAGGTGCTTGGAAAAAACATGTTTAAAAAAAATTATCCACCTTAAATGGTGGTGAGTTTAATGGTGATTTAAAACCATGGTGTCTTTTAAGCCCAAAAAAAAACACCTTGAACAAACTCATAGGTAAATAAGATAGGGAACAATTTGATTTCCGGAACTCGTCGAGTTCAAAAACGCCCTTTTTTGTTGATAAAACAAAAAAGGATTTTGTTGTTCTTAAATCACTTGGGTTAAACCCTGAAACTCTAAGTCATAGAAAGCCTGATAACTTCGATGATACTTCATATGATGCACCAGGGTAGCCCAGTAGATGGCACAGTTACCATGTATTGGTTTCTATAAGCCCTGTACTAACCTACGTTTTGGGGACTGTGCCATTTACTTTGACCATGGGGTATATACAAATTCATCATATAATATAGAGGTCTTGTAAAAAAACACGTCTGGAAAGCACAACTATTTGCATGCTTCCGAAAATAGGGGTACCCCCAAATCATCCATTTCAATAGGGTTTTCCATTCTAAACCATCCATTTTGGGGTACCCCTATTTTTGGAAACACCCATATGTTACTATCTACTTGCGATTCATACCCGGGACCTTTTAAGTCAAATTTACTTCTGGTAAGTGTTAACCAACATCACTCTGGTATAAATATATACTAGTTGGTGGTTTCAACCCATTTTAAAAAACATTATATAGTCAAATTGGATCATTTCCCTAGCGTATATTAGGAAAAAAAACATCTTTGAAACCACCACCCAGAATATATTAGTACATCATCATATCATCATATCATCATCCGAAACCCAGGCTGAAACAATTCACTCACTTCCCTAACAACTTTGACACACAAAGTTTTAAGGCTTGTAGATTTGACCCTGAAGCCCTGAATCAAAGCCGCCAAAGCCTGGAGCTTCCAATATTGAGATCCATCATATTTATGCGTATACGCTGGGCTTCCACCACCATTAAAATAATGGTTGACCCAATTTCGATGATTAAAACCCTTAGGTAAGCAATGGTCGTTATATTAACACCCATTGTTTTAGTGATTTTAGTGGTGGTTGAATCCCAGGGTGTATATATATTTATTTATGGGTGTTTCCAAAAAATTGGGCTACCCAAAAATGGATGGTTTATAAAATTGGAAACCCTATTAAGATGGATGATTTGGGGGGAAAACCCACTATTTTAGGAAACATCCAAAGATAGGTACCATCTGTGGCGGCGTGTTGTTTCCGAACATGTTTGTTGGGACACAAATCTGCAACCTTGAGGTTGACCCAAGGAACAACACTCCGTGGGCAGCAAACTCGATGCTTCGGGACCCCTCCGGCCTTTGGGACCGGGGATGCTCTTCGCCTGGACGTAACTTTTCAGGGATTCCCTACAAGGTGGGCTTAACGAGCAGATCGTTATTCAAATGGAATTATATATGGTTAGCCCCTATAAATGGTCTCATAAATAGGTAACTGGGGTGGTTAACCCCGATAAATGGCCGAAAATGAATAAATAAACGGGTTTCACTGGTGTTAGAACTCACCCCGAAATAAGTGGAGTTATGACTATCCTCACTAAGATAACGATCGTGACGTGGCCACCTTGTGGTGACTAGCATCGTGGCTGGTGGTTACAGTAGATCGAACCTACACAGTATCTCACCTGGATTTTGGCCCAAAAGAGAAGGATACTTACAAAAGACCAACAAAAACACAACGCCTGCAAAATAATTTGTCCAAATCCCCTCCTGTAGAGGGTTCACTGCTTTTGAATGGGTAAACTTATCGGATGAAATCTCCCTCTTGATCCACCCTTTAAAAGGATAATATTCAGCCAACTTGGAGATGGTCAGAATCTATATTACAAGCACTACTGCCAGGTAAATTCAAGTGACCTATCTTGATTTGCTAGTTGGAGGTCACCCAAAACAACCGACCTGTTCATTCAACAAGGCGGTTTAGCAAGTGAAGTGGCAGTGAATTTCTGGCCTTCATTTCTGGATAATATGACATATACCTTTTTTACCACACAGATCCTGGCATGCCAGGATGAATATACACACATGCAATGTCGTTTCAAAAAGAATAAATCACTAGTTGGTGGTTTCAACCCCATTTAGAAAAATATGAGTCAAAATGGGTTCATCTTCCCCAATTTTCGGGATGAGAATAAAAAATTTTTGAGTTGCCACCAACTAAATATGGTCATTTATAGGATGTTATACAACTCCATTTTTAAAAACTAATAGAATAGGGGCCCACTTTGTGAAACTAGGCCACAAAATCCATCATAAATGCACTACACAGCTACAGCTACAACCGTTTCCCAATGTCACCTTTACATGTCTTCAGACCCAAAAACGGGGCACCTTGGCCTCCGGCTTCGGGGTGGCCTTCATTTCGGATGCCTTGGCGATCGCCGAATGAGGTTGCCAATTTTAGCGGGTTTTTTGTAGCAGGTTGGATGGCCTCAACCCTTGGATTTTTTCACAGTTCCCTTATACATGGAGATAAAGAACTGTAGGGTTTTATACACCACCAAGCTTAATAAAACTATAATTCATTGGTTGATCTAGTTCATAATAGTTTGTAGAAGTAGATTAAGTACACTGGTATATCATGTATACCTGTAAATTTTGGCCTTTTTCCAAAACAATCCAATGGTTTTCCTACAAAAAGTTTGCGAATTGGCTTTTAATGCAAGACAATTGGAAGCTCTTAAGTGGACTTCGTGGTTGTTTGACAAATCTGCGTCTTCGCCTCCATGAATCAACTGGTAAATACAACAAGATTGACTCATGGATCCAAACAAAAAATGGATGTTTCCCTTCCCCCAAAAACAACACCAAAAAAATCAAAACAACCATATGAACCAAACCACCAGCCCACTCACCAATCACCTAACACTGAGGTGTTTTTTGTTTGGGAAAGGTGCCTTTGAAGCCTTGATCTTTGAAGTCTTCTTAGTTTCCTTGGTCTCCTCATCCTTCCTTCGTTCCCTCTTTCGCTGTTTGCGTCGCTTCTCCTTCTGCCGCCGCTTTTGAGCTTTGGAGGAACGCTTCCTTGAGGAGCGTCTGGGTTCGGCACCCGTTCAATGGAAAGATGAATGCAACAGCTCAGTTGTTTGAGCCATTTATAACTGAAAACACATTGGTAGAGTTTACTAGGAGGGTTGGAAGATGTTCCAACTATGGTGGGCACCATGATGTTAAGTAGCGGCTTAAGGACATCGTTAGCGAAGTAAGTTTTGGATCTTGGTGGTTTAGGAATTCATGACAGTGAGATACATTGAGGGAATAGTGTATTGATGTGTACCAGTACCCATACGATCCATGTATGGTATGTTTGCCTACATGTTTATTATACTGTAAAGGTCTCTATACCATATATGGAATCTATGGGGTATAGAAGTCCATGTTCATAGCTTTTTGGGGACTCTTTTGGAGGTTCCCAACAAGCGAGCGCCACCAACGAGCTGGGTTGAAAGTAAAAGTTTCACAACCAAGAAGGAAACAGGACCAAACTCGCCAAAACCCAAAGATGCAACAGTTTCTCAAACATATGCGTACTGCCTACAAGCTGGGCCCTCTGCTAGTTTATAAGTTAGCTTATAAACCTATCCTTACAGGGGTTACAATCCCAGTTTCCCCATTTAGAAGTCCATTTATAGGGGTTGTATCTAACTTCATTTGTCACGATCGGCTCGGGGTCCACCTTCTAGTGATGTTAGGGAGCCCAAGTGTCTTTTTGGGAGTAGAAACTTCCCGAAAAACAAAAATGGAAAAAATGATTGGAAACTCCTACTGTTGATGGCTCAAATCCCAAACAACCACCTGGGATGTATGAAACCCTATAAAATAATGGGATAAACTACCATATCAACTGGTTAGCCGGATTTCAGCCATCAACTCCTATCACATCTTTCTGCAACAACAGTTTGTTCTTCAAGTCACGGTGGAGCAGGACGTTCTGATAGTATCACCACATCTTCCTCGTCACTATCCAGGATGAGGGTAGGTGCTGCAGGAAAGCCAGGCATGACCAGCTCTTGGACCGAGCTAAACAGCCATCATAGCAGTTGAGCCACGAAAAAAAAAGGCCTTACTTTCCATTATACTGGTTGTTTCATAGGCATCCGGACATAATGGCTTATCATAATCCTCATTTAACTGGGTAGGATGATTCTTAACCCCATATAAACCATCAACAACCAGGGGCCTTTTTTTTCATTGCTCAGTAGAAGTTAGTGACCCTTTGTCGCAGGTGTTGACCAGGAAGGATCCATGGAGGGTTGGCTTGGAATTCGGGGAAGTCTTCGGGCCCTAAGAAATCTCAAGATCCTCTACTAAGATGTCACAGGAAGTTAGCAAGGTTAGTTAGTGGGTTATAATCCCAATATACCCCAGTTACGAATGTACAATGATGTATTGCATCAAATGACTTCTCTCATTTGATCATTTGAGGGTAAAACCATGGGCATCTTTTGCATCCGCAGTGGATTCTTAATGCTGAGAAATCTACGAGCCCAAAGAGCAGCAAGCGATTGAAAAATCAGAGAAATCTACGTGCAAAGGCAGCAACCTGGGTGATTTTCCTTTCCAAATGGGTGAATTTGGCAGGTGAACCAGCCATTATGTACCCTCCAGGGAACTAACATATCCCACCTTGGGAAAAGGAAATCACCTTTAAAATCGCATTTTTGGGGGATATGTTAGTTCCCTGGAGGGTATTTCTTTTGCCAAAAAATGAACCATCCAAATTTTCTCGTAAACTCTTCCAGAAGTCACGAGGGCACATGCAAAAGGGTGCTACTTGGTACACAGTTCCTTCCACCACGAGACTTGGCTCCTCAAAATCACCAAGATTTGATACTCTTGACGCTTTTGACAAGATGGGGATGGTCATACAGTCTGGTCATTCAAAATTGAATACTTGGAGCATGTTTACCTGGAAAACTGAAAAAGTAGCATTACATCCCTGAAAACTAACATGGCACTTGAAAAGGGACCATTTTTAAAGGCAATTGCATCTTCCGATCATCAATCTTTAGGGCATATGTTGGTTTCACGGAAGGTATATGTTCTTAAGGTTCTTAAGCAACTGCCTAGAAGGTAAGTTGATGAACATCTCACTTTCATCGTTTCGCTGTTCTTCCCAGCGATCTTGCCTCGCGCATCCCTTGACCTGCGCATCGATTCGCAGGCCGAAAGAAACCCAAAGGGCTACCCATGATTTTTTTCCATGGCAGGGCTTTTCTGTACCCTTCCTTTTTTCAAAACATCTGAGATTTTATATCATTTTTTTTGTTTGGGGGGGGGGGGGTAACCACTCCTCCCAAAAAAAATGATCGATTTTTGGAACTTCTATGATTTGTGTTGCATACCAAATCGTGGCGCGAATCAACTTCTCAGGTGACTCCATGTTTGGTGATGTGTCGAATCACCTGAGAGAAATCATCCTTGGTAGAATGACAAAACATCGCCAACATAGTGGCAAAAATATAAGAATATCACACCTTAGTATATATTCATGTAATTGTATAGCAAGAAATTCTAACAAATTTGCAACTATGTAGAATAAACATACATGTTCAAACAATTGGGGAGTTGTGCATCCACCCTTTCAACATACGTGAAAAGATCGGGGTGATCTGGATCGACGTTGCGAAACCATGTAATCCATGCTTCTTAGATCTGCGACGAAAAGTTCAATGCATGGAAAAAAACACAAACATATTCCTATTTCCGTAAAAGCGTCACCTTGAACGAGCAAACAAACAAACAAACAAACAAACAAACAAATTGTATCTGTATGGCCACCATCCTTGTCTTAGGATCAACTCATGCCCTGGCTATCAGTGCTGGCAGGTCCACGGCGGGAACACCTTTTCGTTCTCCTTTTCTGAAGCCTTGAATCAATTGAAACTCGACCCAAAACACAAAAGTTGTCAGTCACAATGCAACAAAGTGCAACAGACTCTGATCATCATCCGTTCATCCTTCACAAAAATGCCAGAAAACAACAACAGCACCCAACCAGAAAAAAAACAGGAACTCCGCCATTCTTCCTCCCCATAACCTTCGGAATCCTCCCATTTTCCACCCCAGTGTGCCTTGGACACCTGATTTGTTGACATTTTCGGAGCCCGCCAAGTCGATCAAATTGATTTTGCCCAGATATTGTGTCTTGTCTTTCCGATTCACCTTCGGTGTTTTCGCGAATTCACGGAGGGCGCCAAAACGGTGAGGAGAAGCGGATTCACGGTGTCGGGTGTCGGAAGGACCCTTGTCTTTCTGGGGGGTCCCAGATCTTTGTATCCGGAAGGCAGATTTGCATCAATTAAGAGCGTTTTTAGCTTGGCACTTCATCCGCCAATTTTCCACCAACCAAAAAAAGGGAAAGTGATGCCGAAGGATTGAACGAAAAAATGATTGAGGTCCAGGGATGGATTTTTGCTTTGTATCACTATAGCCGTGCCAAGGCAAACTACCTTTTCCTCAACTGGTTTAAGCCGGATTTCTGAACCATCAACCCCATCAATTGGTAGAAAGTTGGCAATTTCACAAGCACCTTGTATATAAACAAAAAACAAGCCCCCCCACAAAAAAAAAAAACACCATCATCGAAATTCAAAAAAAAAGTCCTCCGGGGACCCTAGCTCCTCTTTCGGAGCCCAAAAAAGTTGTTGTTGCTGGGTATAGATAGATCATAGAAGCTTTATTGTAAATAGAAGTCATGACTTGCGGTTGCAGAAACTATAAACCTGCGGGGGGTGTGCCTTGGTATCAACACTCCCGAAAACTGGAGCGTTGATCTGATGAAAGTATTGTCCAATGGAATTCCTGTATAAATGAATCATGATTCAGGATCCAACTAGGGATACTCATCTGTTTGTCACTTAGATCTCATTCAGTATGGGAAAAGTCAATCATAATGAATCATCCCTACTCATGAACTACTCTGGCCACTACTAACCACTTATGACATATCATTCTGATTAGCTACGGCACAAGGAGCAGGTGTCAAGACGCAGAGTACTCTGAGTTTCCCGACATTGGTGGTCTTGACCTGAAGGAACTTCAAAGCAGGTCAATGATGACCGGATTTTTTGGGCCAAAAGGATGTTGAACCAATCCGAATTTTCTTAATGCCGTGACAGAAATGCAGTTTTTCCAAACAAGGGTGTCTTATTATCTTTATGTATATAGATATAAAATAGAGAGAGAGAGAGTACATATTTACCTCGTCCAGAGAATGTTGGCTAACATCCTAGAAACACCTCCCCAAATCAAAAAACTGTCGGTTCACATCTTCAATTTCAAGACCAACAAACACAAATTGACGATTGACGACCAAAACAAACAAAAAAAACATGAAGTTGAAAGACTTGAAACTTAAATCCAGAATGGACCATTCTGAGAGAACAAACATCAAGAAAAATTGGGGATAATTGTCAGTTTCCAGCCTAAAAAAATAGCTTCCAGTTGCTGTGGGGGTGAAATTCATTCCCATCGCTACTTCCCAATTCAGGTTGCACAGGTTGCACTGCTGATATGGGAAGTATCATTAGGGAAGCTCATAGGAAATGAGGGAGTCATACTGTTGATAAAAGAAATCTTACCTGGATTAGTTGCTGCTAGGTATACCGTAGAGGATCCATGGGACTGGTATATTTACCTATTCATTTGGCCTACATGTATGGTAGGTAAATATACCATACATCCGGACACATCACTCTGAACACCACACCTGTACGATGCTGTGGGAGCGGCTAGATTCGTCATTCATGTCCTGAAAAGGTGGATTTGAGAGTGCATGGTTTTTTCTGGTTCAATTGGTGGCCAATAACAACCCCTTAATCTTGGGCAAAAGTGGAATGCCGGGGTGGGTGGCCCCTGAATTTCCCACGTTTACATGTTTTATCTAGTTCCGGAAATAGGTGCTAGCTGCTACTAGAGATCATATAATTCTTTACAAGGAGAAACAATTGGTACATAAGTTTAGGGGTATATACTGCCACTTGGGTGATGATAATTTCTATCCAACCTACCATCTGGCACTAGACCAGAAAAATCCATGGAACCCATTGTCAACCCATGGTTGATTGCTCAAGAAGGTTGGTGGTTAACTAGGTTTCTCCCCAAGTGATAGTCCGTATGATTTAAAACTTCCTGTAGAAAATCCACAGAAACAAACATCAATGATGGGAAAATCATTGAGCCCTCCAACGTCTTATCCCTGGAAGTCAGTGGTTTGTTTTGGATGATGATATACCCTTACCATAAAAAAAAATGGTGGTTCATAAACCAACATATTAAAAACCATGGTGGTTGGACTTCCAGGGTTTTCTGCATTCCACAATAAAAATTCCGGCTGACTTACTCTAGGTTTTTTGCAGAAAAATGTCATTAATCCAACCCCGTTTGCTTGGGATTTGTTTCATAAGCACAGGAATGTATAAGATCTATTTTTGCAAATCCGTAGTCAAAAAATAAAACCGGACTGCATGTTCTGAAAAGATTCGGAACGAAGAATCATGACTATATTCATATAGCAATACATCATTTTTACATGTGCAACAGGTTCTTAAGCTTGTATGACAACCACAAGTATATTATATATTAATGGCAGCGCAAACAGTTTCTGCACATACTATCTGCATGATGAATTTGACTGCGAAGAAATTGCCTGAAATTCCAGGTAAACATCAGCAGCTTCTAGCTTCTACCCTTGGACCCCAAAACCATGAAAAATATGAAGGTTTTCATCCCTAGAAATACCTAAAAATGAGGGAAACGTGGGTTCCCGTGGTGGTGGATATGTGCAAAAATCCCAAAATCAACACTTGGAGGATCATCCCACTTAGTAAGTACGTTAATAACCATGGTGATCGTTTTCGTCCCATAAGGATTTGGCAACCTGGGGACTCCTTCCAAATGGCCGTGGCCTTTATGGCGTTTTTTTACGGGGGGCCCATCCTAACCACGTATCCCAAGTCCTGGGATGATCCTCCAAGCAAACAGGGCCTCTGTGCTCCCGAAAGGTCGTCCAAACTTCCCAGGTGTGGTTTTTCCCCCCCGGTCCGTGGCCATCACGGTGCGGTTGGATTGCGCCTGGCACGGTGTTTTTTTTCGGAAACTCGGGTGGAAGGGGCAGAGATGGATGGATACACCCCTGAACAAGGTAACATGGCCTTTAGCTGGAAAATGACCATTTTTCAATAGGAAATACCATTGACTCAGATGGTGGGGTTTTCCAGCTAGCCATGTTAGTTTTCAGGGGCAAAACTATCAGTTGATTATCTTCAGGATCATGATTCAAACTTGGGGACAACCCCCGGGCGTCGTCACCACCAGGATGGGATCTCAAGGTAAACCGACTCATTTGCCAAAAATTGCATCCTGGCAGGGGGCTTTGAGCCCACCTTTCTCCCAGTTGTTTTTTCCAAAATACGCAGCGTATTTCCGCATTGTGAAATGACAGATTATGAACCGGTCCCATAAAAAGTTGGAAAAATAGACAACTCTACACAGTACTTGGTGGTTGAACCAACCGATTTGGAAAATTGTAATTCGTCAAATTGGAAAGACTTCTTCACACCACCTCGTTTGAGGCAACCAACTCAACTACCACTCTCAAATATTCAATATAGATATAGATTTTGGGAGTGGATTTTTGGGTTGCTTTTTGTTTGGCAAAAAGTGGCCCTACAAACCCACGTTATCGATGAATTGATTCAACCCTTCAAGCAATATCTTTTACTCCTTTAGTCTACTGTTTGGTGATTTGATTAGTCTAAAAGAGTTTAAATATCTACTCAAAAGGTCTTTATATATGAAATTCAGGTATAGTTCTTCAACCTGCACGGGAGCATCAAAACAAACCGAACGAGGGTAAATTTGATTACCCTCCTGGGAACGATCACACATCCCTCCCCCCACCTCCATCCCATTTATTTTTATTGCTGGAAAGCCAAGCCGTGGAAAAATCTTCGGAGAAAATCAGACACAGTACCGTACCTCCTTCATGTACTCCAGCACTTGTTCCACACTTGTCACCGGCCTCTCTGTCAAGCCGGGCCTGAAAAAGGTGAAACTGGTTGGAACTTGGTTTGCCGAAGGAGGTGGGTGGGTTTGCCGAATCTGGGAACTGCTGGGAAAATGGTGGAAACCCGGTGACCAAAACGGAAGTATTGCAGGGAAAATATATAGGAATTTACGGTAACTTACAGTGATTTTTTTGTTGGATTTGATTCTGCTTCTTTTTTCTTCAAATTTTGGTTGCTTGATCTTATTCGACAATATGTTTATCCTGACATCTGGAAATGAATATCCCGCATCCTGATATCAATGGATACTATATATCTGCAAGTATCCAAGAGTTCTTGGTCACTCTGATGCCTTTTCTCTCAAAAACAAACAAAACATCATCATCTCCCAAGGTGTAATTAATACCCTCCCTAAAACTAACAGTTCGCACCTGAAAATAGGCCATCCCAAAAAGGAACTAAAAAGTGTTCCAACCATCCATTTTCAGGTGCAAATTTGCTGTTAGTTCCAGGGAGGGTAGTTTTTTCATATTTTTTGGGTGACCCGGATTGATGGGATTCCACTCCGCCAGCCTCTGGAACTTCATTTCCCCCAAAATCACCCCTCAGGAGTTCCTCAGGGGTCACTCTGAGCCCCCCGGACACCGAATTCGTCCCATCGGCATTTTGCTTCACCTCGGGGCACAAAAAGGACAAGGTCAGGGTGGGCCCGGGGAGCCGATCGTTATAAAATGGATATGTATATATATATATATGTATATATATATATATATATATTGTTTTTTCCCCTATACATGTCCTTCAAAATGGGTTTCACTCAGGTTATTTCACCCCGAAACAAGTGGAGTTTTTTTCACCCTACTTATAACTGCTTTTTGGGCCCACCTTGTACCCCCTTCAAAGGTTTGCAGAGATTTTGCAGCACAAAGGGAATGCAAAAAGGTGGGTTTGGCAGCATAGGGATTCATGAAATATGTGTATATAGATTATATATATATACATAGAAAGTAGATATCCTGGGTATATACTAATACATACCGTGATTTATTTCGAACCATTTACTAATGAGATTCTGACCATCCACAACTACAATGCTACAGGAGTGTAGATCAATAGCGTGGACACGGGTAGATCAGAAGCTAACTTGGTATTGACTTAAAACCCTCCATTTGAATTCACTTGAGCTACGATGAAAACCCTCTTACTTTCCATTATACTGGTTGGTTAATAGGGATCCTTATAATGGCTTATTAAAATCCCTATATAACTGGGTAGTTTAATCCCCTATATAACCTAAACAACCAGGTTTTTTTTTCATTGCTCACTTGTATGAAAGACTAGTGGAAAGTGATATCATGGGAATCTCAGGGCAGCCCACGAATGCCCGCCCCAGGAAGTGAGGGCCTTATTAATGGTGATTTCAACCACCATGATCCCTTAACAATCCCTTGATAAGACCTTATTTCTTTAGGGCACCTGATGATATTAAAGATGCACCTCAAGGTGACATGGAGCCCAAAATCAATGAACATAGAAAAAACAAAAGAATGCAAACAGGCTACCAAAGCAACAACACGAAGAATGCCAATCACTAAGTCTTTTGAAACTTGGTTGTAATATAGTTCCGTTTTTCCTTCTCTATTCCAAAGGAATCTTCCTCCAAAGCCCACAACCAGGTCATAGACGTGGTGCTCATTCTTCAGCTGAGCACAACCAACCAGTCAGCTAGGAAAAAAAAAAGTTCACTTCCCCACTGTAAGTACAAGTTGGATTCAACATTGTCAACGTGGGTGCGTCTCAAAAATTGAGGACTGCCAATATACCTAACCCTCTATTCAACTATATCAAAAATCCACCATGCTTGCATAGTTATCGCTGAAGATGTGAAAATTACATTGCCTAGCTTGAAAATACCGGGCCTTTGTGGGTAACGAAAAAACTTCGCACCCTAATCCCCACACAAAACAAACCAACAAACCCAAACGTTCACAAAGGAGTCAGTGGTTTTGTTCCCTCCAGTCTTGAGGTTCCCAAACATCCAATTTCTTATTTTTGGCGCTGTCTGGATTAAAGAGATCCTGGCCGGGCCCCATCAAAACATGCTCCAAAAAGGTCAGGTCTTCAAATGGAGCTTCAACTGGAGTTTTTGGTTCGTCAAAATGATGGGAATTTCCCTGCCCGTTTTCCGGGTGCATCTTGTTTTTTGCAATACGTTGGGCAAACCCCCGCGTGTGCGGGTGGAAAGTGATGATTTGTATTGGCCCCAACCAAATAAAAGGAATAGATGGTTTATCCACTGTTATAGGGTGTGGGGTGGACCCAATAAATATGTGTTCAAAGCCAACAAATTGTAATTAATTGGAACAACCCTTTTCAAACAAACTTCAAAAACTTGAAGAGAACTTGCCAAAGGTGAATCATCGCTCAAGTCGCTTATCTGCTTGACTTTTTGTTGGCCTGGGGGTGAAATCATGTTGAGCCATACAGGGCCAAACATCTATGAGCTGGGAATTTGCTGCTATTGGCATAGTTCACAAAGAGTTTCCAGTTATTTCGCTTAAAAAAGTCCTTATATGTCCCATAGCCATCTAATGTGGATCACGATCACGACAGCACGACTATCACCAAAAGTTATGCAAATGTTAAGATGTTATGTAATGGAACATGACATGTTCACAGAAAACCAACATGTGACGAAAAAGCCGCGATGGAGAAAACAGGTGTTTTCTGTTCACCAAATCAAACAAAATCTGAAGGATTCCTTTGGGAATTTGCTAACGTATGTCACATTGCCCAAGGAGGTGTACTACCTTCGTACAAGGAGTGGAACATCTTCTCCACCATGATCTAGAGAACCTATTGAAATCACCACAGGATGCAAAGAAAATTTTTCGACAACCGTAAATCAATGCATTCTAAAAATGGTAAAAAGGTGAAAGGACAGATATTGAATCACACAATTAGCAGCATTCTATACCATCCATGCGCAATGTATAATGTATAATTATACTGTATTGCATTATTGGCTATATACTTTTGCTCCCACACTATCTTTTCAAGCCTCTTGGCGGGTAAAGGTGTCAGCATCCTTCAACGGTGTCCAATTACCCTCGCAAGGAGCTCGATGTCTCGCGCCTTAATCATCTCATTGTAGATCTCGCTGACCTGGGTGAGGGCCAAAACAGCCAAAGACTCGTAACGAAGGGAAGCAAAGAATGTTTGGGGAAAAACATGCTTCTTTTTTCCGGGAAGCTCAGTGTTCAACTACAGAATTTATTATGACAATCCCATAACTGATTAGTATTTCATCGCATATAACACCAGGCTAGTATTTCATCCCATATATACTGTAACAACCAACCAGTCCCCTTGATTACATTGTTTCAGCTGTCCGAAACGTTACACCGAGATGCTGATAAAGAAAGACTGATCTCCACCTCCTGGCGGGTTTTTCGAGTCCCGACCGTCCAGTCCCAACACCCAGCTGGCCCTGTGTTTCTATTGTTTCTCGGCTTCGTTTGTTGTTGAACGAACCAAGTAGACACTGGGGGGGTTATCAATATTTGGCATAAGTTGAGACATCTCCAGGGTTTTCATTAGAAAATTTCAACATGGACCGTTTGAAGATGTATTTTTCCCATTAAACATGGGGATATTCCAGTGCTATGTATGTAAAGGCATGTTCTTATTGGATTCCCTTCTAAAATTTTCCAAATCTGTTTTTAAAAAAATGTATGTCAGCCATACTGACTACCATCCTTTCCTTTCCCAACAAATGGACCTTCAAGGCAGCTGGTACTCCCCAAAAAAAAAGAAACAACCATGCTTTAGTTTGACAAGTTGATAACAACATGTTACATGTGTTGTATGACCAGGGGTCATTGTATATTACCAACCTAAACAATGCCCTTATTTTTCCTGAAAATCTTTGAAAAAATGACCATAGATTTCTATTGCTTGATTCCCTCCCAACTACCAAGCCGAAGTTTCGGCGCTGTGAACCCTGATTGATGTTACCACCTCCCCCCAGCTCGTGGCGAAGCTTCATAGGTTGGGGGATATGATATGATCCTTAAAAGATGTTTCATGTCGCTGGTGACGATTGCCTGGTCTTTTGGGGTAGGAATCGGAATCCAACCTATCTTATATCACCTGAAAACCTTCAAAAAAAAACATCCTTGGGGTAGGACTTCCTACCAGTAATTCATGTTTTTTCTACAAGCAGATCTTTGAAGAGGAGATTTTCTATTTGAAAAAAAACCATCCATTTTCGGGGTTTGTCCATTCGTTAGTTTTTCAGTGGTGTACCGACCATGTTTTTTTCGGAATCCATCAACTCCAATCCCAACTCCGTTTTGGTTGTTGCCATTTGAAAATGGAAATGTTCAAGATGTAGCTCCTATTGAAAAATAGGGATATTTCAGCTTTTTTTCGCCATGTTTTTCAGTGTACATACAGTATCCATCCTCCAACAACGCTCCCGTCCACAACTCGGTGAGAAAAAACGCCGTTGAATCCGACGCGTTTTGTTTGACGCCTCTTTTCGCTGATCTCGAATTTGAAACAACTCCCGGAGCACCCGAGTGTTTAAGCCTCATAGGGGGGGGTTGGCGTTGGACGTCATCCCGGAGCACCCAAAATGGAAGGCGTTCGTTTGGGCTGCTTAAAAAACAAATAAAGCAATTTGTGAAAGTTTAAAACATCTCAATGGCAAGATATTGATGGGACCGCAGCATGCCAGTTGGCATATATATATATATATGTATATATATATATATATACATATACTAGTACCTAGACGCCCCAATGACCTTCCGTTTTTGAAGGTCAACTAGGTATATTATTATATTATATATACACGTATTATATGAGCATGAAGAGACCTTATGTTATATGTTGTGACAGAAAGATCACTTTCACAACCAAAATGTTTTGACCCAACCACTTGCTCATTTGCTCATTGTTGATGATTCATGAATGCTCATCACAAAGCACCACTCAAATAATCTATATAATTAATTAAGATAACTTAATATAACTACTATGAGACCCCTTCTTCCAGACGGTCAAAAACAAATCACTTCCAAAAATGATGCCCACCGCACCTGGATTTGCATCGGTACCCGTCATGGTGAAAGTCTTTCCTGAGCCTGTCTGGCCATAAGCGAAGATACAGACCTCGATTCTCGTGGAAGTTTGCATCCGAAGATTATTTGTGCAAGGGTCGATCAACTCCCTATGTTGGAGATGGTCATCCCAACTTTCATAGGAATCCTCATTATATAAATAGGTATATAAACCCCTACTATTGGGTTGATTTTCCCATCCCCTCTCATATGGAGATACTGGGAGTTTAGACCTGATCGCACGTTTGATGATGATCAACTATACCTATTGAGGTGAAGTTTATTTTGTCCTTAAACAGGTGTATGAGGATGGACATTTTTCCATACACAAAATCTTCGGATTTTGTATCCCACCAGTAATCCTTGGGAAGGAAATTAATGGCTAGTAAAGCATGAAGCAGCATCAAACCCTACTCATTACCCTCCCTCAAACTAATATAGCCCCTGAAAAATGCTGCTATGGAACTTTTTCAGACGCATCCATCACCTATGATATGTCGCTCTACCCTCAGCTTTCCTAAAATCTTGGTTTGACTGCAACTTTACCATCCCAACAATTGAAAACACCAAACCCTTCCCACAACTAAAAACAAAACTCCAAGAAAGTTACAACACACCCTTAGAGCACACCCCTAGCCAACTGTGAATTGAATCCCTTCATAGCCTGTGGGTAAAGGTTTAGGGATGTGTTCCAAAGGTGTGTTGAAACAACCTTAGAAAAACCTCCCCCTTATAAAAGTCCAAACTAACTTGGCAGATCAAATCATGAACCCCAGAACTTGAGTTACCCCCTACGAATGTCACATCAAAAGGGACATTCGCCAACAGACAAACCAAAAAAATTCTGCGTACCCTTCAGTACACTATATCATAGCTACAAGTAGCTGGAAAAAAAAAACAAAAAACATTTTTCGGGTTTTCGTTAAAAATTTGGCACCATCTTTTGAATATCCACGGATTACTCCACCACCTCCAACGACTCCAAACGATGGAATCTTCCGGGCCCCAAGTGACATTGTAACCATCCAACACTGAGGTGGCCAAAGGCTTCACCTTCAATCTCGAGGAGAAAATCAATCGGTTGGAAGATGTATGGATTTCCTATATGATTTAAAGGTTGTCCCTTTTTGAAAAGGGGGACATCATGTTAGATTTTCGTTAGTTTTTCGGGGGAAGATAAGTTTTTGTGCGGATGAACATCCAGAAATCTTCGCGGTACTGTTGATGGTTCAGAAATCTGGCGTGAAAAGCAGTTGAGGTTGGTAGTTAAGGTTTTATACATCACAGGTGGTGTAGGATTTGGGAGTTGTTCCATCAACAGTATTTCTTAGGAAACATGGAGGAGATTCTCCACGGCGATGTCACGATGTTTTCTATAGGAATAAAAAACGACTGGAATTTCCGGAAGAGTGTGTTTTCATAGTATGAGGTCCTTGTTTGTTGACACAACCACAACAACAACAACAACAACAACAACAACAACAACAACAACAACAACAACAACAACAACAACAACAACAACAACAACAACATCATAAACTTGGATAGAACACTGTGTTTTTGCCCATGGCCCTTGCATACCTATATGCACTTCTAGATCAGGTTCCGTGTTACACGAGATCTACGCCTGGAAAGCTCCTAGCCTTCACAAAAGACATGGTCCGAAATGGCCCTGACCGTCCAAACCGTTGGAAACTTCCATCGCAGAAACCAAACAAATTCAATATTCCCTGGGATTCCAACCACCATTAAAACAATGGGCGTTAATATAACCACCGTTGCTAACCTAAGGGTTTTAATCATCGAACTTGGGCAAACCATTATGCTAATGGTGGTGGAAGCCCAGGGTATTGGAACAGCTGCTGGAAAGTATACCAAAGTTACAAGACTTCTTATATGTTCAACCCTCCAACCAAACTCAATTTGATCCAACCAATCTCACGTCATCACTCATCACCAATGACTCATCTAATATCAAAAAAACGAATTACCTTTCTACAAAAAAGTACACCCCCGAAATTTAACATAGCCCCTGAAAAATGATGGTTGGAAGATGAGTTTCCTTTTGGGATTGCCTTTTTAGGTGCTATGTTAAATTTCTGGGGTGTATCACCCCTTCTCCAAAGATCTATGAAAAATTCACTTCTCCGTAGTCACAACCCCTTCGGTTTCTTCAATAGCACCTCCTCGAACACGTCCTGCTGAGAGCTTTTCGGTTGAAAGGCCTCTTAGGCCGTCGGGCCGAAATGGTGGAATCCTTTCCAGGGAAGCCACCAAGTAAGTTTGTAGGGATCTTTTTCGGGGGGAGGGTGTTCAAGGGGAGGGGGTGACTGGGGAAGTTACTAAGGATTCCGTTTGGGAAGATTGGGGAAACCTTAGGGAGCATTGGGGAAGATTCCGGGGAAGATCAGGAAAATCACCACCCCTTAAGAATCCGATTAAAAAGTGGTGATCCAACTAGCCAGGTACAAAGTGTCCTATTCCCACACCGTTTTTCCCACATCTGTGGAAATGTAGAAAACCTTGATGAATTATTGTAAGTCCCTGGTTTGAGATACAATGAAACTTGGAAAGTTTGGTAGTTTGATTTTCAGGTGGTGTTCTTGCTATATGCGAGGAGGGGATATATGTGTATCCCTTGATAAAATTGAAGTTGGGATTGCGATACCAAATATCAACACCTGCATGAGCACAGACCCAGCTCCTTCCAAACATCAAGCATAAAATTCTTCCAAACCCCATCTGATTGACTTAGTTTCAGGAAGTAGCATCAGCGGTCAAGTAAAAGAACTGAAAAGTAGAACTGAACTTCCAAATGCATCAAGGGGTCATGTTTTTACCAACCCAAACAATGTATTGTTATTTTCTGGAAATCCTGTCAAATTGCCATACCCATACCATCCATGTATGGTATATTTATCTACATTTACCATAAAAATCAACCAATTGTAGGTAAATATACCAGTCCGATGGATCCTATGGGATAGATTTGCTGCTTGTTTTGATTCCCCCAAAATGGCGCATGGCTTTTGAAAAAACCGCCTTGTCAAACTCGAACCACTTACGACGTTGCTGATTCGTGTCGTAGACCGAGACCTTTTGGCATTTCTCCATCGGTTCCAGGTGCAACGTGGTGCTCCCATGAAAACACGTTTTGAAATAACAGGTGGTGTTGAAAAACACCCACCAACCACACATATGACTGATCAAAATGGGTGAACCATATGCAAGAAGTAGGCTTAAAAGCAAACTTATGATTATATAACTATAAGAGTATAATCCATTTAGAGACATGCTCCCCTTTATGGTTGCATCATCCCCTAAACCCTGGCTTTTTCATCACCACCAGCCGAAGTCCCTTCACATAGTCTACAAGTTGAGGCTCTACATACTTCTTTCAGAATTGAACCAAGAAAAACAGGTTCCCATCAAAAACATGTCACGTTAAAAGCACCACCCCCAACATTCATATACGCAGTAAGTAAAAGCAAAAAACATGATTTCAATAGCCAAAATCTTCTCTTCCCAATGGTCAAAGGTGGAGGGGAATGTAGATATATCTAGTCTACGAAACAAAATACATTCCGTAGCCATTTACCCGGCAGGGAATGGACTCGTTCCATCTCTCACCTTCGGAAAAAAAAAATATTCAAAAGAGCCTGGGTATAGGGGATATATGTCAGTTCGCAGGAAGGTAAATCATTATCTAAAGTATGTGTATTGCTTTGGTTGAAGTGCTTCCACTTTTTGATGCGCATGATGACATGAATTCAATGATACTTCACCTTCACTTAAAAATGAATGTCTGGTGATATTTTTGGTGAATAATCCATCAAAACCGCTAGGTGTGCGCGGGGCTCAGATATATGCTATATCTAATAGCTCTGCGTAGAAACTAGGCATTATGGTAGATATTAGGTCTTGCATATTCACTATAGTATTTCATAGTACTTGTTAGATTGTAGGTATCAGATACTAGAAAACGTGAAAATGATTTATAGCAACACAATTCATAGGGAAAAATGGTGGTAGTGGCACCCTTCAAATGGTACCCTTAATACTCAACCCCATAAACAGCTTGGGTACCATCCCAAGGGTATATACAACCATTTTCCCTATGAACAATGGTAGATCCAACTCAAATCCACCCGGTCACGGTCCGGGTCCGCTCCGATCGCAGCGATTTTGCGTTCAATGACCAGCGACAACAAGGACAACAAAAACGACAACAAAAACGACAACAACAACAACAACAACAACAACATTAACAACAACAACAACAACAACAACAACAACAACCAAAATAAACCATCCGCATGGAGAAACATGTGACTCTAAATAATTTAAATTTAAACATCAAAACATCCAAAATGTGAGGCTGGGAGAGGACATATTGTTGTTTTTGGTGTTGTTTGAAAAAAGACTGATGTTGCAAAACCCGGGACCCGACCTTCCCTTCCTCTGCAAAGGTAATCGTGGTTTCACCTGCAGCTTTGGTTTGGCTGGTGTTTCAGCTGACTTTTTGACTGAGAACATGGGGAAAAAAACATGATGCCAAGTGTTCCAAAATGTGTGTTTTTTTTTTGACCACCGTTTTTTTCTGGGATAGTTATCAAAAACTTAAATCAATAGTGGTCCGCATTCATGTATCTGACATAGGGGGGATACTATCCACTTCCTGAGGGGATTTTTGTCCACGTATATCTATTTCTATCCATGTTTAATAGTCTGCATAGTGTTTCCAGCGCCTCTGAAAATATCTTTAATGCGGACTATTCACAGTCCAAACCATGATCTTTAACATAGGTTTTTAATGGTTTTTTCCTGCCTGAAACGAACAGCGGTTACGCCTCTGAAGACAGGAAAATCCCCAAAAGGAAATTCATGGACTCGAACCATTGATTTTCAGGGGCAATTCATTCAATTTATGGAGGAAAATTCACCCAGAAATGACATCTTGACAGGTCCGGATGGGCCCAGGGGAATGGGTAAATCTTTAGGGTGGGGTTTCAGCTCCAGAAAAAGCAAAAAATTTAATTTACACCTCAGCTACGAATATCTTGGCTAACTTTGTTGAGGTCATCCAAGCATGGCGTGTCAGAACTTCCATTTTGACTCCTCATTCTACCGGGGCCTTCATTAGGGTGATGAAGAAAGACATTCCGGAGTTCAATGGTGTGGAGTTGCTAATTTTTTGGGGCAATTTTTTCCAAACAAAAAACATCAAACAGGATTCAACAAATGGCATCCCTTTCACCGGAAAGCATTGTTCATCAACAAAAATAGTGAAGGGGCGACCATCTTTGAAGAATCTCCTTCCAACATCCGAAGTGAATCTCCTCAACCGAAGTGAATATATTGACACTTATCATCACTTCCCAGCCGAAGGAATATGCACTCTACTAAATCTCTCAACCAATGCTTCTTTTCCAAGGGTCCGTTGAAGCGTTCTTGGACTTGGAACATGTCTTGGCATTCTCTACCGCAACAATGGTAGGTAACATTCACATGCAAATTCATGTTTTCCAGGCTTTATGCATGATGATTGGAGGGCCTGCAAAAGAACAATTTGAGGATATGCTGACAACCACCTAGTTTGCGAACCAGCTATGAAAAGGATGTTTGAAAAACGCAAAATTATCAGCCAAACAAACCAAAACCAATGATCCACTCACCTGTAGTGTATTCAGTATTTTGTTGTTGTAGTTGCACTTGTAGTTGTATAGTTGTAGCAGTTGTAGTTGAAGTTGTAGTTATAGTAGTTGTAGATGTAGTTGTAGTTAGTCTAATTTTTGTTGTTGTGGTTGCTGTGGTTGCGTTTGAACACTCCGGCAAAATTACAGTATAATAGTATAGGTTCTTCCCCTTTGAAACTTCCGCACCGACTCCGTTGTATCTCAGCTCCATTTGTAACTTTCAGGCAAACACCCGGGTGTTGCGCGAACGACTTGGCTAAACGGCCTTGAGCTGATCTTGAACTGCCGAAGTGTCACCGCCACAGCGTGGATCACCCCAGGTAACGACGGATCCATCTTCCAGAAGCGCAGCAAAGGCCATATTAGTGGCTTGAATTTGCCGCACACCCCTGAGCTGATCTTGAACTGCCGAACTGTCACCGCCACAGGGTGGAGCACCCCAGGTAACGACGGATCCATCTTCCAGAATCGCAGCAAAGGCCGAATGTGTGGCTTGAATTTGCTGCACACCCCTGAGCTGATCTTGAACTGCTGAACTGTCACCGCCAAAGAGTGGATCTCCCCACGTAACGATTGCGCTATCTCCATGACACCACAAGGCAAAGGCTCCCTCTGTCGCTGCCAGTTGTGGTTGAAGTACTATAGCTGCAAGGTACTCTCCGTCCTCTATCTCTACTTCTTCTAAGGTTTTGTTAGGATCGACCAGGGCTCGATTCTTGGCAGTGATAAGTTTGAGGTACTTTTTCCCAAAGACTCGTCGCGCCTTTGTCTTGACATCTTGAACGGAGGAAGAAGGGAGAAGCGTGAGAAGTTCAGGATTCCCATTCAGCAAAGCTACATGTATTTTGAACATCGAGGGATGAGATGTCCTCCAATCTTGGCAATGAATCTCTACGAATCGCACTTTGAGCCCAACCAAGCCAAGCAAGACTATGTATATTATTCGGGGAACCATGCAGCCGACAAAGAATGCCCTCTGACAAAAAACCCAACTAATTACCCTAGAAGTCTCAACTTAAGATGTGTGACGTCTGTATGTTGCGGCTGATTTCATGTTGTTTGCCTAAATCCTATCGCAATACCAATGGCTGACTGGTCATGGATTCGAATAATTTCGATCCAACGAAACTTTTCTGACTGGACGAAGTTTCGTTTCATCAGTGATTTACGAACCCAAAACAGATGACAGATCCATGGGACGATTGTATATTTACCCACATTCAAGTGGTTGATTCTTATGGGATCAAGTATGGATCCGGTAAATACACCGCCCTCGTCCTATGAAAAAACAAGTCCTACTTTCCACGAAATACTGGTTGTTTGATAGGATCTAAATTTTAATGGTTTATGAAATAACCCCCTATATAACTAGATCTTCCAGATATGCAAACTTTCTGCCAAAATTGGTAGGTTTGTTTGTTGCCTTAAAAGTTACACAAAACCGGAAGATCCAGGTACCCTCTGGTAAACTAACATAGCAGGCTGGAATATCCCCATGTTCAATAGGAAATTCACCTTCAATCCGGGTCCATTTTCCAGCCAGCTATGTTAGTTTACCGGAGTGTATAACTGGGTACCTACGGTAGGATGTCATCCCCAGGCCCCAAAGGGAAACCGTTGGATGGCGAGAGCTTCTCATCCACTGAAAAGCATCCCAACTCAAAGGACGAAAACAAAAATTGTTTGGTGCTTCAAACAAAAGATGACTCAGGAGAAGGGAATGATATCTATGATATGTATCTATATATATCTATATATACTTAATATAATGTATACTATGCATCTATGCATCTAGATATATACTATGTATCTACTATGTATACTATGCATGTATGTATCTAATTATATACTATGTATCTACGTAAAAACATATAAATATATATACTGTGTAAAATCTATGTATCTATATTCGTTGTAAAACGGCATATTATCATATACGTTCCAAACATTGTTTTCTGGGGGCGCCTTTCTGAACCAACAACACCCCCGCCTGCCGATTCGGCGGCCTTTTCCTTGTCACCCATGGGCCGAACCTTGGGAAACAGCCATCATCCCTTCACTAGTTGGTGCTTGAACCAACCCATTCGAAAAATTTTGCTTGTCAAGTTGGATCATTTCCCCAGGATTCGGGGTGAAAACAAACAAAATATTTGAAAACACCATCTAGTTAATAAGCTCTTAATAAGGCCTTATACTCCCTAAAACTAACAGTTCACCCCTGGAAATAAGCCATGCCAAAAGGAAAGGATAGTATTCCATCCATTTTCAGGTGCGAGCTGTTAGTTTCAGGGAGGGTATCTTATGGGTGGGGTGGCATTGGGGGGGGCGTACCCTTTAGTCTCTATGATTAGTGGAGAATTGATTCCTGTAAAGGATCAATATGGGTATGCTACCTTACATCGGGGTGCAACCGTCACCACCACATGGATTGTTCTATACAGAACTTTATCATCTCAAATTTCTAGGGATCCAATCACCTTCTGAGAATGGGAGCATGGAACCCAACTACTTTACGTTTCGGAGGTGATTGGACACCCCAATGATCCTCTTGACAAGGTGAGCCGGGATGCCTTTTTCGGGAATGGGTATATGGTTGGAAGCTGCTCCCCTACCTTTCGGATGCCGGTGCCACCAGCATTACTTTGGGAAAGGCTTCAAAATCCCAACCTGAACCTTCCAAAGTGCCACGAGTTTGGCCGGTGGGTGTTTGAATGGGTGAGAACTTGGATCCAATGAAACCTCCCAAAGGTTTCCATCGAGAAAATGATCATGTTTGAAAAGATTTATATGGGTGTTTCCTATAATAGGGGTACCCCAAATCATCTATTTTAATAGGGTTTTCCATTATAGACCATTTTGGGATACCCCTATTTTAGGAAACACCCATATTGACCCTAAACATCCAAGGCCTCCTGAGGAGTTCGGTATGACTGGACCCCAACAAACATACCCCCAAAAAACACCGTTTTTTACTCAGGAGGTATGTATGCCTGGATGTCTAGTTTGAAAGGACCCCCTTAGATTTTGAGAGACACTCATGGGTTTCCCGGGTTTCCCGGGTTTCCCTACAAACCCCCATCATTTTTGAAGGTGAGAGACCCCTATCTGAAACAGCCCCCAAAACAGCCCATGGGCTTGGCAAGTTCCAAAGCTTGATTCATACAAGGTCGAAACCCGAAGCCCCAACCTGGAACCCCAAAGATTGATTTGGGGGTGTCCTAAAATGGTGGGTTTCCTGGGTTTTCCTACTAAAAATGAGCATTTTGGGGTGGAGATTGGGGGTACCACCATTTAAGAAAACACCCATTTGTAGATGGTTCTACGAATTTCCAAGCGGGAAAACCCATTTTCAGGTTGCATTGCAGCCGTTAGTTTTCGGGGTGTTGTAAACCACAATAAGGCATGAATCTGAGGGGAAGTTCGTCTTTTTGAGGAAGATTCACTTTATCCAAGATAATTCCAACAGAGCCCAAGAGCATATACCCTTTTGGTATCCCTCTAGGAAATACCTATTTTGGTATCCCAAAATCCAAATATGTGGGCCGTATTTCCAAGAATATCACCAAGTGATTCAGGGTCTAAACTGTCTATGTTCCTTTTCAAGGTATGGAGTTTTCTACCTCACCTATGGTCCTACGATCGGTGAAGTCGTTTGGTTTTTTTTCAGCAATATTTGCATGGTCAGAATCGGAACCCCATGCCTACTACCTATGACTTGTACGTCTTGTACACTACGGGGTGTTGGTTGGCGTCTATAATGAAAGCTACGCTTATGTCCAATGTTGCACCCCCCTGAATCAATCAACAGAAACTACAGGTTGGAAAAGAAAAAAATCCAGAACCTTTCCTTCCAACTGTAGTTCCAACTACAGGTTTTTGTCTTTATTATGGTGGAAAAACTGCAGTTCCAACTGTAGTTGCCCCCTCAACAGAACCTGGCACATCCTGGCACCATTTACAGGTTCACCTCTCAGCATGTTTCTAAAACATCTCATTTGGGCCACGAAAAAAAGAAACACCTCGTATACTTTCCACGAAATACTGGTTGTTTAATATAGGGATCCTTATGTCATAACTGGGTAGGATATCATCTATGTTAACCCTATTCAACCCAAGCTTTTCTTTCATTGCTCAAGCGTCTCAATAATCTCAATCAGAATTCCTACAGGAAGACCCAAGTACCGGAAATTTCCCGATTTCCCAGGATGGCTGGAAAAAGCTTAGGATCAACAAATCACTCACAAAACTATTAAAAACAGATCCTAAAAACATGTTTCATGTTTCTCAGAAACTGGGAGTTTCTCATGGTAAGACATACCTTCCAAAATAGAATCAATATCTACATCTTCGATTTTAGAATAATATTCTGACATTCTTATCTTCACCAACCCGAAAAAGCAACAACTCCAGAAATCTCTTTCAAAAGATGTATAACCACACTAGCTCACATTGTTCATAGATTTTCTTTGATATTCCTTTAAAATAAAACGGGGGATGATGGATTTCTTCAGAAACGGCAAAAAAAAAAGCATCGGAGAAAACAACGACCACCGACCACCGACCCACCGTCCGAGGTGTAACCCTCCAGGTATTTCAACCAAGAAACTCGTACGAAGACGCGGATGTTGCCCTTGAGCTCCAAGACTAAGTTGTGCAGCTTCTTGCGTTCCTCAGTAACGACATGTATCCCATTTTCCAACCCGTAACCCATGTTTGCGAAAAAAAACTTTCCGCTGACAAAAAAGTCCATTAAAAAAACTCTCCCATACCAAAAACATAAAATATATAAGCAAGGATCCAAAGACTAAAATGCGAACGGAGGTCAGATAAACCTGTATATAAAAAAAACACAAAAATGTGTTTTTCTGGTTTTGGGGGATGCAAAAGATTTATCTGACGTTCATCCACAGATCCAAAATCACGAAAAATGTTTTTTTTGAAACAAATGCATTTCAATATTCAAATTCACATAAAGTTCACTCATTCTCATCATCATCCTTTCCAGTTTGGCCCTGAATTGTCGTTTTGTTTTGGTGGTTTTGGTCATATGTGATCCAGGCGGCCTCCGCAACTTCTTGGTAGCGATCCAACAAGTTGCCCATGCCGGCACCCAACTTCTGTACGGCACCTTGAGCCAGGGGTCAAGGACACGCTGTGGGCTGGGTATTTCCTTGATGGGGGGGTAGGGGGTTTTGTGGCCTACCAAAAAAAGGGCCTGCAACAAAAAAATGGAAAGTGAAGGTATAGTATAGCTTGCTTTATCATGACCCCTAAACATCTCTAAATTTGGTAGAGTTCCATTCTGCTCAAACCCAATATTTAACAAAAGAAACACCAAACCCCACCACGCTCCGGCACCTGTCAGTGGTGGAAACACGTCCATCAAGCCTTTCCTCGGCGGTTTTCGTCGACAACCACAACCCACAAGCAACAACCAACGACCATCACCCATCAACTTCTTGGTTGTCAACAACCAACAACCGACATCAAAAAAACAACCAATAACCATATTTATAATATATAATATGTTACTCACCCTGAAACTGTATAGCACATGCAAAAAGAATTGTTCTGTTGCAAAGTTTAGAACATAAGCTTTCCAAAAAACTAACCCGTATTGTGTATTTAATTACCTACGAATTTACCAATAGTAGGTATACGGTATATTAATATACAATCCTCCCATGGATCCTCCTATGCATGGCTATATCCACTATTTAAAACATGCATTCAACCGGTTTTAACTTAACTCTCCAACAACAAGTTTTTCCCGCTACTATCATGATTACTACCCCATCATTTATAGGTGACTATCACTACCCCATTTAAAGCCGCTCCGTCAAGGAACAAAGGTTCATCACGCAACTGCCGCTGAAGCGCCTGCCAAGGTTTGGAAGAATTGTTCAAAGGAACCAAAAATGGGGGGAAGTTCCAGAGATACCCTCCCTGAAACTAACAGACAGTTCGCCCATGAAAATTCCCATCTTATCCTGGTACCATCAAAATGCTGGATCTTCCAGCCAGTGATGTTAGTTTACAGTGAGTGTACCAAATAATTACCAACTATGAGATACAAAACCCTGCTGGGGGGACGGTGAGGATGGATATCCCTTATTATTCGCAATCATTCACTATGGGGGATCACGATGTCAGATGCAGTCCTTTCAGATCACATGATTGGAGAGTACCGTGTTTCAGCGGTTTGAACCCTCGAATGAGTTAATTCAATGCAGGCTTCGCCTTCCCGCCGATGGTTTTCGTGTAACGGAGAGACACATTATACCCCCTTTTGGGGGGCCCAAAAAGACACCTTTTTTAAGCGAACTGTCATGACCAACTTCGCCGAGGCGGGGAAATATGTGAAAAACTCCCCTTCGTTAGTTGGAAGTTTGTCTAGTTGGTGGTTGAACCAACCCATCTGAAAAATATGCTCGTCAACATGGAAATCTTCCCCAATTTTCGGGGTGAAAATATAAAATCTTTGAAACCACCACCGAGTTTTGTTGTTGCTAATATATCTTACCTTGTCCCGTGCTTTTTTTCAACGTTTTTGGCAGAAATTTCCTCTCTTGATGCGGGAAAAACTCTTAAGAGGTCTTGGTGCTTTTATTTATTGAATCGCCTTGTTTGTCTTGTGTTGCCAGTGTTTGGACATTTACTTAAAGCAAATAGTTTATTTGACAGAAGTCAAGGGTCATGTCATGTTCTCCAAACCGAAATCAAACCGTGACCTAGCAACACCTTTTTTGACCATTTTTCAAAGGTGTGCTTATTGACAACCTTATACATTAACGCGGCTTCGGGCTTGCAGTAAGACGTGTTCTAGCTGGTGGGTTCAAACAAACCATTGAAAAAGAATGTTTATATACGTATATATATATATATATATTCCCCAGGTAGCGGTGAAAATAAAAAGTATCTTAAACCACCACCTAGTATTACAACCCCCGAAAAATCGAACACTAATACGGAACCTCCAAAAAGGAAGGTTCGGAAGACGAACCTCCTTTTGAAGGGAATGATGTTCAGGTTCCATGTTAGTTTTCGGGGGAGCACACAATGTTGCACTGGTGATACCGGTCAACAGCTGTTTTTTCTTGCAGCTTCAGCCTTTGGCTGCGTCGCTCGATTTTTTTGCCACGGGAAACCTTTGCCCGGGAAGCCTTTGGCCATGCAGAGATAGCATCCAATGACGATACCCGATGAATGTCAAGTACAACAAAGTCATTGTTTGAAATTCAAACGACGACAACAACAGCAACGACATTCTCCATAAGAAGAATATCATGTCCAATGTCCTTTCACATTGACACATGAATGACATTTATGGTATCTTTTTTGTGCATGTCCGTTTACTCGTATTTTCAAGAGCTGCGTTTCAGCGTTTCATCCCAAGTCAAAACCAGACGCCATTCAAAATTCAAAATCTCTCCGCTGAGGCCGCAAACGCAGGAACCTGCCTCCACCGTGAGGCAAACATGTCAAAACGATCCTTGTAAATATCACTACATGATCCCTTAACAAGGCCTTATTTTCAGGCCAGAGTGGCACGGGGTATTGTTATATTCGGATTTTTTCATCATCCAAGTGTTGGACCATCACCAGGTGCTTTTTGCAGCTGAACAGCGGAAAAGGCAGGAAATCTACAGCGTTTTAAAAACGGCCCACAATCAGCGTGGTGTGAAACAACTAACAACGCTGCACAGCTTCGAATAGCGAAATCACAACTCACAATCAATCAAGGCTTAAACTGGTTGGTGGTTTCAACCCAATTGGAAAAGATTAGTCAAAATGGGAATCTTCCCAAAATTCGGGTGAAAACAAAAAACATTGAAACCACCACCTAGTGTTCTACATTGAGTAGCATTGATACGTAATGCGTAGTAAACTTTCAAACGCGATCCCTAAGATTCTCGGACCCTTGAAACTCTCTCCACAATTTGTTCCTCCGGAAATCTGAAATAGGAAGAACATGGAAGAATCCCTTTGGAACCATGTACTTACCGTAAAGTTGATTTGTATGGTAAATGTAGGTAAATATGTATATATATATATGGAGATCCATGGTGAACTGGGTCCTTTCCAAAATACAAGTGGGTCCTAATACTTGATGTCAATGAAACACACAAACTCGCTGCCAAACGCACCTGCTGCCATTTGAAGGAAAAATGAGTAACATCTTGAAGTTGACATTGAACGAAAGAAAAACAGGGCACCAAATTTTGTTGTCGTTCTGCTTTTCTTTCGGTCAGTGTCAACTTCAAGATCCTGGGATCTTTTTCGCTGCGCATTCCCCAGCGCGAGTGCCGTCGGTGGCCATGATGCTTGGTTGCATCGCTGATCGTTTCAGATCATCTAAATCCTAACTCACTAAAGGATATACTTGGAAGCCAACGGGTGAGATTCCAGACCATTTTCAATGATCCACCTTGGCTGTGACCACCAAAAACAAGTTATCCCAAGTTAATGCAACGAGAATTAAATTACGAGTGGTGTGATTTGAAGGAAGGTTGGAAAGAAATTCACAAAGTTATGTTGACGTTGAGCTGCTTCTTCCTCGCTGCATATGCATTCTGACGCCTCTCTTCTGGTGCTGATGCTCCATGCCAAGCGTTGGAATAAACCTCAATTAATTTGAAATTTGGGGCGAAAAACACAGGGGCTTAAGGCCGTCGATAGAAAACTTATTATATAAACTTATCAGAGTACATGCTGTGAGCGTTCCTCCTATTTTTGCTTCTTTGAATCTTTTGTGTTCATGTTCGTTTTCTGTCTTAAACCGAGTAGCGCTGTGTAGTTTCTTCTTCAAATCTTGGTCCAAAGCTTGGGCTTGCTCGCATTCACCTGAACCTTGATCCTTCGAAGCTTCACCTGCCTTCTTTGCACGCCGCATAGATTTACTTTTGGCTGCTGCCTTTGCCTTTGCACGTGCTGTAGATTTACGTTTGGCTGCTGCCTTTGCCTTTGCACGTGCTGTAGATTTACGTTTGGCTGCTGCCTTTGCCTTTGCACGTGCTGTAGATTTACATTTGGCTGCTGCCTTTGCCTTTGCACTTGCTCTAGATTTACGTTCGGCTGCTGCCTTTGCCTTTGCACATGCTGTAAATTTACATTTGGCTGCTGCCTTGGGCTTCGCTGCATCCATTGGATTCGGAAATTTGCGGGGTGATTCTGCTTTTCCCGAACCTGGTGTTGACTCTAAGACTGTGGGGGTCACGGGCTGTGAGGTCGACCCAGCCAATGGTGGTGTTTCTTTACCCCCCCAAAAAGCAGCTTCCTCTAAAACCTTACGTTCCTCAGGGCAAAACGCTTCGGCACCAGGTTCCCCAATAATCTCTCCAAGTTTTCCTAGAGCTTCATCTATTGCCCCAATGGTAGCCTCAACAAGCGGTTTTGGAACAAATGATTCAGCTTCTCCACTAACGGCTTCTGCAACGCTAGCCAGTGCATCAGAAAGGTTCTTGCACGTTGTTTCCTCCAGATCAGCCAAAGTATCCAAGAAGGTTTCCTCAGTAATGATCATTTCACCAATCAAAGTTACTTCGGGATGTTTGAACAACAGAGTCTGCATTCACCATGGCAAAAAGTATGAGACTTCCCTTAAGGAAATCGAGGAATTATGACAAACAGAACTTTCCAAACAGGAGTGCAAGGAAGTCCTGAGAACTTTTTTTACAAACAGAATTTGCGAGGACAATTTCTCTTCAAAATTCAAAATGAAAAAGACATGTTCACTGCACTCACTGGTTGACACCCATTGAGCCGCGCTGCCTGAGGAATATCATCAGCTTCTTCTGGCGATGCATCGTATGGAACCTCAGCAATTTGGAGAAGAAAGTTTGGAGAAGAAATTCGGAGTACCTAAGTACAGTCAAGAAGCACTTTGTGTCTCAAAGCAAAGTGATTCTGAGCCAAGCTGGTTGTCCGGCAAGAGCGGGGGTAATTCCATAGAGGACTCTTCAACAGCAGATGGCCTAAGCTAGAAATTGGAGGTTCCTTTTTCCGAACTGGACTTACGTAAGCACAATAGCAATCGAATTTACTTAAGTCTAAGTTCTGTCCAAGTTGCGGTGGTTCAACTGGTGGTGCAGGGTTTATTTCAAACGCCCAAGCATCCCCCGCAAAATCCTCCTGAGATCAATTTTTAAATCATCAAGTGCAATTTGTGAAGGGTATTGAAGGGTTATACCGTAACTCGAAAAGGTGTTTCGACTACAACTAGAGATGCTACACCGATAACAAACAGAAGACAGTCTCAATGCGTGCAAATTGTAACCCAGTCCTCTTTTTGATCATCACCCCCCAGGTCACCATTCTTGCGGCACCGGGCAGCTGGTCTTTTCGATGCAGAGCGGGCAGAGGCGGGTCTCTTCTTGGGAGGTTTCGTGGATTCTGAAATCCCATCATCCAAACCTGCACCTTCAGCATCCTCATTTTCATCATCATCGTCACGATCTTTAAGAGGGTCATGTTCATGATCTGGTTCATCATCATCATCATCTTCTTGTTTTTTCTGTTTCTTAGCCTTAGAGGGTTTGGACTTGGAAGCGGTGTTGCGTGGTTTCTTTGAATCCTTGGTTCCTTTCTGGCTCTTAGAAACCTGCTCAGCTGAAGAATCATCAGAACCACTTACCCGAGGAGGTAGACCATGACCCAAAGCTCCTATGCCAAAGATGTCATTAAAATAAAAACCACGGGGAAGATGGACAATGCCAATGCTACGTAATAAGTCAGCGTTGGATAGTCGTATTTTTGATTTCAGGGACATATTCAAAATCCAGATTGGCGTCAAAATCCAGATTCACCCATGCACCAGTTTTTCCCCATATGGTCCTGCAATAGCTGCGACAGGATTCGACATCCGTGCTGACCCACTTGGCGCTGCAACAGCCACCGACTTAGGCTTGGCAGCTGAAGCAGGTGGTTGTGATGATGTCTGACGGGAGGGTGTAGGACCAATATCGCGGCCACTCATCAACCTGTTCAAATCAAAGGCCTTAGTGGAAGACAGATTGTCATCTGCTGAACATCATGTAGGTTTTTTGATAAATGGGAATCATACCAAGTTCAAAAAATTTCTTTTTGCCAGGTGACGGGGGGTCGAACGCTAGATGTCAAGGGCACTTCCGTAACGCTGCTATCATCATCCGAATCCCTACCCATCTTCTATTACTACACCCGTGAGTTCACGGGATTCCCAAAAGAAAGGCTGCCAGGTCCAAAAAAGCTGCTGAAAGCAAACCCCACATTTATGGTGATTTTTGAAATAGCAATGGCTATAGTTAGTTGAAATGATCGTGTTTGATCAAATGTGTTCTTTTGCTCAAGCAGTTAATGCACAGCTGGCAATTGTTTTTCTCCGTTTTTCTCATGGCAAAAGGTGAAGTTTGACTAGCTTTCATGGGAACTGGAGCATGCTAAAAAGATCGTGATGTGAAGTGATTCCAATATTTGCAGGTCAGGACTTGTTAGAATCAAGAGCATTTACTGTTTATATAATTCTGATTCTTTCTCTTGGTGATTGAAGTTCTTATTATATTGATGCCCCAGAACCCGCCAAAGACTTATCGCACAAGCCCTGCTGAGGCCACTGCCCAACCAATGTGCTTTTGCAGAGGCTTTCATTTTTGGAGGCCAAAATCAAAATCTGGGGTTTTCCCGGTGAATCCTTTTACCTGCCTTGTGCTTGTAATATTGGAACTTACATTTACTTGATGGAAGCAACAACACCTAACTGGACAATAATAGTTTGAAATATCGAGATATATCGAGTGATATCGAGTGCATACATGAATCGCAAACCAACGACAGCACTAAGGGCAGTGATATGGGAAGAAAACTGGCTACATCATTCGAAACGAGGTTTCACCCAGGTCTAAGCTTTGGTTCAGACAGGCAATGGGGCGGATAGGAGTGATCACCTTCACACCATCGGACTTGGAGCAATCCAGCCTTGTTGGCTTTAATGGAAGGGCTTGAATTTTCCAATACCAAGAACCAGTCATTGTATAATATGCATTCATTTTTGACTTGAGATTGACCATGATTGACCGGGGTACTACGGATTACCTAAAAGATGAAGAAATAATGAGGACCAAAACAGAATATAGTCACGGTTCTATTTTTCAAATTCCATCCAAGAAACCTGCAGCGAAATCCCAGGCGCAGCATTTGCGAAGACTTGGTTTTCGAGATGTTGAGGTGCGCCCCGAAATTCTTAGAGGTCAATTGGGGTTTCTTTTTGTTTTTCTTCTTCTCCTTTTTCACCCCTCCATCCTCGACCGCCGGCTCATCCACCAAAAAAACAAGTGGTTTACTGTTCTGCCACTCTCCATCGACGAGGCTGTGGTGTGATACCTCAATTTTCACCTTGGGCTACAAGTGCTACAAGCGTAGGTTTTAAAATTCAGGGAAGTTACAAGACCCAAAACAAAACACACCATTCAAACGAAATTGTAGTTTTGTTTCCAACCTAGCCACTTCTCCTGCATCTTCCAGATCATTCAACAGACTCTTCAACGTAACTGGAACGTCCAAATTCTCTATGGACTGGAGATGCTGAGGGAGTCCTTTTTTCTCCAAGAGGCAAAAGTCTGAGCCGGTGATGTTGAAGGGGATCCATTTTCCCTCCGGTTCGTCAGTCACCTCTTTCGCTTCCTCAATTTGCAGCTGTTCATCCAGGAACGAAACAGATTAATTTTCAAATATCTTTCGATTGTTGCAATTGAAGATATTGAAGTCAATCAGTTTGTAAGGCAACATTCTCAACATTGGGTGGTTGTACTTCGACGTAGTCTGGTTGATTCCAAAATCATGTTCATCAAAAAAATGTTTTCGGAAACTGTGTGAGTTGTACATGAACGTGGTTGAATCTAAAGTTCTTAAGGCACCCCAAAAAAGATTTGCCAAGCCGCAGGTCCGTCACGCCATTCGCCAGATCCGAAAGAAAACCTCAAGGCAATGTGAAAGATGGTTGCTGTGGAAAAAGCAGAATGCAATCAGAATGCATCATTTTTATTATTTACTAATGAATCTGAAAGAGATATCAAATCTCAAGGGGAGGTGAAAGGTGCTTGCTACATAGAATGGAGGATGCAACAGTTTGGATGTCATAATTTTGGGATAATAGACGGCAGAAGTTCAAGATGAGGTTTACCAACTTGGGTGATTTGGAAAAGTTCAGCCAGGGTACAATTCCCTCTTGTCAAAGAACTGGTTCTTCCCTCGAGACACCATGTACAGATTCTCACCTTGCTCGCCACCAGCAACCAAATCGCAAATGTTGTTGATCTGCAAAATTTTCCTTAGTATACAAAATGATGTGGAACTAGAGCTGGCTAACCATAATACCTTTACACTTCATGTCACTGTAAGATAAAAAACACACTACTCAGGTCCAATCACGTGTACATAGGTGTGTGTGTGTGGGTGTGGGTGTGTGTGTGTGTATATGTGTGCTAAAGTTTAAAGGCATGTGGCATTTGCTTTTCCAACCAAGACACGGTTTGACAAGCTTGGAAACTTCTTCGGAAGTGCACTCTTCAAGTTTGATGCGCTTGGCAGGTCGCTCCTCAGCATGTGCTGGATCGGTGGAAGCCTCAGTGGTCCTGCAGCGGGTGGCGTCCCATCTCATTTGTGTGTGTGTATGTGAAAAAAACAACTTGGAATAACACTTACTAAGTCTGATACTTGATAACAATTCAAAAAACAGTCTAGACTTTAGGGGAGCAAGGTCCTTTCTGCAAGCAGAAAATCCCCAGTGGGGTTGAACTCTGCGTTGTGTTGTTCTATAGCCCGTTGAGCTTGTTCCTTTGTGCTCTCACAATCTAACCAACGCTGCGCATAGGATTGCAATACCACAAGGGTATCGTGGACTTGCGTAGACACTCTGTAGCACTTGTTACGATCAGTACTGATACCGTTTTTCAGTGCGTTGATTGCCGGCTGGAAGTCGGGGAATCCAGGCAGAACAATCCTGTTGGCCCGGCATTCTTCGTAAACCGTGTTTGAAATCCGGTTCAAGAGTTCTTGGCCACTATTGTCCATGGTGACTGTTGCGCATTGGCACTGCTTGGAATCCCTCAGCTCCTAGTCAGGGGGAAGGATTCTGAAGTGGCTTTCACTGACCTATTTTTCATTTATGATTTAAAACTATACTCAGTTCAGGCAACTTCAACGTTGTAACGCCATTTGGTGGAGCCCAAGCGAAAGAACCCCGAAGCAAAAAAACAGCATAATGCAAACTACTATACAACCCCAAGAATGAAAGGTGGATCAAATTGAAGGAACTGGAGGTGTCCTCCAAACAGGCTAGCGCTGGCCAGGCGTCATACCCGGCCATGTCCACCAGCAGCCTTGTTTTGGCTGTGGGTACATTGAAAGCGTCAAGAGTCTGACGAATGAAGTGGGTCCCTCCTGCGACCTTGGAGCGAAAAGACAAGTATGGTAAACAAGTATGAGATAGATATTAATTATACAAAGCAATTCATGATGATGACTATCATCATCTTATATACAACATTTCAATATGCAAGAAAATTGAACAGTCAAATGATTCAGTTATTAAAAGTTAGTTGTCATCTATCGACTTACTAGTAACTTTGAATTGGTGAAGCTTCACATGGACATACTCAAAACCATGAAACACAGCAGCAGCGTGTATTGAATATATACAGTATTCATTTTTTATCCAGGATGGAGTAGGGCGAAGACAGCTATTTTGTATGGATGCTTCTTTGATGCATGGTGTTTCTCAGACCCCCACAAAGGGCCTATATAGAGTTTGAATGGTTTCTCATATGTTTTAAAACGCTTCATGTTACTTTGTGTTGAAGAGACTTTTGTTGGAGCCAAGCCATTTCCCTTCCAACACACCCACGATAAATCAAACAAGAAGCCTGCTTTAATTCTTGCACGTCAGTGAAAGCTCGGCCAAGGTGAGGCAAACCAGATTTTTGCGGTGTAGCCTTGAGTGGAGGACTGGTGCTATGGTTAAAAAAACGCCCATTGGGTTGCGCAAGAATCAAGAAAATTGGTTGTCACTAGGCATTAGACATATACCTAAATTAGCTGGGCAACCGGATCAGGTTTCCACATTTCATTTCGCGGTAACATATCAACCGACAAAACGGTTCCAGTCTTCCATCCTGGTGTTTGTCTCAGCAAATTGCGATCACTGTTACAAGTGATGGCTAGGCCGGAAAGAACGCCATCACGCTTTCCGTAGACTGTTTCCTAAGTTAGTGGGTTGATTCAGGATGGGGTATAGTTCAGTGACGGGTATACTACATATTACGCATGCCACGTGTTGGTTTTGCTTCAAATTTTCTCGACAAACAAGTTCAACTTAATTCCAAAATGTTTGAGATTTTGATTTGCCAAGCTTCCGGATTGAACACCCATGTCAAGGCTCGAACCTTAAGATTCCGCTCCTTGAGGGCAAATTGTTTCCTTGGATATCAAGGAGGGCTTTGAAGTGATACATTTAATGAACAAAATCCTACACCACTTGGGATGCCCGAAACTCTTTGATTATGGGGCTAAAACTTTGTTTTCGGGCATCCGTGGTGGCACAGGATTTTTTTACCGCACAACAGACCCAACAATAGGACTTGAAAAATCCGAATATCTTGATTTACAGTAAAAATGAGAAGTATGAAACATAGGGTAAGAATCTCAAGGTTGTAGGCAACATCCCTGACATCCAACGTTTCCGAGTCGTCTTTCTTTTTTTCGTCGTCAGAATCAGATCCAGACCCTTCATCCTTTTTGGTCTCCATGTCAGCATCCTCTTCATCTTTTGTGTCTTGCTTGGTGTCAGTCTTCCTCAGGGCTGAACAAAAGTCAGGAAGATACGAAGGGGCTGCGTCCAATCAGGGTATCCCAGAAAACTTTTCTTTGGTCCCAAAAACATGGAAAAACATTCGAAAATGATAACGTTTTGTAATGTCTTGTATTTTCTTGGAGGTAGCTATACAAGGATTGAATTGTTGTTGGCAATGGCCCCAAACCCAAACTAGCTCCTTCCAGCTTGACCTGATGCCCTGTTTGGTTTCACCACAAAGCAAATCCCATTTGTAGGAAAGTCCGCCAAAACATTTGAGATGAAGTTGAGGGCCCAACTTGTACGGGCAGCTGTAAGTACCCCCAAAGCCGGGCAATTCAAGAATAAGACCACAGTGAAATCTTGGGGGCTACTGCCGCAATCTTGTGCCGCCTCACGCAACCAGGAACGCAACGCTGGGAGCAAAGTGGACTCGGCATCGTTCATCTTTGAGCTGAACATCTTGAAGCGATCATCCATGTAGGACCGGACTGTGTCCCAAGCACGGTTGTGACAGTCCTGTGGATGTTTTTGGCTGGATGGTTTTTACTTGACTAGAGGCTTGGAGATCTGTTTTTGAGGGTGGGTGTTGAACGACTTTTTGAACTTAGATTATACTAAATGGCTGATGAATCACACTAAGCCACTAAGTTGGAGATAATCATTATCATCCATTTTTTGGACAAAACAACAAAGGAACAAATTCAACTTAAGGAAACAGTGGAACGCGATCCTCGAGTTGCCGAACCAGCTTCTGCCTAGTTTTTGCACCCTCCTTCTCTGCCCTGGGGAAAGCTGGGGGGAGATAGCACGGGTAAATCTTTTGGCAAACATTCGACAAATTTAATTGTACCTATGGGTTTTCAAAAAATTCAGATCAGATTGCACTGACACCAAATGGCAGTTCCCGATATGTTGCAGCTGGGGCGCAGCACCTTCTCAGCTACAAACTGGGTTTGGTCCGCCCGAAGTTCTTCGAGCCAAGCCGCAAAAGCGGCCTCTTCCGACTTGAGACGTGCGTTCTTGGACTTGTCCTGGTGCTGGACCATATAATCTTCAAGCGTTTTTCCATGAGCCTGCGCAAAGCTGATGGACATAAGTATTGAATCTTGAACTAAAGCGATGCTAACCCAGTATCAGAACCTTTAAAGGTCTAAGAACCAGTAGCAAAGAGTATCAGCAATGACTTATTATAAGATTTCTTTCGGTCCTTTAATTTATGGGTAAGGTTTTCAATGGAGAGGGGATGAGAGAGCTTGGTGAAAGATTTCTTAGCCAGTCTGTAAGACAACATTTGAAGTGGCAAGTGTTTTAAAGGTAAGTTGCCAAGGAGAAAATCAAATGGATCATCGATCAACATGCAAATCTGTACACTCATGATAAAGGAAGTACTTATATGGCCTCAAGGACAAAAGGTACCCGATTGAGATCGAAGTCCTCCTTGGCTTTGAGCAGCGAATGAAGGTCCGCATCAAGCAACCTGGGATAAGGTTTCGCGAAAGAAAAATAAGGATGGCAAGGTTGGACCAGCTGAAGTTTGCAATGTATATAAGACATNAAAAAAAATTGGAAAAAATTGTGATTGCCAGTGCCTGTTTAATGGACATTTGTGACGGGGTTTTCGAAGACCCAATCACAATTCAAACAATAAAAGCCCTAAAAGAAGTTGATTGATTCCCAGCCAAAATTCCTTGGCTGGCTGTGACGGGGTTTCCCAGGAACCAATCACCATCGGCCAAAGATTTTTGGCGACCAATCACCCTCGGCCAAAAATTTTTGGCGACCAATCACCCTCAGCCAAAAATTTTTGGCGACCAATCACCCCCAGTCAGCTTTTTTTGACAACATATCTATTATGTAATTAATCAATCTTAAAAAGAAGAAGCTGTAAGACGAGATACCACAGAAGTTAGGAATCATTTCCTGAATGTTTGCGTTTCAACTACTTCCCAGAACTGATACCAAAGAACCCATCCATAAACATTTGCTCATGGTGCGATAAGACTTCATGGGGGAAGGTTGCGCTCAGCACACCCTTTGCCCAAATCCACAAAACACAGGAGTCGTGGACCAAGATGTGCTTGTCAAGCTCTTGTTGCGCTTGTTTCTGCAGCCAGCCGAAATCATGATAAACCCGTGTTGCACGTTAAGAAAAGACCAGAATTTGGGCATAAAAAGTTCTCACCCCTCCCACCCCTGTTCAAGTCTCCTTGGCCTTTGTTGAAGCATCCTTGCCAACCTGCCGCTCAAAGTCCTGCCCCACAAGGACGTTCCGTGGCCATCATGATGACAAAAAATGAATTTATGATGATGACGGTTGTCAAATACTTTGTTTGCCATGTTTCTCTTAAGGCATGGTCCTTTGTCACCCGTTGTAAGTACAGCAAACACGTTTCATCCGTAAGATCCATGATGTCAGCCATCTTCTGGCAGCCATGTTGTTGATAGAATTCTTTTCGGCCACAAGTCCCGGGGACATAAAACGTATTCTCCAGCACTTCGTGAGGGAGAGCTGCAACAGGGGAAGGGTTCAAAATGCTTTTGAACAAACTGGTTGATAAACAAACAATTTAAAATCAGTCTTAGATAGTCTTAGGCTTTTTTGATTAAATTTCAAAACTGCTTCTTGGAGAACAAACGATATTTAGGAACCCTTTGCCTGACTGTTCGCTCTTGTACATGTCATAGTGGGAGTGTAGCAGTCTAAGTGCACTTTCCGGGCATCTTAGCCTAACCCAACCCCAAGTCCCCCCAAAAAAAGGAAGAAACGCAGTACAAGTCAGTTGATTATCATGCCATCATTGATAGCCCTGCAACCCCAAAACCTCCAAAGTAGGACAAAAAGGGGAAGCAACGACGTTCTTAAGTCAGTTCATCATTATAGGAAGTTCAGAGTATTTGAAATTTAAACCAAAATCATCTTTAAAGAATCCTTGAAGGGTGGAGTAGCCCCAAGAAAAAAGAAAAACAATTTGGAGAGTCAAGCCCATATTTTTCCAAACCGTCGGAACCAAGAAGCAAGTTGTAGCACAAGCTACGACGTGCACTATCGATCCTGTGCTTCTTAATCGTGACCATTTTGTTAAAATCAGCGATCACCTTTGCTAAACAATCTTTGAGGGGTGCCCGGGAACGGCTGGTTGTCATTCTTCGTTCGACATCTATAGCCTGCCCAATCTCTGACACTATGGTCAGTGGGCTCGGAACCAACTTCTCCGAGGTTACAAATCCCACTTCTTAGTTGCGATGAAGGTGATAACTGAAAACAAACCAAAAAACACCCCAAAGGATTTTGTGATTTCTTGTGAATCAACATGATCCACAAAACAGTACCAAAGCAATGAAAAACGGTTATTATTCGTTCTTGGCAAGTGAAGTTTCTCAATGCATAAAGGTAATGATGGGCGGGGTGTGCGAAGTGGTTGTAGGCACAATGGACGGACGCAAAAGACTGCAATGTGGCTGAAAGAACAGGATGCGATAGATCTTCTTCACTTAGTTCTAGTTCTTTGCAAAACGAAACTATCGACATCATAATGATGATCTTGCAAAATCCGTCCACGATCCCCACCGAATGGGGTAGGATCTGCCTGCTTCCATCGCGTTCTCGGTGTGGAAACTTCACCTCGCAAGCCCCCAAATGAGCCTTGTAGCCGTAGTGGAGGAACTCCAGAAAGTGCTTGGAATACTGCACATTGCTCGGGTAGTCTTCAGGGAGGGAAGTTTTCACTTAAGATGGAAGATTCCAATCCATTATTTTTAAAATTTACTAATTGACTGATAAATTCTGTTTCGACTTTGTATGGTTTCGTTGAATTTAATGTAAACAATAACTTTAAAACAACGCATTTTTTCATCACCCCGGGCATCCATTCTTGGAGGATGGCGAGAAGTCAAAACTTTGCAACCCCAACCAAAACGAAGTGCTGGTCTCGTTTGGCAGCAGCGTCGAGTGAGCTCTTTGCGATGGAATGGTGGCTCTGGAGAGCACCAGCTGATTGATCACCTAGAGTTTACATTCATGTCATGATCCCCTGGTGAATTTTAATTTTGGTCAGACTACATTGCAAATAAAATTTACCGAGCCTCAGTCATCTTGCTAGACTCTGGGTACAACTCGTGTAGGTGCTGACCCAAATTCTTGGTTGCAATCACCTCATGCTATTATAAGGAGTCAATGTAGGATGGCCCCCAAAGTATGAAAAGAAAGAATCTAGTAAAAACATCAGAAGGAATTATTGATCAGCGACTCACTAAAAACTGTTATGATGATATAAACCCAGTGACCGTCTCAAAGTATGTTTGAATCTGACCTAATGGGCCATCGCCCGATGGCACCAGGCCACTGGCCAAAGCTTCCGGCATCAACCCGCGCTGGTTGGTATAGCGCCCCAAGTTACACTACTTCAGCAAAAATCTTCATCATAAACAATGACAAACGAATCACCCATGTTGAAATGTAAATTTTCATCATGGGGCAATGCAAGAATGTGGTTTCCATTTCAATCCAAAAGCAAACTATTCTTAGACTTTTTCTTTTGCCACCATTCCCCTAGTAGTGTTGCCGGTGGAACACCACTTGCAGCTCATAAGGCTTTACAGGAGGTGCTCTAGTCCCAAACTGAAACGCATGCAAATTCTGCTGTCTCGCAGAAGCATGCCTCAAGAAAGATAATTCGGGTATGTTCCCAAAATTAGGACTTGGCTCCGGGTTTTGGAGCAACTGTTCATACCATGCTACCGCCCTGTTCATTTGGGGGAAGTCATGCCTTAGGGCAAACTTTATGGCACGAATTTCTTCCCTCCTATCAGAATCCAACTTAAAAGTTCGCAATGGACATGTAGACCTGTTTGCTTCCAGTAGAAATTCTTGACTGAGAGGAAGAAGTTTCGAAGGATAAATCAACAATGGAGCTTGTGACAAAGCTGTAGATGCCATCGTTTCCTTTACCAAGCAAAAAACATCATCCATCCTCCCTGCAGGATCATCGGAACGCAAAGCACGAGGGACTCTCTCATGAAGTTCAAGACCTCTTCCCTGATCAGGCATTTGATCACGGGTCACAAACGTAAACATTTGGGGCAGAGGCTTTCGTGGATCTTCTTCATCAGGACTATGGGCCAGTTTTCTTGCTTTGAAAGCATTCTTGAAAGTAACTGCCTCTGGCATGAAAGCCAGCCAGTCCCTTACCTCAGACTTGTTGGCTATAAATCAAAAACCAAAGTCAAAGGATGGCCCACTAACCGTTCACTAACCCAAAAAGATTAGAAAGTTCCAGGGGGACAGTAAAGGAAAGTTACGAAACACAATTCCTGAGACACCGTGTCCACAATCTCAATGCCCCAATCTAAGCCCTTTCGATGAAATACCGGGGAAAGCTTTTGATCAACAACCCGTTGGAGATCTCTAGGAGTTTGGAGGTTCGAAGACGATGTACTCTTCAACGCAGAAGTTACCAGGCTAAAAAGCCCGTCTACGTCCTCATGTGTATGGCCCACCCGAAGGTGGGCCATACACGATGAGGAAAAGATACCACATTGAACCATCGAAGACAAAGTTCTACTCCCGTATTGATTTCTCAGCTCTTTCACGGTATTATCGCTTTGAAGCCAAAGCCTAACATGCAGTTTTGGAACTAAACATTGTTCATTAACCAAGAACATTAAATTTTGATTGAATATGGGATGAGGAGTTCATGGGGCAGTGAAATAAAGAAAACATTTCCAAACTTAAGCCTGGATGCTCTTTGGGCCATGGGTAGTTGTGAGATCGACTTCTAGCCCAAACTTTTTGCAAGGACCTCATGACCTTACTTGTTTTGCTTTAAAAGCAACATAATAACCATAAAAGTATCAGGATCAGGGCAAGTACCTCAAAAAGATCAAACTAAAATTCAGATGAGAAACACATTCCCAGTTCCACCCACTCCCACAGCCAATGCCCTCTGATGCTGATAAGTACATCCAGCAACCGTGGCCGTGGCACAGGACTGCTGTCAAAGTCAGCGAAATTCCTGAGGAGGCGAGACATGGGTTGCGAGAAATGGCCCCGGAAAGCGTCACAGTAAATGACATTGAATTAAAAAATTTGAATTAAATCAAATCAAATTAAAATCCTACTTAGCAAGCTTGGAATCTTTGGCAGGATTGATACGCAGGGCGCTTGGGTGTTCTGTTGAAGGGGAATTTGGGGAGGTAGAGCTTGCTACGGTCAAAGGAATCACAAATGACAGTCAATAAGTCTTTGTGAATGGTGCTTCGATCCCTTGCACTCCAGTAAATTTCCCGATCCCGCCACTGTGCACTGTAATGTGCCAGAAGTTCATCGCATTTTTGCGCATGCGTTGCGAAGTCCTGGGTTGGGCTAGGGTTGTATAAAACGTGAATACTGTGAAGGGAATCAGAAAAACATTGAATTGCGAAAAGGCTAAAGGTGATAAAAACAACACCCCAAAAACCCAAAGAGCGACTTAATCTTTATCAAATCAAAACTCCGTAGCATCATGTATTGCCGCCTTCAATGTTTGACAAACCAAACACATGGAATGTTCAGTTTTTGGGCGAAAGCGCAAGCAAGGACGCCATTGGCGCGCAACTTCATAGAAGGTACTTTTAGATGCTGGCGTAACTCCCGAGGGTCGCATGTAAGCTATGAACATGAGGTAGAGAGAGGCAGTGTTGCCCGGGGGCAACTCCCTTAAAGGGAGATTAGCCGGCTTCAACTCAACCACTTGTCTGCTGGGGCCCAGAAGTTTATCTTCTACCAATTTCTGTAGCAACTTCTCTCGTAAATCAGCATCGCTTTGTGAAAGCACAGAAGTCGTCGATGACTGAAACCTGCATTTGTTGGAACCTTATGATATCTGAAATTTAGATTGGGAAACTTGATACTAGTTGAAAACCTCAAGGCCCCTTGAACTTCATATAGAAAATCCCAAAGAGACTAGTTAAAACATCCCAAAGAGACTACTTTAACCGAAACCAGCAACTGAGCTGGCATAGATTCTGCAGCTGTCCAGTACAAGTGGCCAAAGAATCCATGCACAGCTGTTGTTTGCTGCGACACTTGCACTGAATCACCTGCAGTACGAGATGTTTGGGTAATGTATGATGTTTCAAAACAACTTGCTATCATCATCCCCAACACCACCAAGAAATAGAACAACTTACAGTGAGAGAATTGTTCACCATGTTACGGGGAAGAGTACGATCATCAACACCACGATATCGCTTTTTTGTTCGATCCCACCTTTGTTTACCTATCCCTAGGAATCTCAGCCAGGAAGTGCGGCACATGGGAAATCCTGAACAGGGTTTAATACTGGAGACTGGAGTAAAACAAACTCAATGTTTATTGTTGAAAGGAAACTGAAATGTATGAAAAAACCTGGGGTGTATTTTGGTTTTGAGCCCTTGTCCCTCAATGAAGAACTTGCTTCGCCCTGATCCATTTTCAGATTGCTGCAAAGACCATAAAATAGCATCTTGACATTCTTTTGGCAAGCTCCAAAATACTCTACATGTTTCACAAAGTACCTTGAAAGGTGCATTGCATTTGCAGGGGCAACAAGGATTTCGCAACAGTTCCTTGATCCGGGACTTGTTCGCTCCGGATAATGAATATTTCGACTTGTTGATGGTCTCCCCCTTGGCATGTAAAGACTGTAGGGTGGACAGCCGCAAATCTACTTCCCTGACCCCACCACTGCCCTCTACTTCGGAGCCAGAGTCTTCGTCAGATTCATACCTCAGTTGCAAGGGATGAAGAAAGGGGAAGGTGTTTTGATTCAAATCATATTGGAATGGATGATAAGACTAAGAATAAACTATTAAAAAGGAAAATCTAGTAAGTTTTCACAAAGCATGACCAGGGTACGAATCACATTCGGATTCTGATGTTCCACTTCCATTCCCTGATTCAGATTCAGATGTTCCATCGTAGCGCCAAACATTCTCACTAACAACCACTTTGCCGCCAGACAAAACTTCATCTTTATCAGCGTCATAGCGACCCAGCACACCCATAGGAGGCAGGGCCAGTTTGTTTTTTGGCGGTGCAATGAAATCAAAGGAAAAAATCTAGTGAAGTCGAAATCAAATGGAATGAAGGCAAGTTTATTTGGTTTCTAAAGGTTTCCGTGTATAGTTGGAACATGATGGTGCTGAGAAGTTGAAAAGTCAAAACTTTGTTGATAATGATGGTATTCCTCTCTTTGTATCTCTTTTCTATATGAACATCCCTCGGAAGCCACAGTCCGTGCTAAAAGAAAACAATCAAAGCGGACACTCTACGGACCCATCAACTGCCTAACAACAAACTTCCTCAAAAGCAAATTTCATTTTCCTTTCCCAACAGTGTTCAGTCGGCTGCGAATCGGTGAATTACTTGTCAGCAAGTTCCGACATAATTGCTAATTAAGCTTGGCCAAGTATTTGTGAAGTTTCTTCGGGTCCAAGCTCACCAATAGAATTGATAGCGCCACATAAAGTGCCCGAACCGCGATCGAATTTCCAGCCATCTTGTGAAGAACCTTTGTTTGAGTTTAATTGTTTTGCAACTTCCAATGCAAGTGTGAAGACGGTGTTTTGAACTTACAATATATCCCCATGCGAGCGAGACACCCGATTTGAAAACTGATTGATCTGGAGCTTGCTGATGTCAATGCCCATGAGTACTAGGGCCTCTACTCCTCAGAGTGCTGCTAGATTGGGGTTGCATCAAAGGAGTAGGGCGTGGCAGGACTTGATAAGCCGAGAATCCAGTCAAAAACCTTCCTTGTTCCCCGATCAGGTATGTTCCTGCTGGCCTGAGTGCGCTTGAGGGACCAGCATTAAATTGCTATGGGACAGGGACCGACATGTACCTTAAGACAAGGAACGTCAAGGTCATCAATGGAGAGCTACCATAAATAGCATTCATCCGGTAGACGGATTGTGAAGTATTGATCGCTTGAAATTCTCCTTTGTGAGCTACCACCAAGTCCAATGCCTTGGTGGATAACTTAAAGTGAAATTAGGACATGTTGATGAATTGATGAGAAGCTTGTATTTAGACCAGTTGCGTGCAGTTCTCTAGCTGAGGTGATTTGCTTCACTGCATCAGGATATAGGTTTTGAAATGATCCCGAAGCCTTTCTAACCTTAGGTGGGGAAACAAAGGGAATCTACAGCAGGTTGTCGATTGTTTCAACTGCTCACATACTGAAGTACGAAAAAACAATCAAGATACTTTGATTTTCTTCACTTTGGCCCACGATCGATGAATCGCACGCCATTTTGGCGCTTTGTTTTGCCTCGGACCACACAACTACCCGATATGAAGCTAAAATGGAGTGGGGTAACTGTTTTACCAGCCAAAAAATACATTTGTCTACTGACTATTTCTTATATAAGTTGAAAGTTAGCTAAGTTACTTTGCAAAGCGACGCCGTTTTGCCAAGACAGCCCTGTTGTTCATGACTCCCCGCACATGTGGATGTGATGGGTCAAACAGCAGCTCTTGCCTAGGATAGCAGTTTTTGTTGGTCGCATGAAAAACACTTTGTTTTTCTGCAATTATGTTGATGCATTGAAATTGATGCAGGTGTAAACTGAAAAAAGCCTAGGGGCCATGTAACACTACTGGTGCTCTTCAAGCGCTCTTTCATTAGTGCTGCAGTGGCTTCCAAGTCACAAGCCTGATCATTCATCAGAGATCTCTTGACGAGCAAAATGAATACCCGCTTCCGAGAAATCGGTGCTCCAAAGTCATTCCTGGGACGGCATTTTTTAAGAGAGATTCATCTTGGGTCTTTCACTCATCACATTCTACACCAATAGAGAACTTGTTGCAGTCATAGGGACGGGTTTAGGTCAATCAGCGTGATATCATACCTCATGTCAAGTTAGATATTTCCGCAAAAACAAAACACTTGCATGGCAATGCTGAAACTCGAACGTAGTAGTATCGCTTAGACACGACGGCAGTTCTTTCTGGAGGAGATCATGGACGGTTGGCCAAACTTTCAAGAATCCAACCACATTTTCCAATAGGATAGCCTAAGTCAGGGAAAAAAGATGATCAACGGAATCAAAGGGGCATCATTAAATAATTAGTGTTCCCTCAACAGCCAAGTAACAGCGGGTTGCATTGCTTTCCCATTAGCTATCACTTGGTAAAGCTGCTGAGCCTCTGGGTCATTTAGTAAATGTGAAAAGGCATGTAGAGCACTGTAAGGAGTGCATGGAAAGCCAGCGCAGTAGATAGCTACCTGCGATTTGGAAAAATCATTTCTTGCAGGGGCTGTTGTAAAACAGTAACTGTCATGACAATAGCTAGTCAGTATTTTTCTCGCCTGGCCACGAATGGCCTTGGCGTTGGTTTTTGCCACATCATCGGCTGACCTAAAACAAATGACGATCATCTATCTTCAAAACAATTGTTATGTTGTATGACGTTGACACTTTTTTTATCTTTTTTTGAAATACTTATAATCCAAGATGCTGGAAAGGAGTCTCGAAATTGGCTTCCAAGAACTCCCTCGCATAATTGTCCCTCTCGCTGTTGGACCTGAGAGGGGCGATGGCCGAAAAAAGGATGGAGGGAAAATGGGTAAAGCAGATGGTGTGTGAAGACAAGGCGCATGTACTTCACAAGGTGGGATTTGCCAGCTACGCCAAACAGGTCACGAATTGCCATTAAGGGAGCATCCATCCCAGAACCTAGGCCATTCAGATAACCCAAGTTATCCCACATGGTGAAGGAATGTGAAGGGTAAAACCAAATGTAATTTGCAGGACAACATAGATTTCAGCTTAGGTGCAATCAGAAGCATACCCAAAAGGGAATGACCACTTGTCCATAAAGGCTCTCAAACCTCAAATGCAGGGCTACATGATTTCAACAGGGTTACATGTACTTCCAGTAGACAACCCAAACTTGGGCAATCCCCCTGATGATAACCAATGCTTACAGACCAGGCACCAGCATCATTGAAAAATTGGGACGCGCAGTCAAGATAGTGAGCTTGTTGGGGAGTGAGATCCAATTTGTCCTCCTGGAATAAAGGATGAGGGGCTAATCTTAGAATATCAAGGAAATCGTTCATTAGTCTTCAAATTGGTCACCCACTCCTCTCCCTCGGAATCAGATACTTCCCTCCAAACTCCCATGGCGACAAAGAAGAGATTGGGCCACAACAGCTTCTGTTTCGTACTGGCATCACTAAACCCTGGTTCTGTTTTGGAAAAGCCCTGGTTACAAGCGCAAGTCCATATATATATATGTATATCATACATACATGGATCCTAAGGGATCGGTGTTTTGGAAGTGTCGCGCTTTTGCTTTCTGGGTTTCTTGCCCGCGGCCTATTTATCAGGGGCGAATTTTTTATGTTATAAATATAGGAACTCAGGGAGGGGATTTGTCACTTGTTACCTTATGCAAGAAACTCCCCCTCGTCTCGGGGGAGATTTTATAGCCTCAAACATCTGAAAATCTAAGGCACTTTGGCGCATCCATGGAGCCAGCTATCACCTATCATGATGTTGTCATAAAACCATGAATCATCTTCGAAGCATCCAGGCTTTCAGGTGCGAACTGAAAGCTTTAGTTTCAGGGAGGGTACTCACCCTACAGGCTTGAGAATGAACAGATCCAGTTTTAAAGACACGAAACTCCAATAGGAAACAACTGCCCGCCAGTTGAGTATCTCCTGCTTCTTCCTGTTTTTGTTTTCTTGAGCCGGTTTGGTGGGAAGTAGCCGGGGTTAAATGTTTACACCACTGAAGTTTAACATGCTTCAACTGAAGATCAAAGCCTGGAAAAGGAGAATGTTGCTGGAAACCAGGATTTTCAGGTTCCGCTTCGTTAAAACTTTCGGGGTGTAACAGTGTAAAGCATGAGATTCCCGTTTTTTTTAATACGAAAATCCTCGTGTTGTGTTGTGTTTTCTTTTTTCTCCAAGCGGTGCCAAACAAAACGCTTCTCATGGACAGCGAGAAAGATCTGAAAATCCTCCAGGGATTCCTGGCGCAGGGCGACATTCCCAAACGTGATGCGTTGTATCTGGAATAGCTGAAAAACATGTTCTTTTTTGGTGGTAGTTCATCACCGACTCAATGAGAACAAATGTTCGAAAAAAATGTGTCTTTCATGTGGGATCATGTTGGGAAGATTCAAACGATTTTTTTCCAATTACAGTGGTTGCCAACCCGTAGACGACATCCAGGGCCACATTCTGAGGTAAGGTATTTGGATCCCAAAAAACATACCCTAAACACCTCTTCAGGAACTAAAGTACCACGAAAGGTTCAGGATGGAAATTCACCACAATTTCTTATCAACTTATATTTCTTATCAACTTATGGCCTTATGCCCCCCGAACCTCCATGTATATGTCCTACCATGGCTCTGCAGGATTTCGTGCGTGTAAGTGTGCAAAAAAATTAGATAGGTGCCGGATGCTTCAAAGCCTTTGAACAAGATTGGTCCAAGAATTATATAATTGTTATCTTTTCCAGGATTACCCTCGTGGGAACTAACATATCCCACCGTTGGAAAAGGAAAATTTATCTTCAAAAGTACCCTTTGGAGGGTACATGTTAGATCCCAGGAGGCTAATTTTTTGATCATCTATAAATTTCTTTCTATGTGATTCTATATTCATTCAAGAACATCCCTTGATTTTGATTTCACGTAGAAAATACTGTTTTCCCGGCGTTTTTCGGTGGTTTATCCCACTATTCACATGTTTTTTAAGCACCATCCCAGGTGGTTAGCCGGATTTCTTCCATCAACAGTATTAGTCTCCCAGTTCATCAAAAAATCTCCTGCAGAGGCAAAATGTGAATCTTCCCCAAATGCGGAAAACCAACCAACAATTGTTCCAGGAAGTTAGTAGATGGTGAGGAAATAGCTTAGATATAACATACTTATAAGTAGGGTATAGTGGGGTTATACAGTAACCTACTTAACCTTTTACTGACTTCCTGGGACATCCCATTAACCAACAAAACATTTACCCCCGAATACTTGTTGGGGCTCCTTTGCTCCCCATCTTTCCCTAACTCCACTCAGTAATTCGCACAATATCAATGCCTAGTCTATGAATAGAAAAAAGAAACAAGTCGGCTAAAAATCCATCAAAATCATGTCCCCATTTCTCACGTTTTAAAAATAACCGCCCACCCAAAAACGGCGGTGGAACCTTCATGGGTTTTCCTTCAACGGAGCTTGGATTGCAACTTCACGTCCTGGACCCCAAAAAACAAGTTTGAACACCGAAAGATACCTGCAAGGAAAAGCCAGAAAATCAACTCCAGAGGGTGTTTCCTTAAGTGGTGGGTTTTCCCCCCAAATCATCCATTTTAATAGGGTTTTCCATTATTTTCACCATCCATTTTGGGGTACCCCTATTTTTGGAAACACCCAGAAAATGATTGATTTTAGCAGAATATACTATGATTATGAATGATTATGATATATCATTTATCTCCTGTTTGATTTTTTGACCATGGTTAGCACATAATTCAGCTGATGGTTCAACCGTGAAGTTCTTAATCTGATGGTTCACCGTGAAGTTCTTAATCATCTTTGAGAACATGAATTAGTTCACCTAATTTTCTGTTAATATCTATACGAGTACACCTATTAAATACCAAAACCTAAGGGCCTAAGCCATATCATTCCCCCAAATCTACAGGGATATTTTGGGGGGAAAAAAGGTGCTGGAATTCCCTAAAAATCCCCCAAAAAAACACACGCCAAAAATCTGCAAAGGCTCCGATTTCACTTTGGCCACGGAGGGATCCTTGGATTGTGTCAGGTGGCAGGGTAACAGGGTAGCAGTGTATGTTACATATAGCAAAATATATGATGCAACGACAAAACAACTGTAGCGACTGTATGCCTTGTGTATTTAGATAAGGATCTAATGTATACCTACATATTATTATTATTATCATTATTATTATTATTATTACGTATATCACTACCATTAGGATATTGCATGTAGATGTGTGTATATATATATATATAGAAATAAAATTATTTTACGTACATGGGGAATGGGGAATGTCTCAAAATAAATACAAAATTAGTTTTAAAAAAAAAAACATACCCTGCATGTCAACCGTTAAAGCGTGCTTCTCCGAAAAGCATCCTAAAACGGAGGATGTCAGGGGGTGTTGTTCCAAGCCCAATTTACAAACCAAGTCTATGAGGGCTGAGATAAAATTATGTATATATACATATATATATATACACATATAGATTCCGATGCACTGATTTCCCCCCATTGCCCCCGTTGAAGTTCAAGATGTTTGAAACGTGATGCGCCTTCGGAAGTTTGGCAAAGATGCACCCAGGATTTTTGACGTGCGGTTTCCACAACATCGGCAGGATTTTAGGGTGTTGAATGAATAACCAATGATCATTCACCACATTGGGGCGGGGTTGGTTGACCAGTCATGATTTCGGCAAGGTAAATGATGGATCGGGTTATGGAACCCCTTCCAAATGGCTTATAATTTGGTTTATAAATAGGGGGCCCATCCTAACTACGTATCCTCACCGTCCTGGGATGATCTCCTCCAGGAAAATCAACCAACATCAACTACCAACTTCCAGAAGGCTGCTCGACCGAGGTTCAGTCCCTTCTTGCGTCACCTTGTCTCCCATCAAATGCTTCGGCTTGGGCGGCCTTATGTTTTTCCCCCCAAGGCTTGGCTGAACGTTTTTTCCCTGCAAATTTTGGTGGGTTTTTGTTGGGAGGACGTAAACAACTGGGAAAATAAAGTGTGTTTGCAGCTAGAAGTTACTATAGTTTTCAGACTTTAAGATTGAAACTATATTTCATAGTTTGTTTGTGGCATTTTTTGAAGTCTATAGTGTAAGTTGCACATCTTCCGATTCTAGAAACGAAACATTTATATAGATTATATAGTGAGTATTGCCTGCAGTTTGCCTGTTTTTATTTTACCTGGGGACACTGTGGCCCAACGCCCCTCTGCATGAACAACCAACAGGACCAAAAAAAGGTATGGCCATGTATTGTCCAATCTGATGGCTGGTCAACCTACCCCCCCCTAACGTACTCCCCTAGAAATAAGGCCTCTTGGTTTCCCTAGATAAGGCCTTTAAACCCCTGATTTCCGGGTGCGGAAATCAGGGGGGTGATTGACTAGCCATGATGTATTGCCCAATCATTTTTTCAACCAAACTGAGGCCGCGACGGTTGAATCTTGGGCTTGTTTTTGGTATTGTTGCCCTCAGTACCCAGCTGGTTGGTGGTTTCAACCCATCTGAAAAATATTAGTCAAATTGGATCATTTTCCCAAATAGGGATGAAAATAAAACATATTTGAAACCACCACCTAGCCGTGCATTTCAAAAATTCATCTGGTAAAAATAGTTGCTGAGAAGTATTTTTTGCATCAGTTCAAGGGTGATTGTAATAATGGGACCCCCTTATGGTAAGCTTCCCATACCATTCCTATATCTTTAGGGATTCTTATGGGAGTGGTATGGGGAATAGTATGGAAAGGGGGTCCCATTATTGCGGGTCCCTAAAAATTCCGTTTAGACTCTTTTCCGGCAGATTGATGGGGAAGTACTGTAGTTGTTTATTTCCTGCCCGTTATCAAAGGGAAAGTGGCCTGAGAAATAGAATTGAAAAGCGTTTGCACTTTCTGCATGTGTACACCCCCAAAGTTTAACTCAATTTATGGTAAATTGGTGGTTTGGGTTGGTGGTTTGGGATTCTAGGGGTGCCCCCCACTAACAATCCGTTTCATAAGGGGATCCCAGAAATCCAAATCACCAACTCAAACCACCAATTTACCACTAGCTGATGAACATAGAACCTGAGAACAATTGTTTTTAAATAGGGATCTCCTTTTCCAGGGGCCATTTTCAGGTTCCATCTTAAATCTCAGGGGTGTATTATAAACATTTACTGTGTGTTTATCTCAACTTTGTTTTCCCTTCCTAGTATCTCCGCCTATATAGTAACTATAGTAATGCACTGCACCTGTCAAGATACTACTTATATATCTTATATTGTCTCCAGCCATGCTTGTGTCGTTCAACTGTCAAGGATTGCAGGGTTTGCTTTGCAAATATCACTTTTTGAAGCAGGTGTGGAATACTGTATCATCATTTTTAGCCACAGAGGGTGATGCTTAGAAAAACAAAAAAACTGGTTGGTGGTTGAACCAACCCATCTGAAAAATATGCTCGTCAAATTGGGAATCTTCCCCAATTTTCGGGGTGAAAATAAAAAATGTTTGAAACCACCACCCAGCAAAACATGACATGCATGGCAAAATCGGCCCTTACAGCTTCGTGATATGTATCCATCCCTCAGATCTGATACCCCTCAATCCATTAATTCAACCCGGGGTGTTTTTGAAACGCATTGGTGATGGAAAAATCTCCATCCGCGCAATCGGTATTTTTTTCCAGCATCTACTTGCCAAAGTGGTATATGATATATATGTAAATTCTACCATTCCACTGCAACTTCATACTCAAGATCGCCCCTAGGGTTTTGTGGAAAAAGCCCGATTGTCCGCTGTGCAATTTGCATGGCAGCCGGAGCCCGGTTCTAGCTGTTGAAGCAACTGGAATTTTTTTTTGGTGAACCATAGTGGTTTTCTCTTAGAAGTGACTTTCGCTATTGAAACTGGGAGTGGTGACAATGGCAGAATCAAAGATAGGGAGATCTCATGATGGGATCCCGCAATTCGATGGTAGCCCAGAACTTCTACCATTATACAAGGAGGAGGCACTGCAATACTGGATGTCTTTCGAATATCATAAGAGATATTTGGCTGGTCCTAGATTGCTGAAGGAGTTGTCGGGGGTGGCCAAGGTGGCCGTCAGGACACAAACCCTTCGTGATCCCCAATGGCTCTCTCACCCTAGGGGCGTGTACCAGCTATTGGGGTTCTTGGAACAAACTCTCTCCAAACCAAGCCTAGTGGAAGCCAGTCGTTTTGTGATGAAGTTCTTCTACAACATGGGCAGGCGGAGAGGGGAGAGTATGACAAGTTGGGTGACCCGACATGCAGAAGCCTTGTGGGAAGCGTCACAATCTTTGAGAAAGGTTCAAAAGGAATACACCCCAGAAAAGTTTGACAGTAAGAAAAAGACCAGGGACCTTTGGGAAGACTATAGTGACAGTAGGACACAAAGTGAGCATGACACCAACCAGCAGCCATTTAGAGACGATGGACGACTTGCAGAAGACGAGGAAGAAGAACATGCAGGATCCTGGTACCATGATCGTAGAAATTCCTGGTATAGTGGATATGGTGGGTGGTCTGACCAGAGTTGGAAAACCCAAGACTATGCACCCCCAGAAGATTGGGATACCAGTGAGGAGATCTTCATACCAGAATTCTTAGCGGGATTTCTTCTTCTACACAGGTCTGGATTGGATGTCAACGAAAAAGGCAACGTGTTGGCGGCCATCAGAGGTGAATTTTCCACAAAGACCGTAGGAAGAGCACTGAGGGAACAGTGGTCGGACTACGACTTGGCCAAGAGAGACAGGATGAAGGCCGGAACGGCTTTGATTGCTGAACAAGATGATGAAGATCTTGAGGCTCTCATGGCTGAGGACGAGATGGACTTTGACGAGAAGATGGACCCTGATGAGCGAGAGGCCTACATGTTGGAACAAGAGCGGGCAGAAGCAGCCTATGAAGCAATCCAGCAGCAGAAAGCCACCTTGAAGGAAGCTCGCTGGAAACAGCGTCAGATCAAGTTGGGAAGAAACTTCTATCCACCAAAGCCTTTCCAACGCGGTGGGGGAAGTTCAACTCAACCAGGACAAGGGAGCAGAGGACCAATCCAATGTTTCAAGTGCAAAGGACCTCACAAGTTGGCAGATTGTCCGCATCGAAACAAAGATGCAAGAGTTGCTGAGGAGGCTGCAGAGATTGTCTTCAAGGCTGAGATCGAAGAACAGTACGTCGGATGTGCTACAGAATCTGCTTTGGCTGCTCAAGAACCAGGTCAAATGTGCATGGGTATCATTGATTCTGGTGCTACAGCATCCTTAGGTTCGGTGGAGGCTTTGGAGCACATCATGATGTCGAACATCGAGACCAAGGGCGACAGTGGTATGAGCATCGATCTTGAGAAGAAACCTGTTTTCAAGTTTGGGAACGGGGCGAAGAAACAGTGTCTTTCAACAGTGAAGATGCAAATGGAAGCTGGCGAGAAGATGGGTGCTATGGAGATCCACGTGCATGATGCACCGGGTCAGCCGGTATTGGTGTCACGTCGAGCCCTGAAGGCTCTTGGCGCTGTACTGGATTTTGCGGAGAACAAGATCATCTACAAGAACGTAGATCCAAAGACGGTTGTGGATTTACACGAAGCGGAGAATGGGCACCTTCTTATGCCACTTACTGGCAACCTACTGGAGAAAGGTAGGGCTCGCAGCATTCCGTTCATCTCACTAGATGCTGAATAGGGACATGACTCCTCTGGCCGAATGGAAGCTAAAATCAAATTAGCTGACCAGGGGAGCAGTTTTCGGGGAAAGACATGTGAGGGAAAGACCTCAGATGTCAGGGGTTTTGACAGTCGTGTTTATACCGAGTGTCGTAGATGTCAACTTATGTCATGTCATTTAGGAATATGTTACTTCTGTGAGCAGGGGAATGTGGATGTTTGTGATGATGAGAAACAAAGGAAGGAAAACACCACACACAATACACACAATGAACAATGTACATGTCAGCAATTTCGTGATCAAGGATCCTTGCAGGTAACGTTCTTGCAACCCACCAGACGTGACACTCATCATGCCAACCAAGCAAGAGTGGATCAACAAGTTGGAGAAGGCCGGAGCTCGTGTTCCCAAGAGCTGGACCATTCTTCAAATGCAAGCACTTTGGGAAGATTTGCAAGAGGAGAACAAAAGTACACCAGTGATGGACATGGAGAACAAGATCAAAGATTTGAAGTCAGCAGCCCGGAAGAAAGACATCTTGGTCGCCTATGTCACTCAGGAAGGTGGACAAGTGACCAACAAAATGACCATCCCTCAGATCTTCAAAGTGGGAGAACAAGTGATCATGGAGAAGTTCGAGCCCCAGGACACGGAGGCAGTGGGTTTCGGCATGCATGGAGACAAGACCTACGAGGAGATCTACAAGGAGAATCCCGGATACATCAAGTGGGTCATGGACACAGCCAAGGAGGAACCGGAGTCGCATTGGCGTCTGAAGAGATTGGCACGCTGGGCAACTCGTCAACAGCACGAGGAGACTCTTGGCTATCAGATGCCAATCATCAGTGGCCCCAAGAAGGTGACTCCCAAGGCCAAGGCCAAAGCAGCGTCCGGAGGATCAATCAGTTGCTGGCNCAAGGAGAATCCCGGATACATCAAGTGGGTCATGGACACAGCCAAGGAGGAACCGGAGTCGCATTGGCGTCTGAAGAGATTGGCACGCTGGGCAACTCGTCAACAGCACGAAGAGGAGACTCTTGGCTATCAGATGCCAATCATCAGTGGCCCCAAGAAGGTGACTCCCAAGGCCAAGGCCAAAGCAGCGTCTGGAGGATCAATCAGTTGCTGGCCAAGAGATGCTAGAGAAGGATTTGGAGATAGCACGTCTCCGCAACCTGCTCAGCCAGATGGAGAAGGAGAAGGACGAGCAACAGTTGATTCTGAGCCACACCAAGAATCGCAAGGAGATGTGAGTGAACTCGGACTGGAAGAAAGACTTCCAGAAGCGATGGCCGCCAGATTAGCTAAGGAGTGGCATATCCAGAAGAATCCTTATTCACAACAGTTTTCTTCACTTGTACAACATGAAAGACCTTTGTTGATGGAGTTAGCTTGTTATCCCAACAGTTTGCTTTCTGCAGAAGTGATTCAAAGGTTTGGTGAAGGGTCAGCAATTAGATGTAGCGAGTGGAATGGGGGTGATTTGGAAACAGAATCTGGAGTGAAACATGCCAAGAAGATTATTAGGCGGTATCGACCACTACATTTGTGGATCTCATGTACTTGTGGACCTTTTTGCCCTCTACAACGTTTGAATAGGAGGAACCCTCAACAAATAGCAAACTTAGAGGAGAAACAACGGAAAGCAAGACTTCAGTATCAAGGAGCCATGGAAGTGGCCCGTGAAGGAAAGAAATATGGAACACAAGTGCATTGGGAATTTTCTGAGAAATCAGAGGCATGGAAATTGCCAGAGGTTCAAGACTTCATCGCACACATGCAGATGGAAAAAGTAACATGTCATGGATGCGCAGTGGGCCTCAAAACCTTGGACAACAAGAAGGCACTTTGTAAAGGTTGGACCATTGCTACCAAGAATGTGGCATTACTACAACATCTCCATTTGAAATGCCAACGAAACCATGAGAAAGGGAAGTGTGAAGCCGGACAAGCAGCACACACTGCGCGTTACACACAACCCTTTGTGAGGAAGGTGATTGATTCTTTGTGTGAATTGGAACCCTGGCCAAAAACCGTACAGGAGCTACTACGAGAAGAAAGTGCACAGCCAGCAGCAGAAGATGCAGGCGATGAGGATGGTGAGGACGTAGAGCAAGTACAATTTGAGCCGGGGGAAAGAGAATCCATTGAGAAGAAGATTCAACACATACATCGATCTACTGGTCATGGTAGTCTCAAGAACTTGTATGATACTCTACAACAACGGGGGGTTTCTGACAAGGTTCTTTTTGTCGCAAAACATTGGAGATGCATAGCATGTGAAGCAAGGAAGAGGAAAGATCCTAGGAAGTTTGCAACGCTGGATACTATTCCAAAGAGATGGCAACGTGTGCAAATGGATATGGGAAGCTGGTGTCATCCCAAAACAAAGCAGAAGTTTCATTTCGTCATGATGATTGATGAAGCTAGTAGATTCAGGATGGCAAGAGTAGTTTCTTACAATGCAGCCAATGATACAAAATGGGATGTGATCAAGAAGGTATTTGAAGAAAGCTGGATTCCTATTTTCGGACAACCACAAGTGTTGCGGGTCGATCCACAAGGACCCATGGTCAGCAAGAATGCCGACAAGTATGCAGAAGAACGAGGCCTGGAATTGCAACCGATTCCGGCAGAAGCACATTGGCAGATCAGCATTGTGGAGGGAGCTATCAAAACAACAAAGGGAATGTTGGAGACACTAGCAAGAGATTATTCAGAGATGGAACCTACAGAGTTGCTAGGAAGAGCAGTTTGGGTAGCAAACAGTCGAGATCTTTTCAGAGGATATGCTCCTATACAACATGCATTAGGCAAGTGTCCTGATGAACATGATCACCTGTTCGAACAAGACTATGTGAAACCCGTAGGACCTGAACTATTAGATGATGGTGGTTTCAGGGAAGATCACAAAATCAGATGCAAAGCTGAACAATGTTTTTCACAAGAACAAGCAAAGAGGAGATTAGAGAGAGCTGAAAGAATGGGACATCGAAGAGCACAAGTTTTCATTCCTGGAGACATCGTGTTTTACTGGCGCAATCAGGTGCCGCTCAAGGACAAGACCACACAGCGGGTGGGCAGATTTCTGGGGCCGGCAAGAGTCATCGCTACTGAAACTCGGCGAGACAATCATGGTGAGTTGAGACCTGGCAGCATTGTTTGGTTGCACCGAGCTGGAAGATTGATTAGAGCAGCACCCGAACAATTACGCCAAGCATCACCACTAGAAATACAAATAGAAGAGTTCAAGGGGCCAGTGGAACTACCTTGGACGATTTCCTCTTTAGCAACAGCAGAGGGTGGAAGAACCTTTTTGGACATTTCTCATGAGATACCTGATGATGAACAATGGGATGGGGCACAAGAGTTTCCCAGTGAAAGACCTCAACAAGAAGAACTCATTCCCATCACTAGGAAAACCAAGAAAGGACCAGGAGACATAGAACCATCCAAAAGAAGAACTCTGAATCCACCGACAGGACAAAAGAGGAGTGCAGAAGAGGACATCATTGATGAGAGAGGGAATGCAGGAGGAGCTAGCAGTAGCAGTAGACCTAGGCGTACAGAGGACGACGCAGAGGAATTGGAATTTAGTGCTTTTTACAGTCAAGAAGAACATTGTAAAGCCATTGAGATTGAGTTGGAAATCCCAGAGTCAAAACGAGGAATGAAGAAGTTTTTAGAGAATCCCGAAGCATTCATGGCCAATCAGATCAAAAGACGTCAGGTGGAAGTTCGAGAACGAACACTATCACCGGCAGAGGCAGTGCAGTTCACCAAAGCCAAGGACACAGAGGTTAGAAACTTCATTGCAGCCGAGTGTTTTCAGCGGGCTACAGAGAAATTTCCTGAAGAGAAGAACATTGTTGGAATGCGTTGGTTATTAACTTGGAAATATGATGAGAAATACAAAGATCAGGGTGGTAGAAAAGCAAAAGCAAGAGCAATAGTTTTGGGGTATCAAGATCCTAGATATGAGGAGAGGAAGACCTCAGCACCTACACCCTCAAAATCTGGTAGGCAATTATTTTTCCAATACTGTGCATGGCAGAAGATGCGGCTTTCCAAAGGGGATATTTCAGGGGCTTTTCTTCAGGGTCAAGATCTTTCTGAAGAACTTTGGTGCAGACCGGTCAAGGAGATTTGTGAAGAACTAGGAGTTAGCGAAGGTACCCCTATGCTTCTTAAAAAGGCGGCCTATGGGTTAGTTCAAGCACCCCTTCATTGGTATCAATCCATTAGTACGTATTTGGAAGAAATTGGTTACCACAAACTTTGGACGGAACCATGTTGCTGGATTTGGGTTGACAAGGAGGGAGTTGTTCGTTCAATTATTCATGGACATGTGGATGATTTTATGTTTGGTGGTCGTGACAATGACGAAATACATACAGGGTTGATGCGTGACATACAAAAGAAATTTCAGTGGGGAACATGGGAAACTGGACAGTTTGTGCAGTGCGGTGTACACGTACAACAACATGAGGATTTTAGCATTGATTTAGAACAAACAAAATTTATTGAAGAGCTCGAAGAGATTCATATATCTCGCGAACGAAGTAGAAGTGAGGAACTTACAACAACAGAGGATGAGAAACGAGCATTGAGAGGAGTTTTGGGAAGTTTGTCATGGCTTTGTGGACAAACATGTTTTCTTTTTTCTGTGGATGTGAATTTTCTTATTACAAGCATTCCTGTGAGTACAGTGGGAGATTTGAACAGAGCAAACAAATTGGTGAGAGATATCAAAAAGTGGAAACATTTGAAATACAAAATCCATACTTTTGATTCACAACAAGGATTGGATATGGTAGTCTGGACGGATGCTGGTTGGGCAAACAGACCAAATGGAAAAGACAGTACAGAAGGCATTTTTGTTGGATTAACTGACAAAAGACTACAACAAGGGTGGGAAACCAATGTAACACCCATTCACTGGCGCTCAGGTAAGATCGAAAGAACTTGCAGATCTCCGGCATGCGCCGAAACTATGGCGAGTCTGGACGGTGAGGACGATTTGACATATTTAAGAATACTCTGGAATGAAATGAGGGGGATTCCTATTTGTCCCCGAGATGTTGATCAAGCTGCTTCACATACTACTGGTTATGTTATTACGGATGCAAGGAACTTGTTTGACAAGTTATCAAGGGCAACACCAGTTGTGAAGGGGGCAGAGAAACGGTCGGATATCGAGGCCATTAGTCTCCGAGAAAATCTGGATAGGGGCAACAGCAAGATATTGTGGGTCAATGGAAATGCTATGTTGGCCAACAGTTTGACTAAACCCCAAGAAAAGAGTCAACTTATGCTGTATGTCCATATGGGTTTTAGATGGAAAGTGATATATGATGAAAATATGATGTCAGGGAAAAAGAGGACTCGACTTGGACTTGGTGCTTTCAGCGCGCACAACAACACACAAGAGGAAAACAAACAACAGGAGAGGAAGTGACTTGGTTGGGTCCCGTGGTGTTTTTGGGTTTTGTTTGGTGATTTAAGTAACCCTGCTCAAGAAGTTGCGTTCCAGGTTCATACCAATAAAATTGTTGGGGACCTGTGTAAATTCTACCATTCCACTGCAACTTCATACTCAAGATCGCCCCTAGGGTTTTGTGGAAAAAGCCCGATTGTCCGCTGTGCAATTTGCATATGTATATATATATATTATGTGTAGATAAGTATATAAGTATATGATATGTAGATAAGTATATGTATATAGGTATATATATATGTGAGCTCTCGTTATATCCACGAGAGACAATGCTTGACCACGACATGATATCTCTGACCACGAGATTTGATTCTTTAACATTCTTTGACCAGATTTGATTCCATACCCATGATATTTGAATTGGTTTTGGGATAACATTTTGAATTGTTCTAGCTGCAGCTGTCTGGGGGACGGCAAGTTGTGTCTAAGATAAACTTATGCAACACATGTTGCGATATAATTGCATCAACTTGCCGCTGTCTCCGGGCTTTTTGGGGATATAATGCAGCGTCTCTAGTTCCCCTGACACTTCCGCCCTCCTGCCTGGGAAACTCCCAGCTTTGAAGCTGATGTCTTGCGCTTGGAAGGATTAACAGGTGAAACAACTCCAACACCAGCTTCTGGGGGAGCCTGGCTTGGATGTTGAAACAGCATACACCCGGTGCGTTTTTTTTTGGTGACTGAAGATTTTGAAGTTTTTTTTTCCATCACGCAATGCCAGGCAAATTGTAATGGGATCATTGTGCAGCAGAGACATGATTGTTCTTCCAATGCATTGTTGATAAACCAAAGTGATGCTATTTCGATGCTTGAAATACATCATTAGGTAGTTTTTCCTGGAATCCCTGGGAAAGCATTTTCCAGGAGATATATACATGCAATTTCTCATGCGTTCATTTACCATTGTGTACATTGTTGCTTCATGGTGAGCTTATCAAAATGAAACATCCATACTATTCTATACTTGTACACCTCTCTGCATCCCTGAAAAAGATGTTTTAGCTATATATCTAAGATATTACACCAACTGTCCCAAATGACCTTATACATACATACCTCCCTTTTAATGACTGGCAATCTTAGCCTTTACCAAAAAAACCCACCGGGCGATTGGACGGACCACAGGAGATACTCCTCTTCGTGGGTGATCATTCCACAGGAGTTTGGGATCTCATCTTGAAGTGACCCGGCTGCCTTTAGTTGTGCGGGAAGTACCTGAGGTTAGCCAAAGTAAACAGACGTGATAGGTTGTAAATTCGCATTATTTTATAATAGGGGATGGTCATCAACCGAACAATAAGGATTTATATACCTATCGTAAGGAATTCCGAAATTCCTAAAGGTGGGATGGCCATCCCCAATATAGGGAGTGTAGACCATGGTACATATGGTCAAACACTCGGACAATGTAGCAACGCAGCATCCATCATGGTATGGAAGGTGGAAAACTGGAAATTTTCCATGGAACCATGTTAGTCTCCAAGAGAGTAAACCCCATGTTCCTGTGCAGCTCAGTATTTGTGTCATTTTTTGGTTGAAGTGAAGATGTGTAGAGTATATAGACTTACATATTACATATTCATACATATATATATAAATATATATATATATATAAATATGAAAATGCATATACAGATTGACATATATACATATTTATTTATATGCTTATACAGACTGGAGTCATTACTCCTTACCGTTTTGCCCTCATTTTTCCAACTGCTAGTAGCTTGGAAACTTGATTCTGAATCACCAAACTGCTGTTTTCTAGGGCGAAAAAATCCATCGAAACGGGGGATTTATAGGTTTTCTTGAGTCGAAACTTTGGGTCAACACCCAAATGGGCAGAAAACCTGTAAGTTTGTCCGTTGTTGAAATGTGATGAAAAATGTGACAGGGGTTGATTCCATATGAACCAATGACTTGTAAAATAAGGCATCAGTCTGTTGGATATGCAAACCAGTGTGATTCCATATGGGTGTTTCCAAAAATAGGGGTACCCCCAAATCATCCACTTTAGTAGGGTTTTCCATAATAAACTATCCATTTTGGGGTACCACCATTTTCGGAAACACCCATATCAATGTTGGGATGTTTGTTTTGAACATTCACATTGCACTGATGGTTCCGCAGCGATGAATGAAGATGTGGAGCAATGATGGAAACCCATGAAACCCATATCTGGATGTTAGATCTTCACTCGTGAAGATCGTCTAAGCATATCTTAGCAATTCTTTTTTTTTTATGTCTGGTAAAATGGGGAACACAACCATAAAATCCATTGTTTTCTAGGTGGTGCTTTCAAAGACTTTTTTTAAAGGTTGAGCCTGATCCGAAAGAGAAAATGATCCAATTCGACTTGACGCATAATTTTCAACCGGGTGGCAAAAAACCACCAACTACCCTTGAAAATTAATAACATGTCACCAAAAAAAATACCATTTCAAAAGGAAGATAGTCTTCCAACCCTGCATTTTTCAGGGGATATTCGTTAGTCTTTGGGGGGAAGTGTCTTTCGCAAGGGCATCTATTCCAGGCCACATGATTGGCATTCAATTACCAAGTTATACTGTCGATGGAAAAGACATCCTGCACCAGTTGAGGTTAGTAGGTTACCCCATTATTTACCAGGTTCTATACATCCCAGGTGGTTGCTTGGGATGTCTTCCATCAACAGTAGCCATGGGGTTCTCTAGGTGTTTCGCTTCGAAAACCCATGATTTTAAGTGCCTTTCCAGTCGCTTTTTCAGGTACTTGTTGCCCCTCCATCCGCAGGGAACCGCCTTGGTCAAGATCGTGAAGCTTGGGTCTTCCCAGCTCTGTGGAAGGTGTACCAAGTGAGCCCCGTCACCAGTTGTAAGTACACCCCCGAAATTTAACATGGAACCTGAAATGATGGTTTTTCATAGGAATCTCCTCTTCTAGGGGTTCATTTTCAGGTTCCATGTTAGTTTTCGGGGGAGTAGGACTACAACCTGCGCTTTATAGTTGTGATTACCTCAGTTACCCTCATTTATTTTTCGGCCATTTCTAGGGGGCAGGCCCCATGTCACATGTCACTTGATTTCACCATCGGCTTGGGGTAGCCGGCCCCATCTTGTGCGGTCAAACGTGTTGGGGGTTTCACTGGGTTCATTCCCCCTCTTCCCCTCGAACCAAAAGATAAGATTTTTGGCACCTACCATTCTTCTGGGGGAGATGTTTTTTTTTGAAAATACTACCCTCCGAAACTAACAGCTCGCCCCTGAACATGGATTTTTTGGAATACTAGTTTCTAGTTTCCTTTTGGGATGGCCTATTTTCAGGTGCTATGTTAGTTTCAGGGAGGGTAGAAGTTTGCATTGTTTGTTTGAAAACAACACGCCTAAAATCTTTGGAGATTGGTCAGGGAACATAAGCACACGTTTCAGGTCACGTTTTTTTTGTTGGGATAAATTGGAGGTGGGAAATTTTTATCAAAGCACCAATCAGGCCGTGATGTAACGGAATCCCCATAAAAGAACCTTGAAAGGTTACAAGACCTTCATTGTAGGTAAGATTGGAAAAGCGTGAACCCAAACTTGTTCGGCAGACGGGAAAGACGGGCTGGGAAATCTACGAGGTTTCGCCAGCTGAATGAAATCCTACACTTGTTTTTTGTTAGGGATTCTGAAATCACTCAATTACCGAAATCACTCATTACCCAGAACCCAACTGACCCTTGTTTTGATTGGAAAAGACCTTGTGTTGGGGGGGTTGACCTTCAAAAACAGAGGTCATTGGGGCTCTATATCTATGGTATATACGGTTATTGGGACTCTTCAGAAAGTGATTTTTGGTACTCGTAGTAGCTACCGAAATCACGCATTTTAGCGTACCAAAGGCAGGAAGGGTTTTTGGATTTTCTATATGTCCCCGCCGTTACAAGGTGGGGGCGGTTGTTTCAATCATCATCCGCAGAGGGGCTTAGAATGATAGCAACCAATCTCTTTTAGTCATCCTCAAGAGGGACATTAATAAACTCTTAAAGAGGTGCCATCTCTCTGATTGTTGGCATTGTTGCCATGAGCTGTTGCATAATGAAGGTCTACAGTGGTTTCCAAAAGAATGTTAAGGTAACTTTAATAGGAACTTCATATTTTATTTGATATCAGTTTACCAAAACCTCAGGATTTTTGGCAGGACTATAAATTAATTAGATAAACTAACCTTCATTTGCCACTGGAATCCTTGGGGTGTAGATCCAACATTTACAATCCCGAAAACTAACAAATCGCCTCTGAAAATGGATGCTTGGAAGATGATCCTTTCCTTTTGGGATGACCTACACCATGTATTTTCAGGGGCCATGTTTTTCTTGCAGGGAGCGTACACCACCTCGTTTTGTTTCAGCTTCATCTGCTGAGTTTCACCAAGACATTCAGCCAAGTTCCACCACCAGCCTGAGGCGTTGGGTGTTGCGCCGCGATCTGACAGTTCGAGGTAAAGGCCATGGTGGGGTTTTGCTATTCATACATTACACCCCGGAAGATTAACATGTAACATAATCATGGAGGTTTGGAAGATCATTTTCCTTTCTAAATGGGTGATTTGTAGGTGAACCATGTCAATCTTCCAGGGTGTACTGGGACAGTGCATTTGAGAATGGGATCCCATCAGGGTAAGGATTTGCAAAGAAATTTGCCCAGATTAATATTACTATCCTGGGAACCTACCGTAATTAAATGGCACCTTTGAGGTAACGATGATTTTCCCAACTTCCCCGTTTGGGTGGGACCGATATGCGATATGTGATCATGCCCTGGAGGGTAATTGGAACATCTCCTTGGTCACTTTGCTTATGCGTCCCGTGGACCCTTCAGATCCCTCCCAGGTAGCTTCAATTGGACCCTTCTTTGCGTCTTCTTCCTGCAGCAGCATGGATTTCTGTTTGGGGCACCCAGGACCGTAGCATCAGATTTTGGAACAAGGGAGATGAGGAGGTAGATGTTACCCCATGGTCAAAGTGACCATGGCATGGCTAACTAACCGTCAAACAAAAGGTGGGTGAAGCAACCGGGCGAAAACATCAACCAATACATAGATGGTAACTGTGCCATCTACTTTTACCTTGGTAGGTCAAAAGGTTTGGAGTTTTTCATCCATACATTGGAACTACCCTCCACCCAGGATTCCATTCACCACCAGGATTATTCCATTTTTAGTGGGGAATCCCTATAAACCTTCATTTGTAACTGCTACTGGGTTGGGGGTAGACCGAATCCATACATGTTTCCACAAATTCCAAGCCTACCCCTCTAAAAACATATAGCGCACCTGTAGGACAGAAAAAAAAGATGTCATTTGAGCAGCGTTCAAAACCACCGGTTGGTTGTTGTAATATAGGGGGGTAAATTACGAAGTTCTTTAGGGATTATAAGGATTCAGCTATGAACCACCCAGTCATCCCAGGGATGGCAGCTGAGGGTGAAGCCTTCACGTTGCCTCCCCCCAAGCTTCGCCAGCAAAGCTTGCGAATCGAAGCTTCGTTTTTTTTTTGGGGAGGAATGACCACGATTTCAGATTGGGGAAACCCCCAGGTGATTCACTTGGTTGTCCCAGGAAGTCAGTAAATGGCTTGTAAATGGCTTATAACCCAATATACACCATTTTATAAGTAGGTTATAACTCCCATTTACCAACCATTTACTAACTTCCTGGGACATCCAAGCATGATCTGCAGCCATTTTTAGTGCCTAGGAAGCCTTGAGCTTTGCAAAAAGATGATGGAAGCAGAAACAAGAGGAGTCATCCCGCATTCCTTCCATCCCCGTGACCTTACAATCGGGTGTAGCAAAGATAGTTAGGCACCAACAAAAATAATTGCAAAAATCATTTAAAATACCATTTTAGGGATTGGCATCGCACTATAGTTAAAGAAAGAGTCCAGTCATGGCCAAGGGAATGGAAATTACCTACCTGAATCTGGATTTGAAATTTGCTTGTAGCCATCCAATGTTCGTGTTCTCATGTTTTCTTCAACACAAAACATATTCCTATTACAGTAAAAGGAACCTATAATAGTTTAGTATCATAGGCCATCACCAAAAAAACATATCTGTCTTATTTTTATTTTTTTTGACCCACTTCTACCTAATTCTACATTAGTTAATGTCACCTTCCAACAAACAAAATCCCATTTTCAGCGCCCACCTTCTTCAACAAAAAAACACCGGTTGCATAGCCACCATGCACTGCCACTCGATGCCTCATCGCAAAAGCTGCACGCTGGTGGCAGCCCTTGGCCTCGCCAGCGTGGTCGTAACTGTGGGACTACCAAGCTTTGCACTGCCACGACGTGGAGCTACCCTGGCGTTGGGTGGTCTTGGAGAAGCTCAGTCCAAGTGGTTTGGTGGGGGGAGGTTTGGGGGGAAGGATGGGGGGTGGATGTGAGATGCAGATATGGGTGGATGTGGTTATAGGGGCCCCACAACCCAACCATTTCCCATTAATATGAAGGGTGTGTCTATGTGCAGCTATGTGGTGGATGTGTGAGATGTGCTAGATAGTTTTTTTGGTTGTGTCTTGATAGATACCTCTCAGTTTTGTACAATAATTTACTCAGGTAAAACGTACTAAGTGTTGGATGGGGGTGGTTTTTCAGGAGAAATACCATGTCTTGCCCCTGAAAAAATGATGGCTTGGAAGAGTGCCTTCTCTTTGGGTCCGGTGCCCTTTTGCAAAGGATCAACAGGTGCTGAAAATGATGTCACACCCTCCGAACTTGATCTTTGGAAAGCTGAAGTTGTTTCAGAAAAACATACACTCCGGGATCAACTAACATAGCTGGCTGGAAAGTGAAACCAGTTGAAGATGTATTTCCTTCATAAACTAAGGATTTTACATTGCCATCTTAGTTTACAGGAGGGTAGGTTGAAGATGTGTTTTTGCTCTTTTTCATGAATTCGTCCCCATTGGTGTTTTTTCAACCCAAATCTCTTGGTGGTTTGGTGGTACCTCTCATAGACCGGCGTGTCTTTTCCGGTTATAATATCCAAGACTTGCGATTGGACAATGAAGTGCAGATTCACGGTGTGATTAAACAACAAAGGGGGGTCACTTCTAAGATGTTGGTTTGATTTACACACTGTTGATGGACAAAATCCTGCACCAGTTGATAGGTAGTTTATCCCATTATTTGCAAGGTTTTATACATACCAGGCGGTGCAGGATTTCGTCCATCAACAGTATCTGCCATTTTTTTCCCCGTGTTTCGTTTCGGGATAGGGTGGATGCTCACCCCAACCCCCCAACCTTCAACCCGGTTTCGGGGAGTGTGTCACTTCGGTGCCTAAGGCGATGGGTTGGGCTGGCTATTTGGGAAGCGAGGTGGATGTGAATGTGAAAGGTGATGCTGCAGTGCAGTTGGGCTTAGGTGCTCGGGAGATTGAGGATGCGACAGGTTGGGTACCTCGGATTGCACCACAGTTTTTTGTTGGTTGGGAGGATGTATGGGTTGAAGGGGGTGTGATACTGTTGATGGACAAAATCCTGCACCACCTGGGATGGTTAAAACCCTATAAATAATGGGATATTCATCATCCTTGGTGGTGCAGGATTTCTTCCATCAACCGTATGGGCCGTATGGGGGATGAGCTGACAGTTGAGCAATGAAAAAGGGCCCCTGGTTGGTTAGATTATATAGGGGATGATACCACCCTAGGGACTATAATGACCCATTATAAGGATCCCTATTAACCGACCAGTATAATGGAAAGCAGGAGGTTTTTTTTTTTGTGACTCAGTTGAGTTTGTGGTAGGATGTTTATCTTTTTTGGATGGAGATTTTTTGTGGATAACATCACAACAGTGTACAACAAAAACTCACCCTTTCGAACGCGTATTTCAACTTTCCTACACCCTGGAAAAATGAACGGATGGAACCTGAAAATCACCCGTTTCAGAAAAGGAATAACATCTTCAAAGAAACCTGCATGACTTGGGGTTCCAGTCGTTACCCTCTCTGAAACTAACAGTTCACCCCCGAAAATATGCCAGGCCCCAAAAGGAAGCAATCGTCTTCCAACCATCCATTTTCAGGTGTAAACTCGCTGTTAGTTTCAGGGAGGGTATCATCTCCAACTGGTCCATTCTTTGGGGATTGATCATGCTGACTGTTGATGGTTCAGAAATCCCAAACAAGCACCTGGGATGGTTTATCCCCCTGAAATCTAACATAGATACCCAAAATGACGCCATGTTTGAAGCCGTTTCGATACATTTTCCTTTCGGTCCATCATTTTAAGGTATCTATGTTAGATTTCGGGGGTGGTTCACCCCCACCGTTTTTCCGATGGTTTCCCTATTCAGGAGCTGCTGTTCTTCAAGAATACCTTGGAGGATCTCAACGGTCGATGTCCCAAAAACTCCCAGGTGCAGCATTCATGGTGGGATGTGTTGCAAAAAAAATTACGTCAAGAATTGGGAGAACACAAAAAAACAATGGAAGCAAACTCAGTGATTCAAACCGGGATTATATATTTTTGATTTAAAGAGTATAGATCTTGAAGAAAGATAACACCTGTCAGTTTGTGAACAAAAAACAACCAAAAAAGCCATTGAGGAACCAGGTCCACCACTTTTGTGGGTGTGTGTTTTGCAGCCAGGTGTTGTATCACTACACTGACCTTCCAAGTGCCAAAGCCATTGTAGGGGGACGCCAGGGTCTCCGCTTGTCGCGGGGCGGTTACAAGGGTGGCGGTGTCTTCTTTTCGACGCGTGCGCCGGTGGAAAAGCTGGATCCTGCAGAGAGCAACAGGTGGCCACACTGCACCTGCGGTGTTGTGGTGTGGGGTGGTTTAACCGGGGCCCTTAGGAAAATTGTAAGCTACCAGCCGGCATCTTAGCCTAAAGTGTTCTTGAGGTAATGATTAATAAAATTATACTTCATATGACCAATAGATATCTAATCACAGCTACCCAGCTGGTGCCTCGGTTTTTCATAGCGGATGTTTTTCGGAGCGATTTGGCAATATCTAAATCTTTGGTCGCTATGCAGAGATGAAGCAACCACCATCGGTAGGACGGTTTCCTCGATGCCAGATCAACCGCCGCAAGTGTGGATCGGTGGTAAAGGTTGACAATCTAAAACAACCCTTGGTAGAACCAGGGTCAGTGGAAGGGTAGAAAAAAACTGTAGTGAAAAGTTGCAACCCAGGGCTGATTTAGGACACTTTTTGCTTTTTGGCTCTCTGCCAGCGTTTTCTCTGTGGGCCCCTTGAAATGAATGGGGTGTTTCAAACATCATGCCCAGGTGCTTTGAAATGCTTGTTTTAACGTCAACCTTTTTTGGGAGATGTTGATACGCTAGACATGCATATTGTAGCAAACCTTGGAAGGGTCATGCATTTTGTTTGATTCTTGGAATGAGCTGTAGGATATATATATATATATATAAACTAGGTGGTGGTTTCAAAAGAAATATGTATTTTCATCCCTACGTGGAGTTTTGACTAATATTTTTCAACCGGGTTGGTTCAACCACCAGCAAGTGAAGGTCTATGTTTACTGGCAACATGTTTTCCAAATCGGATGTTGAAGTGAGATGGGGTGAACCTCTGATTCAATCTCATATCAATTTGCCAAGATTTCCCTCAAATTAGGCCACCAATTTCGCCTATTATGACTGACAACCTGGTTTCCTTTGACACTGTTGAAGGCTGAAATCCCAAACAACCACCTGAAATGTTAAAAAAAGCTTGTAAATACATGGGATTTCAACTACCAACGTGTAACTGGTAAAGGCCTGGATTTTCTGAACCATCAACAGTATCACCATTACTTGAAGGGAAATGCAGGTCGGCAAAAATCGTTATATAGGGAATCGCGATGATTTCTACACAGCAACGGCTGGAGGCTCTGGAGGGAGCAGTTCCCACGTTGGCGCCAAAGCCAGTTGGTGCGGAACTATGGCAATGCCGTTGCCGCGGGCCGCGAAAATCAGGTCCCGGGGGACCGGAGCACCCTTTAAAGGTGTGCCCCAAACAAAGCACCTGGTTGGGTTGATTTTATACAAGGGGATTTCATGATAGAAATGGTCCAGAAATAGGGGAACTCTTATGATTCCATGACATGGAAGTTCCGTTTTTTCAAAACGAGTTTTTACATGGGATGGAGTAGAGTTTTAATTTTTGTTTTTATATTTGCACGAGTTAAGGTGGTGGGTTTTGATGATTCGTTTTTGCTTTCACTTGCTATATGATCTTATAAATAATAATTGCGGAAGATAAAACCTCTTGAGCCATATTTTTCAATAGCTCCCTCTTTAACTCAACAGGATTCTCTTCAGAACGAGCTGAGCTTGGGACATGATTCACCTGGGAATTCTGAGATCACTTTTGAGCTGGAATTTTCGGTGATCCAACCCAATACGGTTGATGGAAATCCCAAATAACCACCTGAGATGTATTTAGACCCTGTACATAATGGGAAAAATAACTACTAACCTCAAGTGGTGTAATATCTACCGACCTTGATCCGAAAGCCGTTAATCCTGTGTGTGTTTGGCTCTTCCGGACTCCAGGATAGGCAAAGTGTATAATTTTTCCGCACAAAAATGGCAGACCCACACGGAAAAAACCAACTTTCAACAACATGGAGACCCTGACAAGGTGGATGCTGTGCTGGTTTGCTATGTCGCCAGCAGCATGTTGGAGGAGCCCCCCAAAAAATGTATAAAAGGGGGCAGCTGGGGTGAGGTGGGTTGTATGTCCGCTTGTTGCGGTTTTATGTTTGTTGTCAATCTTTGTTCCTTGCCTTTGTCGTATTTTGTTAGGGTGTTTTTGGGTGTTTTTCTTTGCTTAAGTTTTCATCCTACCCTGTTTCGTATTTTTTTAAATTAACTTTTTCCTTTTTTCTTACTCTCCTTCATTTTTCCGATCTTATGTTTTCTTTCTTTGTGTTGTTTTGTTTGCCTCTTTTGATTCACTTTTATGTGGTAATTCTGTGACTATGGATTATAGATTGTTATGGTTGGGGAACACAGACCCACTCAAAATCATCGCGGTGCCAAGCGTGTCATGACAGACAACAAACCCAATCTCAACATGCTTGTTCCAAGACACTTCTGTCCGGTGTTTGGACAGTTTGTGCCACAGTTCGGCACCAGGTTCAACCCGAGGTCTTGTGAAAATTCCGGGGACCAGCATTTGTGTGTCCCAAAACGCCGCCCCCTTAAAAAAAACATTTTTTGCTCCCCGGGAAAAACGAACGCCACCTTTCGGGCCATGGCCCGGAGTCGTCGTGGATTGGCCACCAAAACAGGACGTGGATCAACGAAAGGATGCAACCTTCATCTCCTTGGAAAAGTTTGAGACCTTTGCAGTGGAGCCACCTTGCAGTTGATTTACGAACAAAAAAACATCCAGAAACCCGGGGAAACCCGGTGAAATATGATGAACTCTTCATTTTTGAGGGGGTGATTGAAATCGGATCAATATTGTGGGGGGGATCAAACTTGATGCAAATGTAAGGTGATTTTGAGGGATTTCCTTTCTAATAGTGCATTGTTTGGGTTGGTAATATAATGAGACCAATCTTTTGTTTGAGAAACAGCTATTGTTGAACATTTGGCCATGTTGATGGACAAAAAAATCCTGAACCATTTGGAATGTGTCTATGTATTTATATGTGCCAAAAAAACACTATAGTTTGTGCAGGATTTCTTCCATCAACAGTATCAAGGGAAGAGCCAGGGGTTTTCATAAGCATGTCTATGAGCCTCTATACTTCTGACGTTGGAAAAAGGGGGAGTAGGTTGACTGATCATCATACCAAGAGACCACGAATTGCATGTTGACTGCTCCTTGCGGGGAGATTCTTTTCCAAAAAAAAGTCCGGAAGTAATCATGGCAACCAGATTCAATTATGTTCAAACATCCCAAGATGACAAAATTTCACCTGTGATTCTGGGAGGAAGGGGTAAAGGATATAAATGGAAGGGTTCTAAAGATTCAAATGACAAAAATTGGCAGTGCAGTTTGTCGTGTAGTCCATTTTTTATTTTTTCTTTCCGTGGCCAAGAAGAGAGCAGACATTTGTTCCATGCTTCAATGAAGAATTTCCACACGACACTACATTTGTGAAGCAGGATCTGTTTGTTTTCGGGTTTCTTCAAAGGCCTGCCATGGCATGCATCCAGACTACGGAACCTGCAGATCTCTCTCTCTCTCTCTCTCTCTCTAATGACATGGTTTTTTGGTTGTTGATGTGTCAAGGATTCATCCCGCTACAACAAAAGCCGCCCAGGTATTTTGCATATCGCAACATTCCAAGAGCTTATCGTTTAGCCGCCTCCTAACAGCTTTGACAGGAAAAAAACCACAGCAACAAAACAGCTGCAAACTGCTGGGCTTGGGGAGGGAAAAGGTCTTGAGGACGTCAACTTCTTTGTCAAATTCTTTTGGGGGTGAAGTTTCATGGGTTTGGGGTGAGATTCTTTTGGGAAGATCAAGTTTGAGGATTTCTGAAATAGCGGCAACGGCCACCAAACAGACGGTTTTTTCTGAAAAAAAACAATGGCACAATGGGAGATGCATCGCTGGTGTTTGTTTTGAGTCGCAAGAACCCCAGCAGCCTCATTCTGACTTAGGGAAATGTTCCTATGACAATTATTTGCAAGATCTATCCGACATACACTGAAAGGAGCACATTGGGAATCTGGAATAGATACCATTCCCAAAGTTTCACATGGAACCTGAAAATGGAACCAAAAAGGAAGAGTAGATTGATTCCTTTGGGGAAACCATCATTTTCAGGTTCCATCTCAAACTTGGGGAGTGTACGATCCCGACCCACCAGCCATCAAATTTCCCACTTTCAAGGCCTTCTTTGCAGAGTTTCAGCTCAGGTGAAAGAAGGGGTTGTGGGGTCGGTGGTTGTTGTTGAGTGTTGTTGATTGTTGTTGATTGTTGTTGATTGTTGTTGATTGTTGTCGATTGTTGTCGATTGTTGTGGATTGTTGTCGATTGTTGTTGATTGTTGTTGATTGTTGATTGTTGATTGTTGTCGATTGTTGTCGATTGTTGTGGATTGTTATTGTTGTTGATTGTTCTTGATTGTTGTTGTGGTTGTGATTGTTGATTGTTGATTGTTGTTGTTGTTGTTGTTGTTGTTGTTGTTGTTGTTGTTGTTGTTGTTGTTGTTGTTGTTGTTGTTGTTGTTGTTGTTGTTGTTGATTGTTGTTGTTGATTGTTGTTGTTGTTGTTGTTGTTGTTGTTGTTGTTGTTGTTGTTGTTGTTGTTGNATTGTTGTTGTTGATTGTTGTTGTTGTTGTTGTTGTTGTTGTTGTTGTTGTTGTTGTTGTTGTTGTTGCATCCAGGTAAAGATAGTTGGCTGCAAAACATGGACCATTTCTAATTATACATGTGTGGATCCCTATTGGAAAGGGTGATTTTTTTATTGCTTTTTTTGAGTTCACTGGAAGGTAACCACCCCTTAGTTCAAACAGACGACATGGAACCTAAAGAACGGAGCTTTTGGAAGATGATGGCTTCTCTCCTCTTCCAGGGGTTCATTTTCAGTATGTTGGTTTTCAAAGGGGTTATCGGTTATCCTCTTCTATGTTTCTCTGACACTTTAGGCAGGGTCATTGCAGTGTTGAAGTGATCGCACCAGAGTTTAATTATTTATCGGAAGATGTACCCCCTGAAGGTCATTCAGTACTATCAGTTTCAGTTTCAAGTTCACTTCATGTCACGTTCTAAACTTCTGAACACAAAACAAAAAAAACAACTTCATTCTATGACTCTATGACTATCCAAGATCCCCCACAACTTACAAGCACAACTTCACTTTTGGCACCCTTTAATTTATCCCGCCTCTTAAGAAGGCTATCCCAAAAACCGCCACAGAAAACGGGAAATCCCAATCCGCCCCAGGACAAGTTCCACAGGTCTTGCCAGATCCGAGGAAAGTGGAAACTTGGGGGATGAAATTGTTGGCTGTCCGAATGATTCGATGGATGGGTTCGTGGACGGATGACATGTTTTTTTTGGAAAATTTATGAACATTTACCCTCTAGGAAACTAACATATCCCCCAAAAATGGCATTTTGAAGATGATTTTCCGAACTTCCCCAGGTGGGATATGTTAATCCCCTGGAGGGTATATAAAACTAGCTTGTGGTTTCAAAGATTCTTTTAATTTTCACCCCGAAAATTGGGGAAGATGAACCCATTTTGACGAATATTTTTCAACTGGGCTGAAACCACCAACTAGATGTTTTATAGAAAATTAAAAAAATGACAATTTATGATCAATATTATTCAACTTGTTTTTGGTGGGAAGCACCGGATGTTCAGGAGTTCCACCATCAACTGCTTCCAATCCATGAGTTTTTTTTTGTTTCGACATCTTTTTACACTCCGGTAATTTAACATAGCAATGGAAAATCCACCATTTGAAGATGTATTTCCTATTCAAGATGGGGATTTTCCATTGCTATGTTTGTTTACCGGAGGGTAAATTTCCCTTCACCTTGCGTCCCCAGGAGCTTACACGAGTTGATCTTCGAATTTGCCGATTTCGCGGTGACCTTTCTGTCGAGGTGGGGAGCATGCCTTGAAGGTTGAAAAGAGGGCTATTTTGCTTTGAAATGTGGCAGCTGACTTGTTTTTAAAAAGGAGAAATGCATTCGTTGCAAACAAGGTGAGATTTTTTTTGGGATTTTTTTGTTTGTTTTTGTTTCAATGTTTTGTTTTTTTCCTGTTCGTTTTTTTGACATGCATTTTTTGTTTGGGGGGGTGATGAAGGGAGGGGTTAGAAACTGGAAACCCGTGAGATTTGGGTTGTTACGATTTTCACCGCATCTGCGTAGAACCTGGGGGAGATGACTGCCGGACAGCCGGCAGCTTTGATTTGAGGCCGCATCCCCGGCCAAGCATTAGCATTTGGCATGGTGAATTGCGGCCCACGGAGGACCGACCCGAGATCGAATTTGTTTCGATATGTTTCAGGAAGGGGAGAGATTGATTTCATCTCATTTGTGGGTGAACCATCAAATCATGTTAATCATCTTATAGGTGAGTTTTGAAAAAAACTAGTGATTTTAAGAAAAGTTCTAAGTGATGAATGAATTCATTTTTCCATTTCTATGAGGTTTTGGAGATGGGTAGAAGGCTCCTATTTCGCAACGTATATGTGGGGTTTCCCATCCAAAAGGTTCATTTCCCACGTGCACCTTTGGAGCATACCCTACCGGTTACCTGTCATAAATGAAGATTTACTATCCATCCCTTAAAGGGTATAACTTATATAACCTCCAAAGGTTTGGCATGGCGAGATCCTGGACTGAACGGCCTACCCTCCCTAAATGCTAACGGTTTGGTGATTGAAAACAGGCCTTTCGCCCCGAATGGAAACGAATGGTCTCCCTTTGCCAGGGGCGAGCTGTTAGTTTTTCTTTGTTAAGGGTACTTTCTGGAAACTGCCTTATATATCCAAATAACATAAAGATAGAATTTTCGAACTTTAACGGCCAAGTTTAACAATTTCCTTTTTTAGGCTAAGTTGTTTATAAAGCACCTTTGATGGTCTCGATCTTTTTGAGCGGCCACCATGATTTAGCTGCTCTCGACTGATCTTTCATATGTAGGTATATACCAACCATCAACAAGGATTATATAATATCAAAAACCAATCCGAGATGTCATCAGTTTTCAAACCTCTACATCTTTTCAAACCCGGAGACAACTGTTGATGGTTCAGAAGATCCCAAGGCCAAAGCGCCGTTTGGATGGTGCTAAAAACCCTGTAAATAATGGGATTTCAACTACCAACCTCAACCATCCAACCGTAGGTCTCACCAAGTCGGCCAGGCTTCTGTCGGTTGGACGGTTCCTGGTGACATCATCGTTTTGGAGGACAAGTTCCGAGGGGGGTGTTGGAAGTAAATGGATGGCGCGGGCCCCTACAGAATCAAAAGGTAGAAAGAAGTAGGTGTATGGTGTATCTAGTTATATGTATTATACATATTTCCATGTGATTGTTATTGTTATTATGTTATTCTTGTTACTTGTTATCAGACTACGCCTAATTAAAACTCAACATATTTACTGTATCATCAAACTACCTCATCATGATACCATCACCACCACGGAAGATATCCTTCCAGAATCATCCAGATGCGTGAATATATGATCATATCAACCCTCCGTTGCTTGACATGGTCATCACGACATGTTTTTACGAACCTTTCGCAGCAGGAACTACGCCAGCTACGTGACCATGCGGCCAATCATCATCCGTCACTTTGTGGATCGATTTGCCCAATCACCTTCTGAGAACGGGAGCATCGAACCTAAACACCCCAATCATCAGCTGAGAATATGACTGGATGCCTGGGGGTTGAAGCTTTTTTGAGAAGATGAAATCTACCCTCCCTGCAACTAAGAGCTTTGTTGCCCCTGAAAATAGGCAAACATCCCAAAATGTAAGGATTGTCTCCCAAGCATCCATTTTCAGGTGCGAGCTGTTAGTTTTGGGGAGTGTATCTTTTTTTTCTCTCCCTATCAGATATTTTTTCATAGCCCCCGCCAAATTCACGAATGTCGACCCTGAAAAAGGGGGGATCATGTCAAAACCAGGAAAGTCGGATCGTCTTCCCAAGCAAGCATTTTTAAGGCAGCTAACTGTTGGGTTTCGTAGATGGGGTAGATGTTTTTTCATAGGGGAATCTGCTCCAATGCTGTAGTAGCCACCTGATCAATGGAGTTTCCTGGTTCCCTCAATGGGTGGTAGGTAGCATATAATCACCCAATTGGCAATATATAAGTGGTATATAAGTAATATATATTGCCAATTGGGTGATTATATGCTACCTACCACCTAGTAGGGGAACCAGAAACAACCATTGACCTGATTGGCCTGCAACTTTGGGGGTTCTCGGACCGATGCTTCGCTTGGAATCTTGGAAGGGGAGGTTCCCCCCATGAGATCTCAGGTTGCATCGTCTTGGAGACCGCCAAGGCGGCGATCGCCGGGGATCGGCAGTTAACAGCAAGAAGCCTGTTGGTTTCAGTAGACATTTGCCATACGTTGGCTGTAGAGTAGACCACAAAATATATATTTCCTGTGTTGTAGTGGCATCAATTACTACATATACTACTATAAGTTGCAAGGTTCTATGGTTGTATGCACAACCAAATCTTTTAGGTCCTTGGTTTTGACATGAATTCCAATGCCTTGAGCGATCAATGAGCTCTACAGAGAGCGGCGTAGCATTTGGGCCTCATAGTTTAGGGTGCCGAAAGGATGGCAGGACTTTCACCATAAGCAGCTTGATTGATATCTTTCACATTCATTAACAACGTTTCAATTTTCTTTGACTACGTGCCCCACCCTTTCAGGGGACAATGGTGGTTACCATCCCTGAAACTAACAGCTCGCCCCTGAAAATGGATAGTCGGAAGACGATCCTTTCTTTTTGGAAAGACCTATTTTCAGGTGCGTTTGCTGTTAGCTTTAGGGAGGGTAAATGTTGGATCTACAATCTACACCCCAGAATTCCAGTGGCACCTGAAGGTTTACCATCCCAATGGTGGTAAATATACTCCTTTCACACTGTTGATGAAAGAAATCCTGCACCAGTTTATCCCATTATTTACAAGGGGTTTATACATCTCAACTGGTGCAGGACGTCTTCCATCAACCGTAGGGAGCTGTGTTAATTTACTTTTTCCACGGGTCCTTACCCGCTTGACCTCGCTCCTTGGAGGCTTGCAGATGCGTCGCTTTGCCGAGCGGACGAGAGAGCATGATGCCAGTGAAGGACCAGCGGTTCGGGGGGGGAATGTTGGGACAAGAAACATGGCAAGTTGGCTGAAAAAAATTGGTAGTGGTACATACCCTCCCTGAAACAAACATAGCACCTGAAAATAGGCCTAAACGCCCCAAAAGGAAATTTTTCCAACCATCCATTTTCAGGTGCGAGCTGTCAGTTTTCACAGAAGGGTAGCTTTTTAAGCTTCACTCTCCACTGGCACTTTTGGGACAGGATACACACACACAAACTATCTTAGATTAGAATCATGTCGCAACTTTTCACTAGTTGCTTGTTATTTTACAACCATTCATCTCGGGAAGATTTTCCTGTTTTCCCTCCAACAAAACAACCAACACTGCTTACCTATCCCCTGCAGTAAAAAAGATGGATATCCCCTCTAAAGTTGTCACATCTTCAAAGGAACATGTCTATTATCCGTGGGATTTTCAGGGACATAAGAATCCCCAAGGATATTATTTCAACACCTTCATTTGCAGTACGGAGCACCTTGTTGAACCCCACAACCGAACGGTCAGCTGTAATGAGTGGGAGAAAAGTTCAAGAACCTTCAACTGCACGATTTCCGAAGCATCAATCAATTGAATTTCTGGAAACACCAATTTTTGCTGATTTCCAATATATCAAAATCGTGTTTTCCAAAATATCAATGACTTTTTGGTTGTAGTTTTGCGAATTTTCTGTATTTCCAATTTCCACAAAACACCATGGTTGTTGGCTGCCCCAAACACCCTGCTGTCCACAGGTCGCGCTCTCTCCACCCCACCACCGGTGGCCCGGCCACCGGCCGGTGGCCGAGTGGTGGGGTTACAACCTCCGCGGCTGCCGGCAGGTTGGGGTGACCCAAGGTATCCCAAAGGTCCACATTGGACTGCGTTTTTGTTGTGCATATGGTTTTGTTTGCAGGAAAGTGAACATAAATTCCAAAGAGGTAGGGATACCGTAATTAACAACTATATAATTAACCCATAGCTAGTTCCTGTACTTACAGTTTGTATCCCTGAAGTCTCTTGGCATGGGCATAAACTGAAGCATATATTTTTGGAGGAAATCTTGACTGATCTAAGGAGGTGAGGGACCTCGCCAATTCTTGTAGACAAAGTCAAGGAACCCGCAAAATGCCAAAAATTGACTCCAAGTGGTCCGGATGACGTCCTGGCAAGGGAATCGGAGTAACATAAGACAATGATGATAATAATGGCGATAGTAATTTGATATTGCTAATAACACACATACCATATTATTATTTTCTTTCCTTTGTATAACATAAAGTGTGTATATATATATATATTATATAGACACAGTTTTGTAAATGCTTCGAATATGCATATCTTTTCATGTATATGATATATATGATATACATTATTTACCTGGATCCTCATGGGCCACGCCCATCGTGGCAAACTATAGCGACCAAACGTGGGAATCACGCCCCCAACAACCCTTTTCTAGCAAAGTGGGACCCTACCAGTTATATGTAGGGGCCCATACTAATAGGGGTTATAAGTTACCAAATTATTTCTGGCTATTTATTTCCGGGGACTCCATGTCACTCCATTTCAACACGATCTTAAAAGCCCAACTTGCAGATAGCCATGGTGCTTGGAGCCCCAACAAAAACCGAGGACCCGAGCGAAAGGAAATTGGTCCTTCAGCAGCTGTGCCTGAGGTACCTGGAACAGAAGGAGATTGGATATGATGATATGATATGGATAGTTAGACGTATATACATGCATGCATGCATACATGCGGTATCTAAATATGTATATACATATTGTAAATATACACACATTTTTTTTGAAAAGACCATATGCATGTATCCATATATATATATGCACATTGTGCATAACATATGTATTTACTTACATAAATTCATTGTAGGAATTTCATATTTATGTCAAACAATACTGTTGATGGTTCAGAAATCCCAAGGCCAACCACCGTTTGAATGTATATAAACACCCGTCGTAAATATTAGGGATTTCAACTACCAACCTCAACTGGTGAGTTAGCCGGATTTCTGGTTGCCATCAACAGTATGTCAATGGAGTTTCCTGGTTCCCTTAATAGGTGGTAGGTACCACATCATCCCCCCCAATTGGCAGTATATACCACTTATATACCACTTATACATTGCCTATTGGGTGATTCTATATCACCTACCACCTAGTAAGGGAACCAGAAACAACCATTGAATATGTGAATCATATCGCTCCAAATGTCCAGTGTTACTTCGTTGAGAACCTGCGAATTCGAACCCAGGGTGCCCGTGAAAACCGTGGAGCCTCTGTGGTACCAAGTGGTGCACCAGCTGCACATCCGCCGCGGGCTGGGAGGTGCGTGTGCAACGAGACGTGCTGTGCTTCAAGGATACATCCCTGAAGTTTAATCTCGAAGTTTAGATATACTAATATCATTTAGCAGGGGAGTAGTCAAAGTTTAATTATTCTAACAAAAACATACATAATTATATAGATATATTAAATAAATTGAATAGACAAATGCATTGGGATAGACCCTTGAAGTTTAATATAGAATCTCCAACCGATGGTTTCTAAGATGTTGTTTTTTCCTTTTCCAGGAACAATATTGTCAGGTTCGATGTGATGCTTCCGGTGTGAACCTAGAAACTCAGCCCCAACAAAACTCCACCGCCTAGGAACGCCCTGGAACGAACGTGAAAACAAGCCATCCCAACAAGCCATAAACAATTGTATTCCAACCATCCATGGCTTCAGGCGCGAAAATGTTACTTTCAGGGTCCGGGGTACCTTGGAGGGTTTTTTTCTTTTTGAATAAGATAGGAAAGGTCTCAAAGAATTGGGTTTTTGCACCCCTCGCAGGTTAGAAATTTTTCGTTGAATCAATGCAGTGGATTCAGCCTCCAAATTTACACCACCTGGAAAGTAGATGGCGCAACCCCGATGTATTGCTTTATCATGGCCCCTTACTAATCCACCTTTTGGGGGTTGCGCCATCTACTTTCACTACGGTGTAGATTCACTTGAATTCCGCGTGGTGAAATCCTCCGAAGGTGGCCTTGATTTTCAGAAGAAAAGATACGGGTGGGTGAAACATCAGATTTTTTCATTCCATTCGCTGAGATGGTTGAATGAAATCATGTAATTACACTCCCTGAAACTAACATAGCACCTGAAAATCTATGGTTGTAACACTAATTTCCTTTTGGGATGGCCTAGTCTCAGGGGCTATGTTAGTTTCAGGGAGGGGAGGGTTCTTGTAAAGGTTTCACTGAAAAAGAAACATGCCAGCTGACTTTGTGTGATCCGCCAGATGGCATATTGATGAGCAGTGGGTTGCCAGCAAGATATGCCAAGGACGTGTGGTGACCAGCGTCTGCATGCCTAGTTATCTGAGTGTGCAATTGTTCATGCCTTTTTTGGGGGGTGGTTTCAGGTAGGTTTTCATGTTTTTTTAATTTTCATCCCTGGCGAAATGATCCAATTTGATGAGCATCTTTTTTTATTGGGTTGGTTCAACCACCAACATGTTTTCCAAACCATACATTTTTACAGGTTTGCGATGAATGTCACTGCTTGGGTGGTTTTAAACCTCCTTTTTGAGGGGTTAAAAGATTGACGGTGATCGATCCGCTTTTGTGATGTTTAAGGAGGACATATAGCAAGCCCTATCAATTTATATCTGGATGGTGGTTTCGAATATTTTTCTTTTCATCCCTACTTCAGGAAAATCATCCAATTTGACTAATATTTTTCCAATGGGTTGAAACCACAAGCTAGATATTTTTTCATGGAGTATTCATCACCACCGGTTTCTCCACAGGAGGTCCCATCAGACTTGTAAAGATTTCGACGAAGAGCTTCAGGGGCAATGATCTGGTAGGTAAAAACATCCACTTTTGTGACACCTATCCTTCCCTAAAGGATGATGTTTTGAAATTTTTTGGCCTTAGTCTTGACAAAAGGGATGTGTCTAACATCAACTAACGGTAATTTTGGTGGTCAAGGTTGGTACTTTGGATATTTGGGATCCCCGGATCCAATGGGTTGAGTAGCGAAGGTGCCAACCCCCCACGAAGCAGGGAAGGTGCCAACCCGTGTTTCTGTTGGTGTTTGGGGGTTGCTGACCTGAAAATAAATATCCCCTGAACATTGATGCTTGGAAAATGGCATTTTCTCTTAAAATGCTCCCTTTTCAGGGGACATGTTCATTTTCTCGAGGGGTACAGTACATCCCCGAAAACTGACGGCTGGATACCCAAAATGATGGTTTGGAAAAGCTTTGCCCGCCAAAGCTGTAGGGGGATGCGTTGGGATTGGACCCTTATTCGTGCGTCGATGGTTTGGAAAAGGTAACTTTAAAATATGGCCAATTTTTCGCATCTATCTTAGATTTCTGGGGTGTAATCAGTCTTACTTTAGTTGATGACCCCGCCCGTTCGAAGATAGAAAAGCCCCATCCGTTGTCAATCAATTTCTCGACGTCATTGCTAAGGTCCAATTAAATCCAGAAAATCAAGGTCAACTGACACGCGAAGGTTTGCGGGGCAGGGAAGGGGGGTAACAAAAAAAACATCCGGCGCCGGTTGCCCACATTTCATGGTAAAATGCGAACTGTTGACGAACAAAATTCATCAAGCAAATTCTAGATTGGGATGCTGAACAACCCCTCACACACACACACACGAGATATTTCATGTCATGTGTGTGCAATGTTTTGTCCATGAACAGGATGAAATTTGCTATGAACAACAAAACAAGTAGCAGTAGCAATTTATTCATGCATCTCCGCAAATGGACATCTAATTAATCTAATTTTCTATCCCAAGTCGACCGGGATTTGATTATTCGACCATTCGATGACCTGGGTTGGCTTTGTGAGTGATGAACAAAAAGACATTAAAACCCCCGAAACGGAAACTTTGTGTAATTTGCTTTCTATAAAGAAATATACCACCCAGGTATATATATAGGGATTATAAAAAACCAATATAAGGATCCCTATTAACCAAGCATTGTGAGACATTTTGTTGTTGATTCAAAAAAAGTACCACTCAAACAGTTCCAATCATTTACCGGACTCCTACATTGACTAACATGACTGGAAAAGCACATGTTTTTTTTTTCAATAGGAGATGGTGAATAAGCCCTTAATAAGGCCTTATTTCCGGGGGGGGGGGTATGTTAGGGGGGTAAATAAGGGTTTCATAAGGCCTTATTTAAGGGCAACCAATACATGGACTCAAATGGTTGATTTTCCAGCCAGTCATCTTATTTTTCAGGGGAGTCTACCTTTCAACTTTCCAAATTTGTACCGCCTTTTTTTTTTGGAAAGGTTTCAGTTTTGTGGGAAGTTAAAACAAACACACCTCGACCTTGTGTTTTTTTTTTTTTGGGGGGGGGGTAGCAAATGTTTACCCTCCAGGGAACTAACATATCCCATTTTGGGAAAAGGAACATCATCTTCAAAATGCCATTTTTGGGGAATATGTTAGTTCCCTGGAGGGTAATCTTCCCTTTTTTTTACTAGGGAATTTGACCTTGGGGGAAGTTATTGATCGGTCCCTGTGACAATTTCTTGGGCTCCTTCTTGTCGATCGGTACCTAAGTCGTAAAGGTGGTGGTACCCATATGCGACGAATGGGACTGGCATAGGACAAGCCCTACATGAAAGGCTTAAATTTCTGGCAAATGTAGGTAAATATTCCAGTCCCATGGGTTGCATCTGGAGTAAGTATGACTGGAAATGCTGGGGCAGTTGCTGGGTATGAAGATAAACAGCGGGGTCACGAAAAAACAGTTGAAGAACAAGAACAAGGTGGTTGTTTGAGTTATACAGGAGATGTATGGAGATGTGGTATTACCCCGTTGGATAGGGCATGATAATCTGAATACATTGTACACCCATATACACGCCTGAAATTATCCTGAAATTTAACGAACGGATTCCCTCCAAAAATATCCACATTTGAAAAGACATACCTCTTCCAAACTATCATTTTTCAAGGTATCTACTGTTAAATTTCTGGGATCATCTCTCCTTTTTCCATGCCCCACGCCACCATACTTACATTGCCGCACCGTGCCACTGCTTCCTCAGCATGGGCGCAGCGCTTCGACCGACGAGAGTGGCAGATTCATTTGGGAAAGGCAGGGCCTGGTGATCATAGGATGTGATATACGATGTCTTGGTGCAATGTGTCTAGGCGGTGGTTTCAAAGATTCCTTAGTTTTCATTTTGGGAGGGTTTAGTTGCTTGGCTGTTCAAGCACTAGACTAGGTGGTGGTTTCATTTTTTTTACATACATTTTCAGCCCTAGAATTGGGGAAATGATTCCCAGTTTAAGTCAAGCAGATTTTTCTGAAAAATGGGTTGGTGAAAAAACCCACCAGCTATATACCAGGGTCCACCATAATCACCTTGTTATGTGAGAAAATCAACCCTAAAAATTATGGCAAACCCCCCATATACGTGTCGGCCTTTTCTTTTTCTAAGCCTTCCATACCTTGAAACTTTTCATCGAACGAGTCATCGCTCCGGGGTGCCCCCGGCAGAATACGCGAGAGTATCAGCGCTGGGCCAACTATTTCTTGCGCAACGGCAGAAAGGAGGTGAGATTTTGGCTGGTCCCTGGGGCCCGACCATGTTGGGGCAGTTGATGATTTTTGGTTGTAAAAATAGAGGCAGCTAAAAAAACAGATGTTTGGTATACTGTAAAGGTAATAGCCAAGGCACATATATGTATAATATATATATATATATGATTAGTAGCCATGCCACCCAAATACAGCCAGCTACAAGTGGTTTCGATGCCTCATAGGGACCTCGTGATGTTTCCTAAAGAGCTTGGAAGTTCCCCTGTGCAACAAGTCACGGGACGGAATTGGGCGAGAGTTTGGGGAAAGATCTACGTAACCGTGTAAGCCAGTTGCCGTATCAATAGAAAGATGCACATGTAGCATGTTAAAACACAGGCCCCGGGAAAATAAATAGGTGCACATGGCGAACGGCGAACATTTAGCTGTAAAAGTACTTTTTTAATTGCTAAGAATGGAAGTTCTTGGAAGAAAGAATTTTGAGCAACACCCACATATATATATATATAACATATACATTTACATATTTCCACATGATATAGTGTGCGTATATATATATATATATTGATATCAATGCATCTATTTATGATATATCTGCATGTATATTATATATACCAGTATCAAGAACATATCAAAAACCACAAATATATAAGCCTCAGGTGATCGCAAGGGTATCCGGCGTATCCCTCCTTTTGTAAAGAGGGAACGAAAAGAAAGTGTATCAGTCAGATGAGTTGATGGGGGCTTAGGAAAAAGGAGGGAACAACGTCAGAGGTGGATACCCTCCCTAAAACCAACATTGTCGCTATGCATCGCCCGATTTTATCACCATTTTTAGGCAATTTAGCCATGTATATGGGGGGCTATTTGATGCAGTTAGTTACCATTTCTAGAGACTTGCCATTTTTGAATGAGTGGAGTTTCCTGAAAATTTGTAGTTTTTAGTCGATTTCCTTACCATTTTTCTAGAAACTTAGCATTTTTGAAATTTGCGGAGCTTCTTATAGAAATCCTGCACCTTGAGTTGTAACGCCAATCACGGTATCAACTGGGCCAGGGCGATCCTATCACACCGCGAGCTGTAGCTCAAACAGCCAAGGTGGAGGAAAAATCCGTCAAGAGAAAATGGGGTCAATCAGTGATACTCTAGGTGGTGGTTTCAAATATTTTTTATTTTTCAAAGGGGTTGAAACCACCAACTAGTAATTACTGCTGATGGCTGAACTCCGGCGTTTACCAGTTGATATGGTAGTTTATCCCATTATTTACAGGGTTTCATACACCATACCAGGTGGTTGTTTGGGATTTCTGAACCATGAACGTATGAACACCTACCGAAAACTTCAACAACAACTAACATGGTTCCAGGGAAAATTCATGAAGATTCCTTCCATACCACGATGGATGCTCCATTGCTACTTTTTTGTTGTTTTGAGCTTTTGACCATTTGAGCCACTGAAAAACCCCTTTTACTTTCCATGAAATACTGGTTGTTTAGTTTAATAGGATCCTTATTTTATGGTTTTTAATCCCCACATAACTGGGTAGTATAATCCCTTATATACCCTAAACAAGCAGGTTTTTTTCATTGCTCATGTAGAAAGACCTTTTGTAGGGTGAACTTTGTTAAGGGTGTAAAGGGTGATGATCCAATTTGACGAGCATATCTTTCAAATGGGTTGGTTCAACTACTAACTATATATACAAATTAAGGTATATATGATTTATGATCATATGTATATATATATACATATATATACACGCCAGTATCAAGAGCATATTTTCAGAACCAGTGATTTTTTAAAACCCTAAGGTGATGGCCACAGGGTCTCCAGGGTATCCCTTCTTTTTTCTTTTTTTTGGCTTACCCAGATACATGGGATGTGCCAGGAGTTTTGTTGCTGACTTTTGTACCCGATGATCTTGGGTGTATCCCTGTCTTCCCGTTTTTTTTGGTGAAAGGTCTGAAAGGTCAACCCTTCAAATCACTTGTTGTAGCATTCGCAAGAAGCAAATTGAAGTACAAAAATATACGTATATATTTATATACATAGATTACATGTTTGCACTATAAAGTAAACAGAATTATTTGCAGCTCTAAAGTAATCCTTTGCATGCAACTAAGATGAAGATTGCATTCACAAAACCCTTAACAAGATCTGAGTCAATACGGACTCCACCATTTCCTCTCCAATTTTCAGGCTGCATTTGAGGCTGAGTACATGAGCTGGCGAGTGAAATTGCCCGGGGTCACAATCGGGGCCGGTGTTTTTTTTTCCTTGTTTTACGGCGGGGAGGGTGCGGTGTCTTGAGTGGGTTCGAGATGAGGTTTTCAAGAAAACTAAAGATTACAAACAAAAAAAACACGACAAAGGGAGCACCTTGTTTGAATCCTCAAAATGATATGTATATACTATATATATATATATACACATTGAACCGTGTAACTTAAAATAAAAGGTGCTCAAAGTTGTAAAGAGGCTTGGAAACGGAGGAGGATTTTGGTTTGAAGTGGCTCTAACATTATTCCCCAATTTTTACAGTTGATTTTTGAAGTCGACACCATCATCAGTGAACAACCCTGAAAGGTGCTTGAAAACCCACGTTTTCAGCTGCAGGACGTTAAGTCCTGAAATTTCTTAGGTAGGAGACTAGACAAGCAAAATTGATGTGTCTAGAAGTCTTATGGCTGAAAAGAAAGAGCGATTGGAAATTCAACCTTTGGTCTGGGCAATTTATAACGACCTCAGCCCAGGTCATCCCAATATGGCGGTTTAGTAGGGGAACCCCCCCAAAAATGTCCTTAAATCAGGTTAAGGATTTATAACAAATTGCCCAGAATTTGGTGAGTTCAATGGGTTGGTTCAAACTGGGATTCCCGGAAAATGGAATTTTGAATAACCCCAGTTAGGGGACGAAAACGATCACCACGGTTATTAACTACCTACTAAATGGGATTACATACCTCCAAGTTTTGTCGAATGTTTTTTGAGGGATTGTAGTTGGGGGATCATTCTAATTTTGGGGATTATTCTATTATAGTTGCTCAATAAATGGGTTCGGGCTTGTTCAAATTTTCGAACACTTTTGTGTATGGCACCAAAAAAGAACACCGCAGGTCCCTTGGGGAACACCTCTCCTCCAACCCAACCCCCCCCCCATTGGTACTGTTGATGGTTCAAGGCCAACCACCGTTTGGATGGTGGTAAAACCTTGTGTAAATAATTGGGATAAACCACCAACCTCAATTGGTAAACGCCGGATTTTTTGAACCATCAACAGTATCACCAAAGAAATGCTCCCATGACCCTTGGCATCCCAAGTTGAGAGCCCGGGCTCCAGCCGTCAGGCATGAATATCCACCTGCATGACGATCCGCCGGGGAAGCGTTTCGTGTGTTGGGATTTCCAAGCAAAAGGGGGCCTCTCTGTAGACATTTTTGGGGATAGAATCCATGAGATGCTCAAAATGTCAATATTAACAAACTGCCAGTTGAAAAAAGAATTTGAAGCAATTCCGCAATTCCCCCCAAAGCCAACTAATTATTTCCCCGATTTCAACTTGCCAAAAAAAACAAGCGCCACTGACTACATTCTATTACCCTCCCGAACTTTAACATAGCCCCTGAAAAGTTACCTTCCCAATAGGAAACTATTCTTCCAACATCTTCCAACCATCATTTTTCAGGGGCGAACTGTTAACTTCCAGCAGGTATGCACGAAGTATAAAAACTAAGGGCCTAAAGGTATTCTGGTGTAAAAGAGCGAGGAAACGGAACTGTAGGGGTTTTCCTCGAACATGAGTATAGCAAATGGAGCTTCCTGCCAAAGGGCCCCTGGTTGTCGTTTGCTGTATATTAGGGGATTATATTATCCATATAGGGATTTTCATAAGCCATTGTAAGGAATAGAACAACCAGTAGTCTTTGGTTCATCGTCCCTTTATGCCTTACATACAGCCCTTTAAAGAAAATGTTGCTGTTTTTTCTCCATGTAACCCGCTAGAAGTTGAACCTTTTAGTCCCGAAAAAAAAGAAACCTAAGTTTAGTTTTGCCTATATAGACTCGCAAATTGTTTTTTCCATAAGTCACCACCAAAAACAGGTTAGTTTACTACTGTTGATGGTTTAGATATCCCATTCCCAACCATCGTGTTGGATGTATAAACACCTTGTAAATAACGGGATAACCTAGGTACCCTCAACTCGTGGAGAGGCCCCTTTTGTTGAAAACTCCGGGTGAAGTCACTTCCCTGGAAAACGAATTTAGACCGTGAATTCGCGATGACAAAAATGGAAGCGGGGTCCAGTTGAGAGCCGTGACGAGTTCTTGGAAGTTTTTGTTGTGTGTTTTTTTCAGACACGCAGGCATATTACTGGGTGGTGGCAACTCAAATATTTTTTATTTTCACCCCGAAACTTGGGGAAATGATCCAAATTTGACGAGCATATTTTTCAGATGGGTTGGTTCAACCACCAACTAGACATACATTCGTAGTTAGGGATGTTAAAAAATGAAGCGGTGATATTGGAGGAACGATTTGGCAGAAATGATGATGTAGTTCCCTCATCAGACAGCGAATTGGAATCTCTAATGGAAATCACACCCCAAGAAAAACCACAGGGCAGAAGATGTGTTTTCTCAAGAACAACTTGCATAGCTGGTGGTTATGGACAGGTGCATATTGACCTTGAACTCGGGCGGGCGCATTATGTCAAATTATGGAGCAGCTAAATTCAGCTAAATTCAGTTATGGTTTCCGAACCGTTTGAAAAGCATGGACCCTTCAGAACCGGCTTCCATTGTACTACTTGAAGGGCACATGTTGTCCAAACCGACCGTAAAACATTTCGGTCGGTCGGTCGAACTCCGTATGTTTTCAGCTGGTGATTTGTGAGAGTTGGAGGTTCTCCACATCCAAGATCTCTACATATGTATATATATCTATGAATATGTATATATACCTTAAACACATATATATATATATATATCTACATATTACATGTGTATGAATATGTATACCTGGAACATTCTCTTGATGGAAGAAATCCGGCTAACCAGTTGAGGGTGGTAGTTTATCTCATTTACAAGTTTTTATACATCCCAGGTGGTTGTTTGATGGATTTCTGAACCATCAAGAGTATGTACTTTAATTTCGCATGCATATGCGCATGCACTATGGCAAATTTATCAAACCTGGACAAAGACAACGACCTGAGACAACTGAGCATGTAATTGTTTCAAGCTTGGCACAAACGACCAGAAGAAGGAGCAGAGAAGCATTATAGATTTTAGACTTAAGACATCAAGTAGAGTGAGAAAAGAATATTGATTCATAACTCTCTTTCGGAACAAATGAATGCACACTTCAGATTTGATACACACATATACGGGTATTTGTACCAAACATATCCATCAAAAGCATGTTTTTACCGAAAACATGTTTTCTAGATTTAAAAACCAAGACTCAATTATATCATGGGTTTAATGTGAGTGTTATTTTGTTAATGTTGATCAGTTGAGCGAGAAGGGTGTTTTTCCAAGCATCGAGGAATCGAGGGCCGGGGGTGTTTTTGAAACTGCAGCGGGTTCAGCAAAAAGGGATGGATCTTTCAAAAACCATTCTTTGTACACCTTTTGCCTTAACAAACGTTGCATGGAAATCGAAAAATACACATTTTTTTTTCTGAGGGAAAACTCTTTTTCACAAGGCATTGTTCTGTCAGATATACAAATATATATATATATATATTTGTTTACCGGTCTCATCCATTCAACGTTTGATTTGTTGCGTGTTTTAAGTGATCTTGTTTTTTGGGGATTTGGGGATGAATTGCTCTGACTCTATTTCAAATTAATCCGGCAGTACTGAAAAGAAAGATCTTGTATGTACCCTTTTGCAACAGGTGTTTTTTGTTCATGTTCATTGATTCACTAAATATGTATATACTGTACCCTCCCTAAAACCAACATAGCCCCTGAACATCAATGGCTAGTTTTCAAGGGATGGCCTGTTTTCAAGGGCAAAATGTTTGTTAGTTTCAGGGAGTGTACTATTAGGGCACAACATTTAAGACCTCATTTTCAGGGCATTCGAAGCAATCAAAACCCTCTCCAGCTCATACGCTAGGCAGGGTCAGACTGTCGGTAGACTGTCGAGTCCGACTCGACAAAATCGGGGCAGATAAAAGGGATGCTGAGAAAACACGAGTCAAAGGGATGATGGGTGATGTTTTTTTTTCCTTGGGGGTGCTGCCGTCATCATCAAGAATTTCCGCAGGATCATCTTATAACAAGCTGGATATTCGAGAGAAGCTTGAGGTTTCTTAAGTCACTTGAGCAATGAAAAAAAACCTTCCTACTTTCCATTGAATCCTGGATGGTTAATAGGGATCCTTGCAATGGTTTATTATAATCCGTATACATTTGGGGAGTATTTCATCCGCTATATATACCCTAAACACCCCTAGACAACTACACTCCCTGAAAACTAACAGCTCGCCCCTGAAAATAATAGACCCCTGGTCAAAAAATAGAGATGCCGAACTTGCAAAACCACCCATTTTTTAGGGGCTGTGTCATGTTAGTTTCAGGAAGTGTACTTGGATGTCCCAAAAAGTTAGGATCAATGGTGGGCAAATAGGAAAATAAATAAACCCAATATGCCCCCATAAATTAGTAATTCCCATTTTGCTAATTTCTACTTGGACATCCAAGTAACTTGCTCCACTCAAAAAAAGTCGTCGTTTTTGCCGTAAATCGATGGGATTTTTGATCCAACCCCAAAGGGGTGCGGGGTTCCCCAACTGAGCAGTGACAAATTTGGACCCTACGACACTCTGGGATCAACTAACATAGCTGGCTGGAATGGCTGGACCCGGAGTGGGTTGAAGATGTATTTCCGGATTTGAAAGATGGGGGAAAAAACCTGCAATCGCTATGTTAGGAACTACCAGAGGGTTTCGTTGTTCTTGAAGCTGTCGATTTAGAGGATGAACTACTATATGGGTGTTTCCAAAAATAGGGGTGGGCCCCCAAAATGGATGGTTTTTCTCCATGGAAAACCCTATTTAAAATGGATGATTTGTGGGGAAAACCCACTATTTTCGGTTCAACATCCATATATCCACTTAGGGAATTTATTTCATACACTGATGAAATAAGGATCGGATCCTGGAAGCTGAAGCAAATCAGTATTTCAGAAAGCTCATGTCAGCAAGTTGCTCAAGTAGTTTTTTTTGCATCCATGTCCCGGGAAATTAGTAAATGGTAATCTACTTATATATGGGGCATATTGGGTTTATATCCTATTGACTCACCATTTGATGAAGTACTGCCTGTTTTTCATGTGCAATGACTTCTTGAAATCTTTGAAATAGTGCCAGATAAGAAGCCATCATGTCGTCTGGAATCCCTACCCATCATTCTGTTTCAGAAGGGGTCTTGTGCATTTAGGTAGGACACCTGGCCGGAATTCTCGGTTAGCAACTTCGCAAAAGTGGAATGTTTAAACGAATGGAATTGTGAAGCTTCAACTTTGGAGTACTGTCCCTATGGATTTTTTTTGGTTTTGACTCACCTTTTTTTGCCAATTTTCATGGTGAAAATTGAAGGCTATCACTATGATTGGCACTTCTGAGAGGTGGTGTTCCAAACCATTTTTTCTTCTGTTTTTGGGAGGGGATGCATCATGCAGTCATGCAGCTACCAACCATTTCTGCTGGTGTTTCGAATTTCAAGAACAGGACCGGTTTTAAGTCCGAAAAAATCTGCGGAAACAGCCTATCCACGAAAGTTTCGCAAGGAAAACAGCCCCACAAGCAAAAGGAAGCACAAACAAGACTCAGGTGCAGCAGCCTTACCTTACAATTCAACCGTGCTACCGTGGTATGAAACCGTTTTGTTTTTTGGCCACGGCACCGGGGGGTAGGAAAGTTGGAGAACGGTCACCTGAACCCGTGTCAGACTCGTTGGGTTGTTGATGCCTCAAGTTCAAGGGACAAGTTTCTCCTGTACAAGTAATCAAACATGGGCCATAAAAAGTCCCACGAATTTCTTGGTTTCCAAAATGACTGAAGGCTGAAGGTTTCAGGGTTTCAGCGGTGAAACAGCTGCATCGGGGGCAATCGCGATGGCGCAAAAACTTCAGAAGCATCAGAATGCTTTGGGACAGCGCTGGACTCAGAGATGCCTTGGGTTCCAAGGGAAACATCAATTCTTTTCTGGGCGAATTCCATCGTGCACATGATCTTAGATTCGCCTCAAGGACGCATCTCTTTTTGTTCTCCCAGGAATGACCAAATGCATCATATTACATATATATATATATATCATATCCGCAAGAATCTAGTGTTATACCTCCAATCCAAAACGTAGCCAAATGGAAGGTCCAAAATCTAGTTGGTGAGGAGTTCAAAATTCCTGGTCGCCATCGAACATGACCTTCAGCTTGTTGGACTTGAACAAAAAGACAGAAACCAACAGCGCTGGAGCAGAATGTTATATGACAATGTGTTCGAACACGATGGAATAAAAAGACATGTGATTCATAGAATCCAACTTGGAATGACATGTACCACTTACACTAGTTTTTTTGCACCAAATTGAAGAGTGAATTGCTGGTTTGGATGGATGTTTTGGACTTGTGCGGAACCTTTCTTCAGCAAGCGATAAATCCTTTCTTACGAGCGATTTTTTCTGACCACCAGGAATTCCAAACCGACCCTTTGCACCTATTCGGATTTGGTTTATGAACATTAATTAACATCAGGAAAACTTTTTGTTTTCAACCCTTCTTGGTTTATGACGATTAGGTAATTTGGTTCTCAAAACCTGTTTATTTATGAACTAATTGCGGGGATCCAATTTAAGTCCTCAATTTGACATAAACCCGGTCATCCTGAAGAAGTTCAGGTATTCCCTCAAAATTACTCCACCTTTCTTTGTGGGTGGGATCAAACTCATGGAGTTACCATTAGTTAGATGACCTAAAGAACATTCGATCTCAGATTTGACCTCTCCTATAGACATCCAGTCATACTTCCTGAGGTGGTTGTGGATTTTCATGGTATAGTTTTTGAAGGCTCCAACTTGCGTGAAAACCTCCGGTGTTGTTTTCGATGTCTATTTTTTCGGAGCTCAATTTTTGCATTGGTTGGTGGCAACTCAAACATTTTTCATGTTCACCCCGAACCTTGGGCAAGATTAGATTCCCATTTTGACGAACTTGCCTAATATTTTTACCAACTGGGTTTTGTTTTTCCACCACCCTTCCCGATCGTTGAGGTACTCCTCTTTGGGAGTCGAAGTCTTTTTCACCGAATATGGTTCTGATTGGACTTCCTATAGGCACCGGACCGGGTGGGAATTCAGATGAGTGAATCCCATCTTGAAGTGGTCGGATAGTGGATGGTGATTTCATTATATAGCATTCTTGAGGATGTAGGGGAGGTCTTAAGGGAAAGGCTTGTAATTTATGAAACGTTAGTCTCAATGGGACAAGAAGTATCAAATCATTATTCCTAATGGGACCGGAATGATGAAAGATTCAATTATTCCTAAAGGATTGTTGAGAGACAGATGTATACCTTACCTCAAAGGTCATATGATGTGATAAACATGCCTGATGGTCGCCAACTACCAAAGTGTGGTAGCAGTTTTACCATGAAAGAGAAAGAGCTGGAAGCTGTAAATAGTTTTATACCAATAAACCCATGATTTCAATGATTCCTTTTGGGAAAAACATCACTCCCGTCTTCCTTGTTACCTCTTCCCGGGGGTGTCTTCAAACAGGTGGTTGGCAGGTGAGATTCAACCGAATGTTGGGGGTGGATTTGATTATGGCGATTGTCAACCTACCCCCACCCCAATCGTAACCCCCCACCAGAAATAAGGGCTTAATAGCCAGCCTTGTTGGGAAACCAATGGTTACCAAACCCTTAAGGCCTGCTATTTCTGGGGGGGGGGTACATTAGGAGAGGGTAGCTTGACTAGCCAGGAATAGAACTCCGCACATGGCGTGGCTCATAGACTTCATATAGAGATTCTACCAGTCTCCCATGGTGAATTCTGTAGTGAACAGGTCTATGAGTACCAAAACTTTCCGACACAAACAGTCCATCCTTAAGGATTTTGTTGCATGATGTTTGTTGATTTGTTTCAGGTTTTTTCAAGAGGTTTGGGACGTTTATACTGTTGATGGTTCAGAAATCCGACACTCACCACTTGAGGGTGGGGTTGACTCCCCACAACATTTTCCCACGAAACATCACGTGTTTGCCAGAGGAGGTCTATAAAAAAGGCAGTTGGGGGATGATGTTTTGCAATTTTTCCTTGCAGGTTTTTGGAGTACCACGAAGGGTGTTTCTTGTCCTTGTCTTCAGCAAATCACCCAAGTTGAGGTTTACTCTTTGCGCCCCTAAATTTTGCCCAAGATCTACTGAGAATTTATATAACGAAACATTTTTGGGGTTTGTTCCCGGAGAGTTTTTATCCCCTGCTCAAACCATCCATCGGCCACCGCCAGATCTGCACGCAATCGTCGACGAATTGACTTTTCTGGGCCGAAATGGATGCTTTGGGAAGCAAGCAGCGGTGGGTAGAATCTGTTGGAACTGAGGAGATTTGTTTGTATTGTTTGTATCGGGTATTTATTTAGAAATAGCACGATGCGATAGGACACGGTCGGTCAAACAACTATTTCAGGTACAATGGTACACAACCACAAGTGATAATCCCCAAAATGCCATTATACTTAGAATAGTTGGCGGGGATTTTATACCTATTCTACCGTAAATTATGCCCTAAAATATACCAAAATACCACTAGTGGTTCTTCTGGGCAAATTGCTAAGTCATAACCCACGTTCTTCACCCAAGCAGTTTCCACTCACCGAAACCGAAACCCGCATCCCAGGAACCTTGAAACCCTGGTTGGACCTGAGAGTGGTTTGATGCATAAGCAGTTCATCCGCGAGCACGTTGCACCTTGGTGAAGGTCAAGGTGAAGATGGCACCATGTGACCGAAAATGAATCCAGGATATGGAAACCATAGTCGTGAAATTCCATGAAATATATGGAATTTTTGGAGAGGTATAGTTTCTTCTTTTTATTTTCCAAATGAGTTTTGTATACTGAGTATATTGATTGTATGTCGACTTTATTTGTGCAGGTTGATGTGATGATACAGTGCGATGTTTATAGTATATGGTATAGGTATTTATACAAGGAATGCATACATTGATTTGCAAAGACATCGATCAGACTAGGTGAGCATGGCTAGTTCTGCTGCATGGCTGAACCCTTTTTTCGTTTTCGGGAAAAAGGGATTCCAAACTAGAACGGAACAGGCATACAAAGTTCAAACAGGCATACAAAGTTTTCACAGTATGTTGAGGTAAACTCCAAACAACATCGCCGGAAGGGATTCTGCTAGTATCTTCTAATTCGACTTGATAAACAGCCCCTACGTACTCCCATCTACTCCCCCCCAAAAAAGGAATCACAACTCCCACAAAGCTTCTCCAAAAAATTGCTGAGCTATTTTATGTATCTCATCATATATGGATGTTTCCGAAGATAGTGGTACCCCCAAATCATCCAATTTAAAAAGAGTTTTCCATGGAAAAAAACCCACTGTTTAGTGGAAGTACCAACGCGTCAACCGTCAACCGTGGATCCCCCATCTCCCATGCATCGACCAACCCAACGATGCTGCAAGGAGACACTCAACTTGGCAAAGAACAAGTTGACGGACATCAGTTGTATCAACGCCATGAAGGCACCCATGGGTATCCATGGCTATTCCCTCCCTGAAACTAGCAGCAATTTCGCCCCTGAAAATCCATCAAACCTTTCCTGGTAAATACCCATGCAAAATGCTGGAGTTTCTAACCAGCTATGTTAGTTTCAGGGAGTGTAACAGGTAACGTGTGTTTATTTTTGTAAATGGTGTAGTTGGATGATGGTAACATTTTTTTTTTGTGCTTGCTTTTGGTGGTTGATGCTTCTGTTTTGGAGAGGAACTTGGGTGATTGAGGTTGTTTTGGTAGGTGGGGTAGGTGGGGTACAGTTTTTGTCTATTTTGTTTTTTTCTGTCTTGGATTGGGACGTGCGAAGTGTGATGCAGTTGGCCAAACACACGCTAGGAAAGATTGCAGGATGGGCATCATCCAAAAATTCTAGATCATTTAATTTAGTCCACCATCAATCCGTATACCAGTATTGTATCCTTTATGTTTCACGAATGACAGACAGTTCCGAGAAACAACAGAAATCACAGACGTTGCACGTTTGCGTGGTTTTAAAGGCATGACTCCAATCAATCGAGGAATTGGATCTTCCGGAAGGTGGAAATTTTGATGAATTTTGCACACGGTTCTGTTTTTCTTGGTGGAACATATATAAATGGTTGTTGATGGTTCCCGTAAGTAGGTGGCATATAATCCCCCAATTGGCAGTATATACCACTTATATACCACTTATATCTTGCCTTCTGGGGGGTTATAGGCTACCTACCACCTTTTACGGGAACCAAAAACAACCATTGAATATATCATGCCCATACCATCCATGTATGGTATATTTACCTAGATTTGCCATAATTTTTAAATCAAAAAGAACCATTTCATGTAGGCAAATAGACCATACACTAGGTGGTGGTTTCAAATATGTTTTTTATTTTCACCCCGAAAATTGAGGATGCTTCCCATTTTGACGAGCATATTTTTCAACTGGGTTGGTTCAACCACCAACTAGTACATGGTGTGGGATATATCTTCCCCCTTCAAACATCTCTACCTCGGTGAAGAATGCTTGGGCATTCGGTCTTCCTCCCGCAGGACACAAGAACCTTTGAGTTTCGTCGCTTGCAGATCTTGAATGCATCCAGGTTGGCTAAGGGTGAAGAAAACTTCAGCTTCGTCCAATTGGATCATGGGTGAATTTGTAGGGAACATTGCATCCCAATCTAGGTTATATAGGGAATTTATAGGGAATATATAGGGAATATCCTTATTTAGGTGGTGGCAACTCAATGGTTTTTTCATTTTAACCCGGATCCTTGGGGAAATGATTCCCAATTTGACGAGCATATTTTTGAAATGGGTTCCAACCGCCAACTAGGGCCTATATATTACTGGAAGATCTTTTCAACAGAAAAAATCATCTTGGAGATACGAAAAAGTGGCAGCATTTTGCATAGGCATTTCAACCACCCCTTGTTTTTCTATCATTGTATGATGATGTATCTGGGACCTTGAAGCAACTCGCCATGGACGAAGGTTGCAAATTGGAGGTTCGGCCTAGTCGTAGAATGGCATAAATTCGCCCACCAGGCCGGCTAAAGGAAGTGAGCCGCTGATATTGGGTTAACTTGGCTTAGTGCCAAAGGTTCATGTAGCTCATCAAGAAACATATTCATTTTGTTGCTGTTTTTCTCTTTAAAACTAATTTGGAAAAAGCACCCAGCACTTGGGAAAAGATCCAACTACTTGGATGAAAGCGTACTAGACATCCGCTTTACTTTCCCCCAACAAAAACAAGGCTAAAACTCGCGGGCGAAAGCAACACGGACCTGGGAGGAATCGAACCTCCAAATTCATGTGCTTCAAGCCACGTTGGCTAGAAAGACAACGCCCCATCCAAGTGGCAACAGGTCCTGTTGAAGGCAAATGGTTAAACCCTCCAACGCCCCCCTCTTCTAGGGCCTTGGAGGGAAAATCTGGAAGCGCATAGCATCGAAGTTGGGCCGGAAGAAGTCCCAAACAACCACCTGGGATGTATATATCATGGGGTAAACCACCGCCCTCAAGCGGTGAGCGCCGTATTTCTGAACTATCAACGGTAGTTTGATATGGACCATCTGAATCTAACTCATGAAAATATATTGAAATGATTAAACCCAACTCAAAATTTGAATGAATTCTCTGGGATGATTCAAAATTTAGGATGAACATCTTTCAGTGGATCTTACCAGCTTGAGCTTGTGCCAGGAACATGTTGACCACTGTTAAGCTATTGAATCCCAGCATCTCGGCTAAAAATAAGTGGATGGATGGTGGGTTGGGTTGATGTGGTTTGATTTTTGGAGTTGTCGAAGGTAAGAATCTGCAAAACAAATCCCTAAAACAACCTTAAGAGAACCTTTTAGGAATCTCAGGAATATGACATGGTTTCATTTTTTTTTCCATGTGTTTTCGTTACAAACCTTAGTAAATCATGGAATTGAACTACTTTGCGTCTAGTGACGGGTGTCCACTTATTTTATGCATCCATACAAGGCAAAGGGCGGGGAACAAGGACTGACACCTAGCACCGAAATGAGTTGATTTTTGACAACACACATACCACCAGAGGGGAAGATAAGGAAAGTAGATGACACGTGCCATATAATATGCACCACGTGTATAATACTAGCAATACGCATATACCGTATATATATATATATATCTTCATTATATATATATATATATATACATATGGCCCTGAATGGCCCTTGACTTTTCCGCAACTTTCCAAATAGGAGCTGATAATTGTCATCTCCAAAATCAACCTATGGGGAGTTAGAGGGGAACTTGACCTACATTTGGCATTTTTGGGTGATGTGTTCAGATCTGCTTGTTCATTGTATCAAATCTGAATTTGAAATCCACATTCATTGGGTTCAGCTTTGCTTCATTGGTTTTTGTGCTAATGTACTGATTTCCAAAAAAAACAACACAAGTCTTGAATCCTTGTTATTGTCATACAATTTTTGGGTCACTTTCCGCAAGCAGATTTTTTTGTGTGAAAAAAATCTTCCCCCACTCGACCCGACTCCTCGCCTCCGATATGCCGAAGTTTCAAACAACCGCACCCCAGGTTTGACAGAAATCAACCTCAGTCATAACGAGTTGACAAAGCTTCCGGAGCGGTTTTCGTGGGTGGTAGCGGTGAATGCTTGGGTGGAATGGGTTGGTTGGCATGTTGGTAAACCACCCCTGGAGTCGATGTACAGGGCGAAGGGCCGGAAGCTACATATTAAGCCATCACCCATTTAAAGGAAAGGAACATGAAGGAACATGATCTGAACCAAAGCTCTAGGGAATTATGTGAAAAAGCCGTTAATCTTCAGGGGTGTACTTGTTTCTGGAATCACCTTTGTTTTTAGGAAGGTGACTTTTTCCTAAAAGCTTCAGAACTGAAAGACCTGCAAAATTAAAGAACAAACAAAGGCTTCATGAATCATTTTTTTACTTCACAGGTTTTTTTTTGGGAAGGCAATATCATCATCCTTTAAGGATACTGTACCTCCCTGAAACTAACATGCTGGTAGCCCCTCAAAAATTGATGGTTGGTTCCGATGAAACCTTCCTTTTAGGGCAAAAACCGAGCCCTGTTCTCAGGTGGCAAAATGCTGCTAGTTTCAGGGAGGGTATTCTTAATTTCATGACCTCCAAAAAATTGACGATTTTTTTCGCCATCAGGACTTCAGTAGCTTGACGTTGCTCAGTAAATTGTTGCTTTCGCACAACAACATCGATGATCAGTCGGGGAACCTTCGGGGAGGAAACCACCTGTTTGACCGACCTCTGTTGGTGCTAAGCTGGTGCGACACTCCCACACAAAATGATGGCTTTTTAGCTGTTGATTTATCAGGGGAACTACAACTATACTTACAGGTTATAACTATAGATGTACTGTACATATTTTCAAAAAAGAAAAATACATGAAGTCAAGTTGATGTGAAAAATATGGCGACTTGATGAACATTTAGTGAGATCAAAGGATCATTAGGATATAGTTTTATGCTTGGAAGCGAGAGGCAGATTCACGCAACTTGCAGACATGAAGAATTCCAGTTTTGTTCAGGCAGCTTGATGTTTTGTGAAATACAATGCTAGGTGGTGGTTTCAAATATTTTGATTTTCATCCCTATTTGGGGAAGATTCCGATTTTGACTAATATTTTTTCAAATGGGTTGAAACCACCAACTAGACTGATATTTAATGTTACACAATCTCAAGTAACGTTCAATAGTGTTCAAGTATTTTTGATAATGTTGTATAATGTCGTAGAGTGTTAGACGACAATGTCACATCATGCCGTAAAATGCGATGCAATCGAAAATAATGTAAAGCAAGATAGCATATACCAACCTCTCATATGATATCATGTTATCTAACCCTATATATATAGGCTTAACACGATGCATGTATAAATCCATAGCCCATGAGAGTACCTTTTTGAACACCTTTCCCAGAATTTCTAGTGGCCAAACCGCTATACAGTGACCATGTTCCGAAAATTTGTATCAACCTTCCGAGGTTATCACAATTTGGCGACCTGCAGACACTTTTTCGCAGCGAAGGGGTCGGAGAGTCGGCAGTAGCAACTAGTACCCGGGACCCTGAAACTAACACTGAGGTCGTCCCTGAGAATCAATGGTTGCTTCAGATGATTCATTTCCTGAATTGGGGTAAGTAATTAAATGGCCTATTTTCAGCTGCGAAGTGTTAGTTTTAGGGAGGGTAAGGGGCACCCTTCAATTTCCATGATTTCTTCATACATACTGTTGATTGAAGAAATCCTGCACCATTTATAAAACCCTGTAAATAATGGCATAAACTACCAACCTCAACTGGTAAACGCCGGATTTCTGAACGATCACCACAGTATCACCATTACTTCACGGAAACCTCGGCAAACATCCTTACGTATCACCGCGTTTGGGTGTGAAGTGTGAAGCGTTTGTTCGCACCCCTGAAGGTTGACATGGAACCTGAAAAGTTACCGAAATCCAAGAGGAAAGGATCGTCTTCCAACCATTTTTCAGGGGCTATGTTCAACTTTTTGAAGGTGTATATATTAATTTTTTAATCAATCATCGAAATGGAAATACTACACCTCACATTGAGAAACCCCCCATGTTATCGGATGATATATAAAGGTATCAGTTTTTCTTAAAGAACAAAGGTATCCACAAAAAAAACTGACTGCTTTCAGAGCTGCTGTGACACATCTGCTTTTTTTGGGGGGATAGTCTATACTTCCATCAAAAATAAAATGGGACCTTTCCAACGGGCCCCTAAGTGAGGCGCTATAGATATTAGATACTCAGGTTTAGGGGTCCGTTCAGTGGGTCCTGTTGAAGATTTCTTGGAATACTCAACCCATGTTTTTTTTGGGTGGTTAAGGTTGGTGGTGGTCAATTTTTCGGCCATATTTTTCGTCCAGTACAGTAGGAAACCTGATGAACTCAGGGAGGTTCCACCACCAACCATGGGCTGAACTTCAAGTAAACCACCAACAAAAACTCGGCCTGAAATACTGGTTGTTTAATAGGGATCCTTATACTGGTTTGTTATAAACCCCATTTAGATGTATAGTATAATTCTCCACTATATACCCTAGACAGCAAGGTTTTTTTCATTGCTCAACCAAATCACTTGGAAAGCCGCGGATAGGACATAGGAATCGGTATCTCAAGCATCCAACTGTTGCGAAGTATATGTGCTGGGGTCCAAAGTCCCATTGTGTCTATATAATAGAGGATGGTATGGGGATGGTCATCAACCCAGGGGTTTATATACCCATTACAAGGATTCCATAGTTAAGGTGGGATGACCATTCTCTACATAGTGATTTTTGACTCTGGCATATACATGTATATATATATATATATATATACAAGCCCCATGGAATAAGGGCTCTGCGACCACTTTTTGCCAAATCTTCCCTCCTACACCCGGGCGGGAGAGGGTTGAGAATGAAGATGGCATGCCATTTTTTCTATGTACATTGAGGGGGAATGCTAATGCAGATGATTCGAATCGATGGCAGAAAAATTCAAGCTTGAAGGTTATACTTCCACTCAATATATTTACTGTAGTTTGAATAATTACATCCCAATATCAGCATACCATGAATTCAAATCCGGATATGCTACATGACATCAAGCACTTTTGTCAGTCAATGCCCGCGTTGATGAAGGTTGATCAGAGATTTTCCGGTCTCAAGAGTATCACATGGGATTTGTTTATAGAAACAGGAGGCACCACCAAGCATCAAGCTGCAGGGTTGATTTCATTGGTATATCCAATCATGAAAACCAACCGCCCCACGTGCGGACCCACCAACGGTTCAACGCCCCCCCAGGAAGTTACGTGTTTTGGACTTATCCAGCAACAAGTTCTCGTGGCGCCCCACCTTTTTTCGAAAGCAGCTGAGTCATCTGGAAAGGATTCATTTAGAGGAATTCAAGCACCTTGGTGGATTTACGGGCAAAAAAGGGAGGAATTTTGTTTCCGGAAAAGCACCACCTTAACAAGTGGGGAAGGTTGAGGAAGGTGAGAGGTGAGTTTTCGGTGGGGTTTTGGAAGGATGGCCAACTGGTGACTTTTTTTTTGAGAGGTTGAAAACGATCCTCCAACATATGGGTGTTTCCTAAAATGGTGGTACCCCCAAATCATCCATTTTAATAAGGTTTTCCCTTGTAAACCATCCATTTTGGGGTACCCCTGGAACAGTCTACCAAAAACCGCTAGAGTTCTTTGGGTTTATGGAGAGGGAAACCAATCCTATCTTGTTTTGGCAGGGATTTTGAACTACCCCCACCCAGGGACCCAGTAAGAGGCGCCTTTCTGGATGACGGCTGACATTTTTAGATTCGGAAATCGCTATGTTAACCTTCGGAAATGCCACTGGCATCCTGGGTGGGGGGTAGATCCAAGCAAAAATGATCCCATGAACTCTGAATCACCCTCTTTTGTTAACTTGTTCACCAACCAAAAATTTCATGAGGGCCCAATATACCATAGGGCGAATGAGGCTGATGGGTTGTATGGTAAATCAGTATAGGTGAATCCACCAATTCCCCACGACGTATCCTATGGGAAATCTGACGGTCGCGAAGTCTCCCAAAATCAAACCTCTCTAACGTCGTGCCGCGGGAGGTTGTGGCCCAACCCCTTTGCGGAGGGCTTTAAGGCGAGCAGGGGGGGGTTGGATGGAAGGGTCTTTCCGAATGAAGGCTGAAAAATCAGGAGAAGATACACCGACTTCAAACTAAGATGACTATGTTTAACGGGAGATACATCTTCAAAAGGTTGTTTTGTAAATTGTCATGTTAGTTTTCTAGTTTTTCAGGGGTGTATATATTTGTAGCCATAAAATCCAAATGTAGGTGGTGGCCATGGTGAAAACAGTGAGCTTGATGAGCATGTACCACACGAAATGGTCACAACATGTCACAACTAACAAGTGAATTTAGGATGATGGCCAGTGATCATGTGGAACCAGGATCTTGGGGCCCCCACTGTCGAGTTCTGTTCATCAAAAAATGATTTTGGGTGGAACCAGCAAATGTTCATCACTCTCTAAAAAGATTCAAACGCACTTTTGGAGCATACCTTCACTAACAACTCTTTTTTAAAGCAACTCTTTGATTTGGGAGGTAAGGTATACACTTATGTGACGTATGTCAAGACATCTTTCAAACAGCTGTTCAAAAAAATCCACCGCGAAAAGGACGCAACCTTTGGATCCGTCCGTATTTTATCCCTACAAAAAAAGCTCCGATGCCACGACCGACTTTTTCCACAAAAAAAACAGCCACCAGGAGTATCAGTTCATCACTGCTGTGACTCTGAGCTCATTGAGTGCCCTAGATGGTTTTGGCATCGACTCAGAGTTGAGGTTCGGAAACCCCGGAAGGGACGTAGGGCGGAGCCGGGCGGAAGCCGGGGTGGAGCCGTGTTGCAGTGGGTTGTTTGTTGATGGTTCCGAAATCTTCCTAACCAGGGTAGGTTATCCTATTATTTACAGGGTTTTATACATCTCAGGTGGTTGTTTGGGATTTCTTCCATCAACAGCTTTATACTCCCTAAAACTGACACAAATTCAGGGCCGGACATCCAAAGAAAACTTCAAGGATGTCTTTGGATGATTCGTGGGGAAAAAAGGTGGATAGATTAATGACAAGTACACTCCCTAAAACTAACGAAAAAAAGCTCAAAAAAAAAGGCTTTTTGAAAAGGACATTTCATCTTCCATTTTCAACGACTATGTTAGTTTCAGAGAGGGTTGATCTAGGCGATGAAGCAGCATCATCACTACCAAACAAGATTGGGGAAGTTAATGGTGATCCTAGATTTTCAATACCCATAGGATCCATGGTTGGTTGGTATATTTACCAACTAACTACATGAATTGGTTGTTTCTATGATGAATTAGGTAAACATAATCATACCAATGCTACGGATGCTATGGACAAAAAGCATCCACCGTCATAGATCCCCCCCTTCAAGATGGACCCCTCCCACCTCCAAGTTACAGGTTTCTTCGAAAAGCTACAGAATTGATTTGTGAATGTGTGTGAAATGAGCTAAAATTAAACATATTCAACCAATTTACCCTCCCTGAAACTAACATATTCGCCCATGAAAATCCACCCATCTTTCCTGGTAAAAATACCCATGCAAAATGGTGGATGTTCCGGCCAGTTATGTTAATTTACAGGAACCTTTCCCTGTACCCATAAATTCCCATCATAAGAAACCATCATCACCTGGAAATTCGTGAAATTTTGAGGGTGCCTGGAGCCAACCCTTGAGCCTGCCAACATCTCCAAAACCGATGGAAAAGTCATGGTCATCTGATGTAATTTAGGAAGACATCAAAAAGAAACTACCAAAGTTTGTTATATTTGGAGGGACTACAGTACCTATAGTTTTGGTAGTAATACACACCACTTTAGTTTTGGAATGTCATAGGTTGATGTTACACAACTTCATTTTTAGTGTCAAAGTAATGTGTAAATAATCTGAGTTCAACAACATTACCCCCAACACTTCAACGTCGGGTTCTCCTTCCCAGGTTCCCCACCTTAAAAGGGGGAAGGGAAAAATCATCCCCGCTTGAGCAACGAAAAATCGCCTTATTGCTTTCCATTGGATCCTCTCTGTTTAATAGGGATTCCTAAAATAAGATATAATAAACCCTAAGGGGTAGTTTTTCATCCCCAAAACCAACCTAAACAACCAGGGGCTCTTTTTTCTCACTTGGTGATAGGTTTCAGTTGCGTGTACAAGCTGATCAACTTCACATGAATACAGCAGACTTCTCAGTCTTCGATGTCCGAGTAGAGGTGGGTGGTTTCAATGGTGGCAAGGATACCGTTGATGTCAGAAATCCTGGGGCGGTTTCAACATGTTAAAAGCTTGGTAACGCTGTCACTGGGTATATATCTTAGACATAAACATGTAGCTTGGGAATTTGACAAATCTCACCATATACACGAAACAGATCCTTGAGGTGGTTCGTTTCAAGGGGAATGTTTGAATAACAGGATGGGTAAGCCAACCACTCCAAGAAGAGAAAGTTAATGAAGTGGTCGAAACATGGGTCTTGGGTACATAACATCTTTAGAGATTGCACACAAATGGGTACAGCTTTGGTACAGCTTTTTTACTTGTACTAATCGTCAGGTAGCTGCTAGCCTATAGCCTAATGAGTAAGTAAGTGTAACTGTGAGAATCCATTATAAATCAAGGTTTTTCGCTATGCACCGATGCGCTGAGCTATGCGCAGATTGGATCATGTTAAAATGGGATCAGTATTTTTGCATGAAAAAAACCTACCTATCCGCGAGCATGCAGTTGGAGTGGACTCATCACCTTGTCCATCAGGTGAAGGTGTTTTCCTTTTTTCGAAAAAAATCTATACAAAAACCACCCAGAAAATTCACGTTTTTGGCAACCCCAAAAAAGGGACCATTTCACAAGGAAATTTCATCTTCCAACCATTGATTTTCAGGGGGATGATATGTGAGTTTTCTGGAGAGTAGTCACTGAGTTGTTAAATGGACGACCAGGAACGACGAAAACGGAACGCGCCAGACGAAGTGATGGCAGGCTGGGCTTGTGAATGAAGTAGCCATATTTATTGTCCACGATGACCTAAAAGATAAACGTTAGATGCATCTCGTGGGGTTTCAGGCAAAATCTATGGTTGGAATATTTTAAACTTAAGCAGAAGCCAATCGGTGGTGTGAAAACAGTATCTTGATTCGTAGCCAGCTGGCGATTTGACTTGAAAATGATTTGTGATCAGATTCTGAGTCCAGTGTGACGGGGATGTGACAGAGTGAAGGTCTCTTGAGACAAAGGAACTTCCTATGGTATATATATTTTTTGTTAAAAACTTGCAGTAAATCTTCAATGGCTCTTGGAAGATATTCATCCCACCAAAATCATTCATTGATTCTGCAGCGGTTGTAGTTTTGAGGATACTTATGTCTCAGATGAACAGCTTCAATCTTGAGCCATGTCACCAACAGATATAAGCTTTGGACAAAGATGCTGTAACAGAAGACACATTTCAAACAGATATCAACAGCATGTCATACATTGCTACTATTGAATACTCTAATCATCCCTGCATCAGATGATACCTTAGTAAATTTTTCTTATCCCTTTTTGATACCTTTTTTTTTCAAACAAAATTCTTCGGGGCACCCCAAACATTCCCGGAATCCAAACCTGGCTGCCGGATCGTTTTCCTCGGGAAGGTACTGAACAAGAATTCTTGGGTGGACCTGTGCCTTGGAGTTGAGTAAGACAAAATTTTGGAGCAGTTGAAACTGGAAGTCTCCAAACTCGCCTTCCGTGGATTTCTGTTGATGGTTCAGACATCCGGCTTTTTTCCACCACCGTTTGGGATGGTGGTTGGTGGTCCTTGGTAAATAATCGGAAGACAACTACCTACATATCAACTGGTTATATAAACAGTATGACCTCAAGATAAACCATGGCATTCCTGTAAATTTTTCAATTAACCTGTTCCATGAATTCATGGCTTGTCAAAGGTGTGAATATGACTCATATGACATAGTCATATAGTCCATTCAATATCCTAACACAAAAACTGGGTAGTTCTTGACCTCTAGTGACACAGTTCACACTTACATAAGAAACCTGGGTTTTCACTGATCACTCGTTGGGGAGAGTTGGGTCACTCGCCTCAAACACTGAAATTTGGACATTCAGAAAGTCATCTTTTTGACATTCAGAATCTTCAGCACCAGCACCACCAAAAACCACAACTCAAACAAACCTCCAACCAACTCCTATCAAGATCATTAAGACCCCAAACATTAAAAAAAAACACACACACACAGACACATCCAATCCACATCACCTGCCTCCCCTTCCCAAAAAAACCACGGAACCCAACGTAACCCCGAAACCTGGCCACGGATTTCACGATTTCACGTTTGCAGGTCCCGAACGTTCAGGATTTAACGGAGTTGATGCGATTAGCCTTGGATGAACCCGATAATCTCTTACGACACATCTATGCCTTAGAACAGAAGGCGGAGCTCGTTGGTTGGTTGGTTGGTTGGTGGGGATTTGGGGATTTTCCCCAGGTTGTTTGTGGGTTTTCTTTTTAAGGGGGGAAAGGGATTCTTCAAAGGGGGGGAGATTTTGGGGTTGTTGAACATATTTGTTTATTAAAGTGGTTTTGGAAGATTTAAGGTCATTTTTAGGTGAGTGAAGTAAGATCTGCTTTTTGAATTATTTTTTTGGCTTAAATAGATGTGCAATGTAAATATGAACCCACAATCTATTTGGTTATGAAGGTTATATTGTACCAATACTTCCATTACGGCACGTTGGTAAGCCAAACGTCGTTCTCCGGCTTGGTATTTGTCTGTTTTTTCTTGTGCCTTTTCCCAGGGACCAATGGGACGGAGGGATCAACACTTTTTTGAAGTTGTTTTCACTTCAGGGAGTCCGAAAAGCTCAAAATCCAGTAAATAATGCAATGCCATGACCCATAGGATCAATGTATTATTTACCTACTAATTTACCATAAAAATCAACGAAATTCATGTATGTCAATCTAACGTCATCCCATAGATCCGTCCTGGGTCCCACGGGTTTGGTCCTACCTTTCAGGTGAGCTGTGTATGGAATGCACACTTTTGGGATCGAGCACAACGCTTGATGATGGTTATTGAGGCCGCGGGGAGATGGGAGATGGGGAGATCTCGTTGGGATATGATGGTTGAGGATTTCTATCACAAAAACCCCCATGGTCAAAAATACATGGCGGCTGTAACCGTCCCCAAAAGGTAGGTCTTTAATACAGAACTTAAATAAAACAATACAAGGTAACTGTACCATCTCATTTTACCCTGGTGGAAGGTGATTTGGGATAATGAGGCTTTAAAGACAACATAATAATTAAAAAACAACTTGAACTCTGCTTTTGGGGAAGTCCAATCAACGCCAGAATGAATGAATTGAATGCATGTCCATGGAATAATAATGGAAAAAACGCACCCAGGAATTGCACCAATTTAATACCCAAAAAGGACTCCACCGAAAACGAACATGGCTAGCTGGAAAATTACCCAATTTTTATAGATAGGAGATACATCGACTCAAACGGAAACTATATAACATACACCCCTGAAAACTATTGAAAATTAACATGACATCGGAAAATCACCCATTTTCAATAGGGAATACATCTTCACACGGTTCATTTTCCATTGCCAGCCATGTTAGTTTTCCTGGGGGGTAAAAGTCCCTTCTTTTCATGATGTATCAGTCTTACGCCCACAGCTTGAGGGGAAGTAAGTTATTTTGGCCTACACCTCGGGGTCCTTTTTTGGTGACTTGAGGTAGGATATCTGCAATTTTTTTTCGGTTCCAAGATGTTCAAAAGGATTGATTTTCTTGGAAACCATGATTTGGGAAACATGTTTTTTGTCGTCATTTGGGGGTGGGAAAGTTGAAGCAGAAATGAAACAACACTTTCTATCTTGGGTCCTGCCTTTTAAACACTGGTGAAACCAGTGGATTCCATGCAGGATCGTTTCCAGAAAATGAATACATGTGACAATCTACCCACTTAGTTTTGAGGGTTTTGGGCACCCCCCAAATTATATCAATACCATGTGAGCCACGAAAAATACCCTGGTTGGTTAGGTTATATAGGGCATTATACTACCCAATTATATAGGGATTATAATAAACCATTATGAGGATCCTTATTAACCAACCAGTATAATGGAAAGTAGTAAGGTTTTTTTTCGTGGCTCATTATTGACCCCCCCACCAAGTACCAGTCACCACGAGAAATTATTATCTTTTTTGGTAAGGAATCCCGAAATAAACCTTTCTTTGCCACTGGCATCGTGGATGGGGGGGGGGTCAATACAACACATCTATAAGCAATGTTGATGTTGTTTGGAAAAAAAATCTGGCCCTTTGCAAGTTCATTTGAGCTGTGATCAAAACCCTTACAAATAGAGTTTAGATAGGGGATTATATTCCCCAGTTAAAGGATTATGTCAACATTGAAAATTGAGGGAAGCGTCACATCCTTCCACATGAATTGAGATTACATCCAGGAAATCTAAGATAGATACTAAAAATGATGGTTTGGAAATGTGTCCCCTTTCTTCAAATGTTGTTATTTTGGGGTATCTCGGTATCTATATGTTAAACTTCGGGGTTGTATGTGATTATCCTCAACACACTTTTCTCATGGAAATCAGAGATCACGGCCCTTCTGAATGATCTTGGGCTTTCCCAACATCGCAGGAAGGTGGTCGTACCACTACACTCAGTGGCACTCAAGAACGCTTGGCCGTGGCGGAGTTTGCAGATAAGATGCAGCAGGTGAGGGTGACCTCGACCTCAGACGACCTTTTTTGGGTTTTCAGGGATTGATATCTAGTTAAAATAGCATCAGAATGCCTATTCCTTAACCAGGATCTCATGCAACTGGATAATGGGATTGTTTCTTTTGTTGTAAATCTCTACATGGCTTACTTGAGCTACTTGGAGATGTGCCGCCATGTTGAAGCTTCACCAGGTGCTGGGCCGTTTCGAGAGTGTTCAAGATGTGTTGGTGATGTGTTTGGTACGCATGCTCTCCTGTGGCAACAGGTCAGGGATGGGGTTGATGGGTTGATGGGTTGGATGAAGGTGCTTTGGTAGTTGGACGCCCTTGGTTGTTTAGGGGATTTGTTGGGGATGAGCTAACACCCAGTTATGATGGGATTTTAATAAACCAATAATTGGGATGTAACCCTTTTATGATTTTCCAATGAGCAGTGAAGAAAATCCTGGTTATGTAGTCTATACAGCGGAATAGACCACTCAGTCAAATGTGTTTCTTTAAAATTCCAAAAAAGGCCTAGAAATTATTCAGGTAACAATGATGGTTAACCCTTTAAGTAAGACCTTATATATTTTTTCTTTGGGGGGAAACCTGGCAACTTAGAGGGTTGTGGCATGGGGCCCGCCGCTTAGCACCAAGGCCCTTGGCTGAGAAATGTGGTGCCTTGCTGGCAGAATGGGTAGATGCGACGGCAGAAGAGATGCATGATCGCATCGATAGCATGTCAGAGGTGCCGGCAGCGGGGGCAGCGTGGCAGCGGATGGAAGCGCTTGGTGACAGTTGTTGCCAGGGCAACCGTGTGTTTTTTTAGGGGGGGTTCAAAAAGTGAGTTGATACATATGATATCTGATTTTTGATGCATGATATATCTACAGATGTTGAAACTGTATAAAAATCAAACATGCTGTTTTGTCATAGATATATCAACATAACATAAGTATTGCTTTGTTCGTAGGAGATCTATAGAAACACAATGTCAAAAGTACCCCGGATTGATTTTGTTTGTATTTTTTGCCCGGCTGATACGGGGGAAAGCTCAAATACCACGGTAAAAAATCTTGGGACCTGGTGAATTCATAAGTGACCTATGGTGACGTCAAGGAAAATGGATGAAGATTCATGACTAGGTGGTGGTTTCAATTGTTTTTTATTTTCACCCCTACTTGGGGAAGATTCCCAATTTGACTAATATTTTTCAAAGGGGTTGAAACCACCAACTAGATGAGTTTTTTTTGTGGAATAAATATCACACGGTCAATTTTTATGAGGTCACTTGATATGAAAACGGTTGAATCATTGATATATTCAACCTCGAAATCATGGAGACGTGGACCTTACGAAAAAAATCCAGCAAACCTCCTACAAGAGGGATGGGTTGGGTTGGCAATTTGGTGTTTTTTTTTGAAGGGGGGTGGGTCTTGTTGCCAAAGAGTTTTTCAGGAGAAATCATTGGAGTAAAGGTTTTTGGTGTACCAAGTGTATATAAGTTCAATGATGTACCAATCATATACTAACAATAATTATCTACAGTAGTAGAAATAATTCGTGGTACTAATAACGATAATAGCAGTCATATCAATGATAGCAAGCATATTACTGTAATAACAACGATGATAATCAATACATATGTATATATATATATGTACATGCATATATGGGTGTTTCCTTAAATGGTGGTACCCCGAATCTCCACCCCAAGTGCTGGTCATTTGTAGGAAAACCCATGGGTTTGTTGGGTTTTCCCACCATTTTAGGAAACCTTTTCTCCTCTTATGTTCATCAACCTCATCGCCCTCATTTGGGTGAACTTATTGACCACCCATGTTTTCTGGGGAGACTTTAAAAACAGGCTTTGTTTCGAGACTTGCCGGGCATCTCAGGATCGGAAGGTTTGGTTCATTGATGGCGCAGGTCCTACCCCTCCCGTCAGGTACCCCTGGTTTCCCCCGCAAAAACATAGGGGCTTGATAGCCGGCCTTTAAGGGGAAACCAGGTGATAGGTACACAGGTACACTTCCTTGAAACAGTTCGCACCAGAGGATTGGTTGGTTGGTTGGTTGGTTGGTTGGTTGGTTGGTTGGTTGGTTGGTTGGTTGGTTGGAAGACTACTTTATTTCGGGATATGCTGAGGTACTACATGAATTTTAGGGCGTGTAGCTTATCCCCATTATTTGCGATGGGTTTTATACATCAATGACTTGGTTGTTTCCCTATTCTACTAAGCGTCCAAATGATAATATGTTCATTTTGAGTATGAGGTCCCTTATATCATATTGATCTTCAATTTCCACTGTTGGGGGAGGGATGCATAACGGGTTGATTCCGTGCAGAACACCAGCTGTTCCTGTCCGGGTGTTTGCCAAAGCATTTTAGTTTTCTCGCTGAATTTCCTTGGAGAAAAATTATGGAAGCAAATTGACCCATCAAACTCATACAATTTTTCCGCTCCGTTGAATGGAACCTGGAAACTGAATTGATGCCTTTTCGAATCAAAGAAAAAGATGATGCCCTTTTTGGAAATCATCATTTTTAGCTTGCAAGTTTGAATCTTGATAGTATAATCAACAAGTGTGGGTGTTTTTTTTTTCCGGAAAACGCTAAAGGTCAAAGCATAACTTTCGTGTTGAGTCCCTTCTTTGTCTTTGCCTTTTTGCTGGCATTGTGTTGGACTGGGATTTACTGTACCCTCCATGCACCCTGCAGGGAATGATGATTTTTTTGTCGGGATGTTCGTTTTTGACAAAACATTTGGTCAACCTTTTAAATAAGCATCGAGAACATGGTGGATGGTTTGTGTAGAATGTACAAGTAATATATGTATATATATATATACATATGCCTATACCCTCCCCCCTGAAACTGACGTGTCACCTGAAACAACGGGGTTGGAAGAGTTGGATCATGAGTTTCCTTTTGGGAAGGCCTCCTGGCAGGCGCTATGCTAGTTTTTGGGAGTGTACATGTACATATTCTACACACTACATATAGCAATGATCCCATTGCGATGCAACACACGTTAGTAAACCAACATGTGTTATGTAAACCCTGGAAGTCGTTGCCACCATTCAAAAGAATGGTGGTTCCTTCTGAAATGATGATAAACCTTAATACAACCATGGTGAAACTCGTACACCAACCTATAAAAAAACGGGTGGCCGGCTATAGACTTCTATGGGTAGATATTTCCACATCCATCCATTTCTTCAACTTTGAGGCGCTACAAGCTGGTACAAGGCATCAAGAGTGTGAACGAGCGACCCATGGTGTGCTATGAAATATCACAAGGCAGCAAAAAGTGCCTCGGAGATACAAACTGGGATATATACCCTCCAGGGAACTGACATATCCTCAGAAAAATGGCACTTTTGAGTCGATGATTTTCCGAACTTCCCGGTTGGTGGGAGATGTTAATTCCCTGGAGGGTAACAAAAAACGGTGGGGAATCAAAGGTTGCCCTGGGAAAACCAGTTGCTGTGAATTTGTTCCATCAACGTGAAACCCCCTGAAACCAGCAATCCTTTCGGTTGCCCTAAAAAAATGGTACTTTCCTAGGCTTTGCAGGTGTACTTGATTGAACCTTACAAGACTCTCCCCCCATTGAACTGGTTGAATCCTGAGGATTCTTACTTTGAGACTCTTTTATTCGGGAAACCTTTCCCGCAAGACCAGACATTTTAAACAAACATCAGGTTTTTTCGTCATTTTAACATCTGGTTGGTTCAATCTAACCAGAGTTTCATAAATACTTTCAATCAGCCGCCAACACCAACTAGATTCACTAGATCTCACCAAAATCTCAAATTGATTCTTACAAGAGAATAGAAAACAGTTAACAAAAGAATCATTTTTTCCAATTTTCAAGTCTATCCTCCAACTTTCCTTGGATTTTTAAGTCTCAAAATCACTCATCCAAAAAAAACCTCCCTTAAAAAAACAGGGACACCTACATGAAGATCCATGGGACTGCTATATTTACCTACTTTTGGTTGATTTTTATGGGATCATTGTAGGTAAATTTACTAACCAGTCCCATGGATCATACGGGTTAAACGACATCTTTCCGACCAAGGACTGCAGATGTAGATGATACCGAGCTTGAACAAATCGAGGATCGTCCGAGATTTTTTCGGAGGGTTTTTAACGAGAAGCTCGCGGCGGTTTTTTTGGGCACCCTTCCAAACAATTATGTTAGTTTCAGGAAGTGTACACCGCCAGAAAACAAACATGGAGTCGCCCAAAATGCTGGGCCTTGCTCCGGCTTTGAATATGGCCATGTTTTGTATCTATGTTAATTTTCACGTTTTTTTTGGCAACAAAAAGTCGTAGCTAGGTCGGTTTTTTTGGGATTTTCGATGGTATTTTCCGATCCTAAAGGAGGGGCGTTTTTTTAAACCCGTTCGAATCCTCAAAATCACCGGGGTAGGTGGAGTTGAGGGAATGTGCCCAAAAAAATGCGACGAATGGGATGAAAATTAGTAGGAAGAACAGTAAGAACAAGTACAAGAACAAAGACGATAATATAGGAATAACAACGACAACAACAACAGAAGAAGAAGAAGAAGAAGAAGAAGAAGAAGAAGAAGAAGAAGAAGAAGAAGAAGAAGAAGAAGAAGAAGAACAACAACAAGAAGAAGAAGAAGAAGAACAACAACAACAAGAAGAAGAAGAAGAACAGCAAGAACAACAGCTTCTTACTGCCCATTGGAAAAGGAGGCGTGGTACATCCTGACAGCTTTGAGTAAGTTTGGTCCCAGCACGAGTGCTCAATGGATGACGGCGTCGGATGGACAGATGAAGAATCCCCAAAAAGGACCACAGACACCATTTGATGAGTGACCAAAACCCTGGGTGGTTAGTTTATACACGGGATTATACTACCCACTTGTATGGATTCTTAGTGGGATTTTGGATGTTGCATGTGATTAAATGATCCATCGCTACTCGTACTTTTCACTGAGTTTTTTTTTGGCAAGGTTTACCAGGTAGTTGCCGGGCCCTTACGAAACCTCTCCCTCGTGTAGAATTTGCACCATCTACTTTCACCGCTACATTTTGGGATGTATCCCTTTCCTTAAGGGATAAAACCAAGGCGCATTGAGATAGTCTAGTAGATCCACGATACTGGGCCCGCTTGGCATATCTCAACCCCACTTGGGCCCTCCGACCTTGCGTCTCTTAACAAGAGTGGCCAGGGCCCCAAAAAATCGTATGAAACGCCAATGTTTTGCACACTCAAAGGCGGGGGTAGCAAACTAGACTTCTGCACCAAAGATGTTTTTAGGGTTCCAAGAATTTTGAGAAAAACAACACACCATCCTTTGGGGGAAATAATGCTACCCACTATATGTGGGGATTATAAAATGAATCATTAATAAGGATCCCCCTATGATCATTATAATAGGGATGGCTAACCATTAATAAGGATCCCTATGATAATGATCCCTATTATTGATGATCCCTATTATAGAAGGTGGTTATAAAATCCACCGTTAACGATCAACGCAAAACCAAGGCACCCTCTATGATCGCATGGTCTCGCCTTGGCGTGCCCGGGTCTTACGGCCTTTCTTGCCCGTGCTGTGCCGAGAGCCGAGGGAGGTACTAGGTGCCGGGTTGGTGATGGGGGAGATGGTGGTTGTGTGCCTGGGATTTCAGCCTTGGCCTTCCCAGAATTAGCGAAAATGGAGAAGGTAGGAATTCCTATACATGGTATTAGTTTAGTTATTGGTGAATAATGCAAAGCAGTTGATTTTTTGTTGAGGTTGGTGAATATCTCATTTGGGTGGTGGCAAACCAAATATCTTTGAATTTTCAACCCCATCCCTGGGGAAATTATCCATTTTGACGAGCATATATTTCAACTGGGTTGGTTCAACCACCAAGTCATGGACTGCTTTGGTGGCCTGTCATTTTTGAGACGCCCAAATTCACTGAAAGTTTTGAGCAGGTCCTGATTTACCCACAGACCGCTGGGCGGAGTATGTGGGCTTTGATGCATTTCCTGAAGAAGCAGCGGAGGTGCATTTCGTTTTGGAGTCGTTTGGAGATGTGAAAGATTCTGGTGAAGATTCCCATATGCTCCATGTATGGAATGTTTACCTACATTTGCCATGAAGTAGAGCCAAATGTACGTAAAGTTTCTCAATGATTATGACATTTCAGGTCTCAGTTTTTTGTCGAGTTTACATCTACGTTTGGAAATTTTAACCAAATTTTGAGTGATTAAAACCCAATCCTGACCTGTTGCAAATTAAAACAATGAATTCCTCAGAATATGTCAGGTTTTTGAAACTCCATATATCTAAACTAGGTGGTGGCAACTCAAATATTTTTGGAATTTTCATCCCAAAAATTGGGGAAGATGAACCCATTTTGACTATATAATACTTTTCAGATGGGTTGAAACCCCCAACTAGTAATAGGTTCATATAGAGATTCTACCCGTCTCCCCATGGTGAAGTCTGTAATGCATAGGTCTATGAGTACCAAAACTTCCGTCCCGAAACATGCAGGGTCCGGGTCAAGCCTCAAGATTGTTTGCATGATTGTTGAAACTCCGTATATCTAAAGTTTGATCTAATTCCCAGATTTCTTCCCCACCGTGGGACGCCCCACACAACGCCACCTGGACCTGAAATCGCATAAAATGTTTGTATCCTTGGGGTTTTGTATCCCCAGGGTGGCAGTACAAAACACGGCCACCTTTTTATTGATTGGAACTGTTGATGGTTCAGAAATCCCAAACAGCCAACCACCTGGGATGCATAAAATAAACCTTGTAAATAATGGGGATTTCAACTACAGCTGTACCAAACCTCAACTGGTGAGTTAATCCCGGATTTCTGGTTGCCATCAACAGGATGTCTTGGGTGGGAAACCCAAGTTCTGAGTGATCGCCCATGTGACATCGTCTAACCTGTGAGGTGATCGAAGCGGAATTGAATTTGTTGAGCTTCCAAGAGAAATGCTCACGCCAGGCGCGTTTAGGGGGGTTTAGATGTTTTTTTTTTGTAAGCATGAAATCCTGGGTTGGTTAAATAGGACTCCTTACAACGGCTTACTATGCAGAGCTGGGTAGTATTTCATTCTCTACCCCCCCTTGAAAATGAACATATGGACCCTGAACATGACATGCATGGGTTTTTCAACTTCGGAGGAATCTCCGAGATTCCAGGGGATTTGGGGGATTTCTAGGTGAACCATTTATTAAACTTCATGGGGTGTAGGTGCATCATGGGGTGGTTGGTGATGATGCATCATGAGACTTCCAAGCTTCGATTTTTTTTTGGGCGTTAGGGGTTGCGCTTGGAAAAACAATCCGTTGGTCAAAACTGGCGTCCACCTCAAATGATGACGAACCCCGAACTGTCTCTCATTGTTTGGGGGGAGATTCCCTTTTTTAGACTGGGAACTTATACAAGCATCATGACAAGATAATCATTGATATCATCATCAATGCATGTACTGACACTGTATGGTTATTCTTGTTTGAATGATGACAACCGTATTTGTTTGACAACTATGATATTGTGATGAATCAAGTATCAGCTATGACCATCATGTTTATAATGATCATTACCCTCCTTATCATGACAATGTCCGTACGCTCCATGGGACTGGGAGATTTACCAAGCCATTTATCATAAATGAAGTGATGCATGTAGGTAAAAAAGTCCAGTCCCAAAACGTCGCGTCTGGTGTGAGGATCAAAACCCCTGGTTGGTTGGGCTATACTGGGGGATTCTACTATCTACCCAGTCATATCAGGGATGGTAATAAAGCCCATATAAGGATCCCTACTAACCAACCAGCAAAACCCATGGAATGTCATAACTAGGTGGTGGCAACTCAAATATTTTTGGAATTTTCACCCCGAAACTTGGGGAAGATTTTCACCCAATTTGACTTGCGCGAATTTTTCAAAGGGGTTGGTGAAAAACCACCAACCAGATAAGGGTTTTGATCATCTTTTCCACCATCTTTTTCCCCTGACCAAAGCACCTCTGTCTTTACCATAGGGCTTTGGTGGCTTCGTCATTGAAGCCGCTTCGGAAGACGGTATGGTCAAGGTGCGTCCCGGTCCTGTCGCGGGTGGAACCGTGGTGATTATCTACCAGGTGGACCCTGGATCCCTGGAGGGTGAACTGGGACCCCGATTTATGGCCAAAAAATCAATGCCCCAAAATGGGGCCAAAATCTTACACGACCTCCCTAAAAACTATGATTTTTAACCCAAAAAATGAGTTTTTTTGAGGTGAAAAAATGCCGCATCCACTCAATCAGCTTTGCCAACGATTTTTTCCAAACCCACCGGAACCATGGCTGCCCTTCAGTTAAGGGAAACCAATGAATAAGAAGCCCTGCTCATAAGGCCGGCGATTTCTGCCATGGGTAGGGGTGGGGGGTAGGTTGACCAGCCATAAACCTTTGAAAAAAGCTGGAAAACGTATCTTTGGGAGATGGATATTTGATCGTCGTTCCCAGGAAAAGCAACCCTTCATCTCGGTTGGTGAAAAAAGGTATCAAAGGTTGATCCCGATCGGGATAATCCCTGGCAAACCTTTTACCTCTTCCTCCGACACTCATGGTTCAACTAGATACCTATATATATGTATATATATACAACTGGGTAGTATTTCATCCCCTATATAACTAAACAACTATATATTATATAGTTTTTTTTTCATTGCTCACCTAGTTCTTACAGGTGTAAACCTGTACTTCTTCCACTGGAATGGTAGGTTCAACTAGATAACTAGATCCCCTAACCAACCGTTTGGGGTTCCCCTGTTTTTCATATTATGGGGGTTTCCTAAAATGGTGGTAAAACCCAACAAACCCATGGGTTTTCCTACTACAAATGATCATCATTTTGGGGTGGAGATACGGGGTAGGAAAACCCACCATTTGAGGATTTCCACCCATATGACTCCCTGAAAACTAACATTTTGAACCCAACAATGGGTGGGGGGAAAGGGAAAGGGAAGATTGACCCCAACACTGTGGTAGGGTCAACTAGATACCCTAAACAACCGTTTGGGGCCCTCTTTTCATGTGACTCCAGCTGCGCAGGTCTTCTTCAAACGGCAGAAGGCCCAGAATTTATCCTCCTTGCGTCGCGTGACGCCGCACCGCACCTTGCACGTACGACCCATCGGCCGGGTGAAGCGCACGGAGGTTGGAAGTCCTGGAAGCGGATCGGGTTGGAGTGGAGCTTGGGAGGTGGAAGTTTTGGGAAAAATCTCTGGAAAATCATGGCCTCATTCTAGGTGAATGGCAACTCAAATAATTATTTTTGGAATTTTCACCCCGAAACTTGGGGAAGATGAACCCATTTTGACGAATATATTTTTCAAATGGGTTGAAACCACCAACTAATCATGTTGTTTGGTTGGAGACGTAGATTAGTTGCTGGGTGCAACTCCCCAGCAGGGAACCACTAGGATTATTATACATCTTGTTACATTTTTAGTAGGGAATCTCTATAAAGTCCAGACGTGCATTTGCCACTGGCATCCTGGGTGGGGAATGGGTGGGGGGTAGATCCAAATTAGAGGATTCAATACGATTGACATGTTAGATTGTCAGCAAGTGGCTTCTAGATTTTCAGATACTCCTCAGTATCAGGCCAACCATGAAACAATAGAGGGAGCGGAATGGATCTTGACATTTCAAACGAAGCACCTTTTGGAATGCGTCAAACGGAAAATAACGCAACTGCCATTTCTTTGAGTTGGTTGCTCGAAACCTGCAAGTGTTATTGATCTTATGGGGATGATTAGAATTTATATAAAAGATTTCTGGAAAAAAGCATCCCTGCCTGGCTTCATATAATTGATAGTCCCAATTTTAGAAGGAAAACGCCAAACTGCCGCAATAACTGGTTCCCAGTCATGCTTGGGAGCATCTCACCACAAACTTAGATGGTTGACTTTTTGTTAAAACCACCTTACCGTCTCAGCCAAGCAGGCTAAATAAACTTTGGGGGGATTACATGTTTAGTGCAAAGAAACCTCTACCAGTTATAGCGTTTACAACTCCACTTACTCGCGTTATAGTTATAAATATCCTATCTATAACTGGTAGGGGTCCGCTTTGGTCGGAAAGATCTCCACTTCAAATCTTCTATTTCCATGATCCAAAATGGCAGTGGATTTGTTTTTTTTGTTTTTGTGAAGGCCGGAGAGCTGGGCGATGGAAAGAACTACAGTTGGAATTCCTGGGTTCATGGACTCTCAGTGTGTCTTGGAATTTTCAAAAGTTGGGCATTTCGCTTGGTTGCTTGTTTTATAAGGTGGGTTTAAAAGTACTTCCCAGTGATGATCCGGGATTCTGATAAGCCCTTATGACATATCAACCAACCAGTATAGTGGAATGTCACTTCAGGGTTTCTCCCAGCCTCCATCAAAATGACTGAGCTTTTGGGGGATTGGAGCTGTTCAAAAACTCTCCAAACATATCCCACCAGAAATGGATTCAAAACAGATGGCCTTTCCGTTCTGGTGCTTCCCAAGTTTGGTTGCAGTTTTTTATTTTAAACAAAAAACAACATGGGAGAGCGGGAAACTGCTAGTAGTACCGTTCAGATAGTGCCACTTGGATTTTGTTGATTAGTTTGAAGACTTTAACCAACAACTTTCTACATTGCTTTAGGATTCATCAGTTGTGCTGGGAACATGTTTGGAATGATAAATCATCCTCTCCAGGAAAAGCTATCAGGAAACTGCAGGCTGAAATATGATGAACTCTTGGTTTCTAAAAAAAAAAGCACATATTTCAAAAAACAAAGCCAAAATTTGTCAGAGCTTTTGGGGTTCTGGAATATTTCATCCATGAAACAAGTCCAATTTCCTGGCATTTTTTTCAGATTACATCTAGTCAGCGTTGGTTAGAGAAGCCAGATCAGGAATCATGAAAAATTACCCATTCTTGGGGTATCAAACTTGATGTATCTAAATGTATGGCGGCATTTTTTGAGGTAGATTTTCCCCAAACATGACATTGTGCCATGTTTTTTTTTGTTTGGGGTTGGTGTCATGTTTGTTGAACCGCCGGGTAGGTGGGATGCCTGGTCACCCATCGACTCGAGGTTAGTGGCAGCCAGCACAGATCCCCACAACGCCGCCCTCTGCGTGGCAATGGACGCGCACCTAGCGGTGGTGAGGTCGGCGGTTCGAAGATGTGCTGCGCTGTGTTCAGCCAGATGGCGGATGTGAGAGAAGATGACCAGAAACCTATGCTGGTATCTAAAGATGGAGGTCAAAACATCCTGGAGCTCTGTATGCATACATATGGTATACGGTATATATACGTATATAATATATTATATATATTTATGCAGTGAGTAAGCGAAGTCCCCCATGACCCAAGAACTTGAGGCACGTAGAGACGTAGACAGCACCTTAGCACCTTGATTTGACTACTGTAAAGGGCACCGGTGCTTCAATAGACACACTTCTCCTTTATTTTATCACTTCCAGGAACTTTGAAGTGTGAAGTTTGGGCAAAGTCTTTTGCTATACACTCTGGTGAAAGGATCGATGGCGAGCCGCTCGCCACTCCCAAAATGTAGCGATTCGTGAGGGGGCCATGATAAACCATCAGACTAATGGGAGTGGCGATTGCCATCGATCCTTTCCAGGTGGTATACACTCCTGAAAGCTAATGATGTGTTTCCAATAGGACTCTCCTTTTGCCCCCCAATCTTCAGGTGCCATGTTCGTTTTCCGGGTTGTATTTGTTTTTGAAGATCACAACCTGACCCTGACCCCCAATAAAACCTTGTGGTTTAGTAAGGGAGAATTTGCTGAAAAAAATCGAGTCACAAGTGTTGGGGGGTGTACTTTTGACCAAAAGAGCATTTTTTAGTTGGAAATTAGATTCCCATAAAATCAATATGTATATAGAGCTGACATATGATGTATATATATATATTGCCAGTACTTGTGAAGAAGACGAAGAAGACGATGATGATAACAACAGTAACAAGACTAATGATACTAGTTTTCCCCTTTCCACTCCATTTTCCCTCATTCTTTTGAAACAAGTTAGCATCATTGGAAACCCGGATTCAACTACAACCGTCAACCAACCCGTCAGCTCGCCTCGAGGCACGAAAGCGACAATCAGGGCTTTACAGAAGCGACGTTGTTAGGTAGTAGCGAGGCGGGGAACAACGGTGGCAACATGGATGGGTGGGTCTAAACTATCCTCCCTGAAACTACAACCCGGAAGACTAACATGGAACCTGAAAATGATGGTTTGGAAGATGATTTTCCTTTTCAATTGTGTGATTGTTAGGTTCCATGTTAATCTTCCAGGGTGTTACAGCAACAGCCCCTGAAAAAGTTGACGGATTGCAAGATGATCCGGCTTCCTTTTAGGCCTTCCAAAGGCCCATGTTCCACAAGGGCTTTTTGGGATGCTAGTGTTAGGGGAGGCTATAGTTCATGGCTGGGGGTTAACCGAAGAAAATGCCAGGTTGGTGATTTTAGTAAAAAAGGAAGGGGAATTACTTGTTGGTGCTCGGAATTTATTAAGGTATATAATGCGGGGGATAAAAATGTATTGTTAAACTGAAATAAGATACTCTGACTCTCATCCCATCCCATCCCATCCCATTCCATCCCACATCTTTATATGGATGTTTCCGAAAATAGGGGTATTCCTCCAAATCATCCCAGTTTTGATAGGGTTTTCCATGAAAAAAAAACCATCCATTTTGGTGTACCACTATTTTTGGAAACACCCATATCTTTGTTGCACATTTCTTCCCCTTGAAAAGGCGAAGAACGCCTTTCTGCGGTTGCTTCAGTTGGGCCGGAATCTCATGTCTGCTGCGGGCGGTGCTGGCGTCAAGGTGGGGGGCCCGGGGGGCGATGTCCTAACAACGGCCAAACCACCGAGGTCACCTTAAAATTGTGGGTTGTTTTAAGGGAATCCCCCCTCCAAAAACCCCGAAACATTCAGCTTTAGGAATTATACAAAATTTAAAATGCCCAGGTAATTTTGTTTTCCTTGGAAATTTCCATCCAAAACCGCCTTCAACCAACATTGCCAAATTTGCTTCAATTCGGGTGGCAAGGAATTTCAATTCCAGTTTGCTCAGAGATGATATGANGTTGAAGATGACTGTATCTTAGATATCCCTATGCCAAAGATTCGCTGGCGGCTGTTTTCGCAGCTTGCTTGGGGAAGATTACCCATAAGATCATGAGATGGATTGAAACCACCCAAGGTCTTGGATTTATCTCGGTGAAAGAACGGTTCCCTACCTACTGTATGCCATCCCAGCGAGATTTGATGATCGATGATTGATGCTGAGTCTAGCCAAATTATAGACAACCTCATTATCAAAAGGTAGCTTAACTAACCCATAGCATCCATGTACGGTATATTTACCTATATTTACCATAAAGATCAACTAAATGTAGGTAAATATGCCATACATTACAGGGATGGTGTGGGGGGCCAGGAAATCCCCTTGAGGTCCGTGAATAATATATTCTAATTTACTCAGACGAGTGAAACAAAGGGACTTAGATCCACTTGAGCTACCCTCCCTGCAACTAACAGTTCGCCGATGAAAATCCCATCTTTCCTGGCAAATACCATCAAAATGGTGGACTTTCCATGGCTATGTTAGTTTCCAGGAGTGTATTCATATTCGCATGATTTTTCACTGAAACAGGGTGCACCGGATTTGCTGGCAGCACCGTTGATCCTGACTTTTGGCACATTTCGACAATGGCCTGCAAGATGGATGATGAGTAAACGGTTAATAAACACACAACCGCAGCTACTTCCCCATTATGTCCCCATCTATATAATCTATCCAGATTACAGTGATACTTTTTTTTGTGGGTGTATTTGGAAGTAAAGGATTTTGATGCTTTAAACGGAAATTTTCCGCGAGAATTTTCCCCATTTTGGGATATTTGCCCGCCTATGTCTCCTTCAAGAGATCCATTGAGAAATTTCTGTCACCCGTTCAGGCAACTCAATACTTCTTGGACAAGAAACTACACACAAGTTGTTGGTCCCGTGCGCGAAGGTGTTCTTCTTTTTTGTCTTGGCAGGGAGGGTAGGGGCGCTACGGTTTGGGGGTTTTGGATAGATTAACTAGGTGCAGTACTTGAGGATGTGGAAAAATGACATCTTGAAATCCTGAGCTGAAAAGATCTGAAAAAGGTGGAGACATGTACAGAATTCGTTCCTCCCAAAATCGACCCAACGTACCATGGATGGATTTGGAGCTTACTACAATGTTATCATACATACTTGGATGATGCGAGAAGATGGATCACAGCCGGAAGTCGTTGGGGTCCTCACGCCGGAAGTCGCTGGGTAGGCGTTTACAAGAAGGTGGGTCACCATTGCCATTGTCGCGCTTGAGCGAATTGTATCCTGGCCCACTGGAAGCCGCCATCTTTTTAAATTCACGGATTCCACCATTTTTAGTGGTACGGTTGAATGATGGTTCAGAAATCCCAAGGCCAACCACCGTTTGGATGGTGCTAAAACCCTTAGTAAACAAATGGGGATTTCAACTACCAACTTCCCTCAACTGGTGAGTTGGATCCGCCGGATTTCCTGGTTGCCATCAAACACTTGGGAGGTGGAAAACTCTCTTAAGCCCTTCACTTTTTATTTGGTATTATGATCCACCTACAAGATGGGGCCCCCTAACTACTATATAGATTTATCCCTAGTTATACCCATTTACAACCATGGTTAAATAGGGTTTGCTGGGGTTATAACTACCTTATAACTAGGGGGGCCCCTTCTTGTATTGCGATATATGGCAATTCGGGAAAATTTAGAACCCGGGCTGCGCTGAAAGGATGTATGAGTTCCAAAAAAACTTTGGAAAAATTGATGGGGATACATGCCCGGCTCTCTGAAATGGTGTTTGTTGGATTCCAACCATCATCAATAGTGACACGATCATCCGAAAAAAGCCGGCGTTCAAGAAAAACCATGGGGAAACTCGGTGATTTCTCACAAGCAGCTCACCAATTTGAATGACATGGGATGACATCTCAAACTTCGGGAAACCTTAGCAAATTTGCTGACAAAAAAATAGTTTTCGGATGCCCCATGTTGTCAGGTCCACACCTACCTGACAGTCTCCCAAAACAAGCAGCTCCTAGAAAAATTTTAGTAGGGGAAAAGCCATCATTTTTGGCATTTCCTATTTGAACACGGGGATTTTCCAGCCAGCTATGTTAGATTACCGGAGGGTAATCCTTCATTTTCAGACGGAGGGTCCCAATGAAAATGTCCTCCCGACTCCCGAAAACGAACATGACTGGTTGGAAAATCCACAATGAGTCCGATGTATGGATCCTATTGAACATGGGGAATTTTTCCAAAGTCATTCCATTTCTTTATTTGTGTATTTGAACTCTCTTAGGCCTGCCAATGATGTGGCCCTGATTGGCGAACTTTGTGGGGTGGTGATCACCATGATGAAGTGCGACGTGAAGGACTTTGTTTTTTTCCGACTGAAGCGATGGATCTAAAAGAGGTTCATTGTTTTTGGGGCTCATTAAATGGACCCATTTTTTGGGGCAAATCAAACACGCTTCTAATAGTGAATCATTTAGGTTGGTAATAATATAATGACTCCTGTTTTTACGAACAGTGAATCTGGAAGGTACGGAAAAACCCTGGCTTGGTTGATTTATTTCAGGGATTCTACAACACTCCTATTATATGTAATCAGTCAATCATTCTAACCCATTTTCAACCAAATCCTATCAACCAAACCAGTATCATTGAGATGTCATGGATCCCGATTTGTTTTTTCATTCCTCGTAGCTCATGTTGCTTTCTTATCTTTTTTTTCGAACCTTTGAGTTGTTTTTTTTCCTTAGTGTTTTTCTTTGTTGCGCAAGGAGATTTGCGAAAAGGCTATGGCAGATATCAAAGCTGAGAATGGCTTGGATGTCTTTGAAGTCTTACTACAGGCATTGGATGTAGGGTTGGATAGGGGCAGGTTTAATTGAGATACTACTCCCTACTAGTCCACTATGGCATGACTATCTTGGCTATTTTTTTTGGATGCGCGGCAATGGAGATCGGAATTCCTCTTGTCCAACAAAAAGGTGTGGATAGCAACCATTTGATATAAGTATTGAGTGTACAGTGTACCTTTCATGGTTGGATACATCGTGATTATAAATCCAGTAGAATGATATAATAATACTTCTGCTGATTCTGCTACAGGTATCATAGTGTTAGTGGCATGTGTACAAGATAGGTATATGGTATGTAAGATATATAGCTCTAGTGAGTGTAGGTGTAGCCTACGTGCATGTCATCTTGATACATTTTGTTGATGGCTACTGGGAAGTTCGAAGGAACTTTCGAATACAACTCTTGAGCTTTCCGAAGCCATGATGGGGAGGTTGCAAAGATCACTCCTCACTCGTCACTACTCATGACTCATGTCTCATACTTGTACTTGTAGTGGAACTTATACTTTTCATAGTCATTATGTAGTCATTATAGTCATCATCATCGTCATCATCATCATCATCATCATCATCATCATCATCGTCATCGTCATCGTCATCGTCATCGTCATCGTCATCGTCATCGTCATCGTCATCGTCATGATCGTCATCATCATCATCATCATCATCATCATCATCATCATCATCATCATCATCATGTCTATAATTTCATTCCACCATCATCAGCTCCTCACAATCCTGTCAAGTGTCTCGTAGTCTCGTTAGACTTGCCGCTTTGTAACAATTTTTCAACCATAAAAAGCACGATTACTGTGCTCCAGATATATAGCAAGGGGGCATTCCCCCCCACCGCATATCCATTGAAAGCTCCTAAACATGGACTCCTTGAGCATGATCCCTGGTGGAAGATCAACAAAACACATATCAAAGGTCATTCATCAAATCATTTTTTATAAACAGGATATATATATAATAGTACACATATATATATATATGATACATATCATGTATATAGACATACTGCAAACATACTATATACCCTCCTTGAAACTAGCATAGCCCCTGAAAAATGGTGGTTGGGGGGCTACTTTACTTTGGGGAGGCCTATTTTCGGGGGCAAACATGTTTCATCTGTTCTTGCTGAACAAATTTACCGCACATCAATCCTCTCCATCCAGATCGCTTCCTCGACTCATACGCCGGATCCCTTCTTTTTGGCCATTTCCTATGAAACCATTTACGTCTTTTTGAAGAGTGAAGCTTGGGCCGGGATGGTATGATGGGATGGCTGGGGGAATGCATGGAATGGGGATCATAAGAAAGAATTGGATGGGGAAGATGTGTGGAAAAAAATGTAGTGAGAAGAGATTGGGGTGATGGTGCAAAGACTTATGTGGTAGCTTGAAGATGCACGTTGATGTTTGACTACCATTGCAAAGGTCTTGAATGTCTATAATTGACGGCGTTTCCTAGTTATTTTCCACTCCTGTGATCCCGGAAGTCGCTCGAAAGACTCTTCCCCATGGTTAACAAGTCTTAGTTTTCAAGGCACTAAATGTGTCAAAGCAATGGAATTATCCGGTACATCATCATGGCAATCTAAGGGTACCTCCCAATGCCACCACCCACCCCAGGAAAGAATGCCTTCATAGCCCTACCTTATGGAATGATGGTGGTTAATAAATCCCTCAATATTTCAATTTCAGGAAACGTGGGGATAGCCCTAAGTAACAATCCCTTCCATAAGGGGATCTTTGGCAACCCAAACCACCATTTACACCCCTGAAGTTCAACATGGCCTGAAAATGATGGTTTGGAAGATGATTTTCCTCTTCCAGGGGTGTCTTGTCAGGTTCCATGTTAATCTTCCGGGGTGTAAACCATTTTTCGATTCGGGCACGTTTCATTCAACGCTTCCTCAACAGCTGAGGATTTGATGAGAAAACAGCTGCTCTCAAAGGTCATTTCCCAGTTGCGCGAGACTGTCTGGATGCCGAGAATCGTTGGGAGTTACATTGGGAAGATTCACAAAGCCATAGGATCCATTACCTACATTTACCATAAACATCAACTAAATGTATATAGGTAAATATACCAGACGTGGATGCTATGGGAAAGGAAACACCTTGAAAGAAAGTCCAAGCAATCATTCTGTTCTTGAAGGTTTAGATGTATGTAGCCTGTTTTTTTAAGATAAGCTAGGTGGTAGAAACTCAAATATGTTTTATTTTTCACCCCGAAAATTGGGAAAGATTTCCAGCACATTTTTCAGATGGGTTGGTGAAAAACCATCAACCAGTAAGAGTTTTATTTCATCGGAGAAACACACACAAAACGGGGATCAATTTCAACAAAAAATGGTGAAACTTTTGGTGGCGCGATTGCGCCAAGTTGGTGAGACCTGGAGATGCTGAAGTCAAGTTGAAGAGGGGGTTGTCCCGCCTCCCAGCAGCAGGGACAAATGAAGGTTTGTAGGGATTCTGTACTAAAAAATTGTATATAGTATTTCTAAGAACATGCCAACGGTCAACCCCTTGCACATACCCTTAAAAGGTAGCCACCCCAAAAAAAACAGATATGAAAGGATACATGCCAGGTGCTGTAGGATTTTGACATATATTTCGGCCATCAATGAACCTTACTCCTGGAGAGCACACCCCACATGAACCATCATCCATGGGGAAAAAATCTGTCCATCTTTCCACCTTTCACGCGGCCAATGCCGCCGGCATGGCCCCGGACTTGCAGGCCATTTTGTTGCCTTACCTTCGTGGACCTTATTTGTTTCTCAGCTTTGATGATGGAATATATCAGGAATTTGTGGTTATTAATCATTGGTTGTTCTGGCGGTTTCGAAGTGATGATAGTGATGGTGGATTGTTTTTTTTTTTTTCCTGCCTTGTTAGTGTTACTCAGAGATCAAAAATCATCTAAAGGAAATCCAGGTCCGTGGCAACTCAAATATTTTTTTAATTTTCACCCATACTTAGAGAAATGATCCAATTTGACTTTTAATATTTTTCAAATGGGTTGGTTGAAACCACCAACTAGAAATGGTCGTTTTTTGTCATTGAGATACCCTAAAAACTGACAGCTGTCAACCTGTTGGTCCAGACGATCCTCACCTTTTCGAGCCCCCTAGTGATGAAGTAGGGGCCCATGTCACTCCATTTATAGGGGTGCAAATAACCCCAGTTACCCCATTAAATTAAGGCCATATAGTTACGGCCATTTACAACTCCTAGGGGCCTCATTTTTTCAGGGACAAGATTCGTTCATGATGTCACGATATCAAGCTCTCTTCGCCACATCGATCGGTGTCGATCAGGAAAGATGTGCCAAATGAGAAGTACATGCAACTCTGGTGTAGTTGCGAACTCAAATATGGCTCCTTGGCATTGAAAAACAAAATCATGGGAACCTCAGGGGACCCCCAAAAAATAAGGCCTTATTAAGGGACTATTAACCATTGGTTTCCCTTAGATTCCGGTGCAAAAATGGTGAAGTATACCCAAATTCAGCAAATGCTTTGGTTTTTTTTAGGATCCCAAGGCCGATATCCCAAGGATTCTTAGGTCAACTAATGGTGAATTGGTGGTTTGGGGCCCGGTGGTTTGGCATTCTTAGGATCCCCTTGTTGAAAGGGATTGTTACTTAAGGGTACCCCGCTTCGAATCCCAAGCCACCGGGTCCCAAACCACCCAACTTACCATTCGTTGACAAATGATGGCAGCTCTTGTGCCGCTTAGATTGAAAGCAGCTCCAACTCCTTTGACAGTTTTTTTGGAAGTACAGGGCTAGGTCGTGGTTTGAAGTATTTTTTATTTTCATCCCGAAAATTGAGAAATTGGATCCAATTTCACTTGCGCATATTTTTCAGGATGGGTTGGTGAAAATTCACCACCAAGCATGAGATTTTGGTGCAGGACTTGACTTTTTTTGGCGAGGCAAAAATAAAATATAAAGATTAGTTCCCTAGACCTTGCATGTGTGTTTTTTTTTCGCACCGGACCTGACGAATCGCCTTTGCAAGTTCCATGGCTTGCTGGGACCAGCAACTTCAAGGGTTTCCACAGCTTCGATGAGTCATCAACTAATTATCATTACGGCTGGTAGATGGCGGTGGTGTTTTGTACATGTGCAATCATTGAAGTTGTTTGTGGCAGCAGGTGAGCATTCACTGCTAAGACACACGAAGCAGATGGTGGGAATTGAAAGAAAGGCCATCATATCTATCATCCCCACATGACGCTTTTTAGAGAACTGTCCCAAAAGTCACATAGCTGTCTACCAGCCATGGGTCAACTTATTGTGGTCAGGAGGAGCCCCTTTCCTATACCCTGTAGGATCCATGGGATTGGTATATTTCACCTGCATTTGGTTGATTTCTCTGGTAAACGTAGGTAAATGCACCAATCCCATGGATCCCCAAGAAAAAAGATCCTAGGTGGTGGCAACTCAAATATCTTTTATTTTTCACCCCGAAAATGGCGGGGAAAGGATCAAATTTGAGGAGCGTATTTTTCAAATGGGTTGAAACCACCATCATCACCACTGTGGGCTAAGGAGCTCCCAATGCAGCACGTGATCGTTTGAGGGAGCTCTATGACAGTCAGGACTTCGAAATCCAGGGAATTTTTTTGTGAAGGTAGAAATCTATATGGAAATCAATGGAAATCATGGGCGCCAGACATTGAAGCAGTATGGTTTATCTACCTACATTTGGTTAATTTTGTATGGTACGTGGTAGGTTTAGTTATACCATAGATTGAGTGTTTGGGATAAGGTATCAATTATCACAATCGAATTATTTGATATAATATCACATGATGGAGTATTTAGATGTTTGTTTCATGTTTGTTTCTAATTTCAGTATAAATGCGCTCATAATTAGTTGATACTTATTTTTCTATCAAACTAACACTTACTAACATTTTATGTGTTTATTAAATTCATGCTTTAAAGAAATGTTGCTGTATCATCATTGTCCTTTGATTATAACTTAATATTCTTCAATTTAGTATTAACCGGAATTTCTTATTTTTAAGTTATCATGATTTACACTATGTTAATATATTGAAATCTAATCAGCATAATATTTCTATTTCAAAATCAGATTGATTAACAATTCCGAACGTTGGACCTCTTCCCTACACCAACTCGGTGGGTCTCGGGTGGGTCCCCCACCCTCGCGGGCCCCGTGAATCACAGGACCCGGATGAACACTCGCAGTGGAGAGAGTTGGTCCCGGAGATTCGCGAATTGCAGTCACTTGGAGAGGTTGCGGCAATTTGGAATGGCATTCGGAATGTTTTGTTTGGATGATTGATAAAAGGTGACAAGACTTGTTGTTATATATATATATACATATATGTAATAGAGACGATATGAAAGGTGGTCATGGATATTATACATGTTTTTGTATACACTTATTTTACACCATTTGAAAGCAATATGTTTTGTTGTCATTTTCAAATCCATCAAACACCTTTAACTTCACAAAAATCTAAGTTGTTGGTGAAACTGCCGAAACTGCCCCGGTGAAACGACCGTTGGGAAGGCAAGGCAAGGCGATGCCCCCGGTGATGCCGGTGATCTCCCGCCCCCGAGGAATCCCATGATGCATCGAACGTTGTTGGGCATTGTGAAGATCATCCAGTTGCTCAGTACCTTGGGGTCAAGCTCCGGAAAATTGGTCGAAACTACACCCTGGTAAACTAACATAGCAATGGAAAATGGACCCTTTGAAGATGTGTTTCCTATTGAATTGAAAATGGAGATATTCCATGGCTACGTTAGTTTACTGGAGGGTAATGGTTCATGACGAGACCCTTTTAAGTGATACTGTGGCGATGGCAACCAGAAATCCGGGATCAACTCACCAGTTGAGGGAACGGTAGTTGAAATCCCATTATTTAACCAGGTTTTAGCACCATACCAGGTGGTTGCCCTTGGGATTTCTGAACCATCAAAAGTAGTAGCTCATGATACACCCCCGAAGATTAACATAGAACCTGAAGTCATGATGGTTTGGTTCAGATGATTTTCCTTTTCAAATGGGGGTATTCTCAGGTTCCAGCTGTTAATCTTCCGGGGTGTAATCCCTTTATGATTGGGTAGTATAATGCACGGCAAACAATTGGAGGTGAAAAATGCCGAAGTGGATGTGTGAAATATCAGATTTCCAAAAAACATGCAGGTTTGATTTCCAACAAATTCTAGGTTAGGTAGTTAAAGGAAGATGTTTTTGCATTTTCACCACGAAACTATGGGAAACGATTCCCAATTTGAAGAGCATATTTTTCAGATGGGTGGCTCAAACCACCAACTAGGAACAAAAATAGAACAAAGTGAAGGGGATTTCTTATTCATGGGAATCTAAGGGTACCACCCCAAAGCCAACCCCCCCCAAGAAATCAGAACCTAATAAGGCCGATTAAGGGAAATCAATGGTTGATAGTCCCTTAATAAGGCCTTATTTCTTGGGGGGGTGGCATTGGGGGGGTACCTTTAGATTCCCATGACTTATGAAAAGGGATCCGTGCGGGAAGTTCCAAGCATTGATTTTTAGATTAAAAAACGTTTTTCTGCGTTTTTCATCTCGAGGGGTGTAGGACGTAAACCCCGAGAGTATATCGAAATTATATCGACATATCCGATATGAATGAGACGAGGTTGGGTGTTTAGTAACACTTGGAATGGAAACACCATAGAAAAAATGGTACTTGGTAAAATAAAAAATCCTAGGTCCAAGTCGAACCATATTTTCGGAGGAGCTGGTGGTTGCGTTTTTTGCGGCTAAATAAATATGGTATTGAAAATGAAGCTCCACACCTGTCAACTACGGGGTCCACCATAAGCACCTTGTTACATGGGAACATCAACCCTAAAGATTGACAGGTAGCAAGTCCCTTGGTGAGGCAGGGTTTCTCCAATTTTTTTTAGGGTTGTTTCAAGTGATTAATATCAAACCCCGACTTTTTATCTTCACCCCGCTGGGGCAAATTTGGCGAGCCTATTTTTTCCCAACTGGGTAGTTCAACCATAAACTAGTTCCCAAAAGGATATGATTTGCAGGGGTTTGATTGGGACTGTAATCGGATTTTAAATACAGTTGGTTGCAAATATGTTCACATATACATGTACTGTACATATATATATATATATCTCCATAAATGTACATACCTAGAACCCTAATAACTATTGTTTTGATTGGAAAAGGCCTTGTTTGGGGGTGGGTGACCTTCAAACATAGAGGTCATTGGGGCTCTAGGTATGTAGAATATACGTCGTATCAGTATACATGCCTATTCACAGGCCCAACTGCACAGTTCTCAGCCGGCCGCACACCACCCAAGCAAGACTTTTCCCATTTGACATAGAGAAAACCCGGTATATTGATATATGTTTACACAAGGTGTACATATTGTATGTATAGAATATATGCATGCATGTAAATATACATGCAGCTTATGTAGTATGTATGTATTAAATACGTGTGGTGTATATATTTTTAAATATCTACCATGCCATCCTTTTAATATATTCTGGATGCCTCAGCTACCAACCAAACGTAAGTTTAGTGGGATGTTTTGTTTTTAAAATCCACCAAGGTGAACTGGCCTTGGGCGATGACAGCGAAGCCTTAAAACCCGTCACGGAGATTCCGGGGAGGGAGAAATGGTGGGGCCCAAGGGCAACGACTTGAGCCATTCATCTTGGTGTTTTTTTTTCATCAAAAATTGAATGGGACCTTACCACCGGACCCCTAAGTAAGTTGCTAGAGCTATTAGATACTGAGGTTTAGGGGTCCGTTCAGTGGGTCCTGTTGGATTTTTCTTGGATTTTTGGGGAGAGATGTTGCTAAACTATTTGAGCGTCCTTGAAAACAAGGGACCCGGAAGGTTGTTAAGGGGAATTGTTGGGGATGAAATACTACCCAGTTATGTGAGATTATGATAAAGCATTATCAGGATCCCTATTAACCAACCAGTATAATGGAACGTAGTTTTCTTTTTTGTGGCTCAATTGGAAGTGGGTGATGGAGACACCACACCCCAAAGGTAGTTTTTCTCCCCCCAAACAAACCACCAAAAAAAATCACCACACCACTTTACGAAAAACATTTTGGTGCATTTTATTGGTTTCCAATTTTTTTTTCAGGTAACTTGGGGCAAGTTGGAGGTTTTAAAAATCCTGGAACTTCACCCCCCAAGCTTCACCCATCGTGGAGGACTTGTTGGATGCTTCTGGCCGTGAACGTTTGTTGATTGGTCCCACCACCGGCTTGGTGACATGCCCTGACTTCGATGTGAGGTGCCATGCATCTGGAGATCATCCTGATTTTTTTGGGAGGAAAATTTATATGGTTTGTAGTGGCCTCCTAAAACGGTGATATCATATATATATATATACATCATATCATATATATGTGCCATTTTTTGTTGGAAAATCTATGGGAAGACATGTCCTGTTCAACCCTTTTTTTTGTGTGTCTTAAGCAATTTGGCCCACCAACCAGAGAGTCGTCGGAGTCGCCGGAGTCGCCAGGGTGGAAAGTCTTAAGTGTGTGCGCAATGTCTTGGAAGCGACGCCTGAGCAGCTGGGCAAGAAACAGGGATGAGAAAACGTATCAAATGTATCATCCTGGAAAACGAACATGGAACCCCCAACTTAAATTGGATGTTTGGTTCAGATGATTTTCTGATTTTCAATTTGGGTGAGTTTCAGGTTCGATTCATTGCAAAGATTCAAAACACCATGTGAGCCACGAAAAAAACCTCTCACTTTTCATTATACGGGTTGTTTAATAGGAATCCTTATCATGGTTGATTAGTTATCCCCAGATAACTGGGCTGTATAATCCCCCATATACCCGAAACATGTGGTGGAGATCCATGATGATCCTGTCTTCACAAGTTCGGTGCAACAAAGCCCCAAGCAAAAATACACTTCCTTACTTACAACATGTATCAATATATATATATATATATAATACAATGAGGTGTAACAAAGCCCCAAATGGAAATAGAAAATATTGCCATTTTTGATTTATATATATGTTCTTGATACTTTTCCTTTGTGTTTTTATTTCAAATGGGTCAACTGTCAAGCCTGGAAACCACTAACACGTCCGAAAAACAAATCATCGAAGGAAAAACATCCTATAAAAAATCGGAAATCATTCCGCTACACTCCGAACCAAAAAAAACAAACAAACAAAAACATCTTCAACAAAAAACATGTGAGACATGTTTTTATTGTTCATTGTTGGGTATGTGTTGGTTGGTACCCCCCCTTGAAAAAAAATCTTCCAAAGAGGCACAACTAGGTGCTTCTCCACCCCAACAATTCCTCTGGATGTTTTTGTTTGGATCTAAGGCAGTTTGATCTGGAAGAGATGGGTTGGCTGCTGAATTATCTTACTTCCGTAGGTGCAAGTTTGCACAAAAAAGGGTGGCAGGAAGGTGTTAATGTGTTGTTACGGCTGAGTGCTTGGAAAGCTTCGCAAAATCTCTTCTTACACACACCATTTGAGTTCACTCATCCGGATTTTGCAGGCAGTGGGCTATTTTGCCACAGGTAGATTTGATACTGTCTTAGAACATGCCAAGGGAACATCATTCCTTGCCTGGTAGAACCCAGGAATCATGAATTTCCGCGACTATGTTTAGGGTCGCAGCGACAGGTATGGGCATTGGCAAACAAGGACTCTTTCTCATGGAGGTTATCGAGCTTATCAAGCCTCTTGTCTTTTTTGTTTTTTTTGGGTACGTTCCCTCTGAAACCAACAGCAAAAGCTCTGAAAATAGGCCAAATCCCAAAAGGAAACGATCATCTTCCAAACATCCATTTTCAGGCGCTTTAGCTGTTAGTTTCAGGGAAGGTAATGACTCTAGTCATCGATTTCTTTTGCTGGATTTGCCAGTGACAGATTTGGCGAATCGCCGACGGCGACTGCCTGAAGTTGGCACATTGTGGGGATATCCTGGGATGAGATCCAATTTCCCAGTTCTAAATGGGAAAGTATTTGGAGCTCTAAACTGTTTGTGTTGTATGTGTTTTATTGGTATTTGTTTTGCTTCAGTGAACAAAATTTCCCATGAGTTATATATATATATATATGATCGCTTATTTTGGATGTTCTTTCAGGAGGTTGGTATGAGACCATGGTCGATGTGACCGCTGTGCAGTTGGCATAATTTGATACTTTGAAGGTATCCACTCATATACTCTCATATGCACTCATATCCACTCACATCCACTCACATCCACCTCATATCCACCTCACATCAACTCACATCAACTCACATCAACTCACATCCACTCATATCCTCTCATATCCTCTTGGTGCTTGTTATCCAAGCTTGAATTTCACATATTTTCACATAATTTCAACCATTTTACATATTATGCATCCAAAGAGGAAGCGTCATCGAGCTCAAGGCTCAAACATGCGGGAGGATTTCTGGGTCCACAGGAGTGTCCCAGAAGCTATCCCAGGAACTGATAGAAACTGTCCCAGCAACGTCCCTGAAGTGTCCAAGGTAGATCCCAAAAAGAGTGAAAACTGGAGGGCGGTCACATCAGATTTCCTGCATATATACGGTGTTTCGGGTATGTGACCGCCCGCTTCCAAAAAACACCCCTGACAACACCCCAAACCCTCCCCCTGAACACCCCCAACCCCCCCTCTGAACACCCCCCACCCACCCACAGATATCATTCATCTATATCCTGACCTTTGGGAAGGAATGTGGTGAATCGTGAAATCATCCAACATGTATCAAAATTATGACCTGGTGGGCGGTCACATCCTGCATGGTCACATGGTGAACCTATGATTCTTCTGGTCTTGTCATATTATGGTTATTTACACTTTACACTTGATGATAGATGAGTTTTCTGATAGTAGACATGTGGTGGCAATATCAGCGGATACCCCTCAGATGTTGTTTTGGTACGACCAATTGATAATGTGCCCCGGATTTTCACTAGATCCTACATCAGCATGTGAATCATAAGATTCTCACCATTGTCATCACCATTGTCATCACCATTGTCATCACCATTGTCATCACCATTGTCATCACCATATCATCATCATCATCATCATCATCATCATCATCATCATCATCATCATCATCATCAGAACTAGTTGATGGTTTCAACCCAGGTGAAAAATATTAGTCAAAATGGGAACCTTCCCCAATTTTTGGGGTGAAAATAAAACATATTTGAAACCACCACCTAGTTGATGATGGGCCTTGTATAATAGGGATCCTTATGTTAGTAATCCCCACATATATTGGGTAGTATAATCCCCCCAAAGATGGTCGTAATGACTCCCCAAAACTCCTCCATCGACCCCCAGAATTTTGATGATTTTTGCCTCTAGATCTCGACCTCTCCCAGGATGTTCGTGCGGAACCAATCGAATACGGGCCAAAGTTTCAGGAGCAAGTTTGCCAAGCACCTTGGTGTCAGGGAGAACATGAGTCACAACAACAACAACAACAACAACAACAACAACAACAACAACAACAACAACAACAACAACAATCCAAAACATCGTGTTTTTTTTCCGCTTTGTTGGTCGATGAAAATCCGACTCTGCTTTGTAGGAATTATAAAATCGCCGCTTGTGGGGTCTCTATAGACAGTGGATTCGAAGGGGCACTCGGATAGTGGCGAATCGCAGCCTCGCTCAGTGCTCTAAAGATAGCACTGGAAAAAGCCACCCACAATCAGCAAGAACATGTTCAAAACTAGGTCCTAGATGGTGGTTTCCTTCTTGTTTTTGCCCATTGACCATAAAACCATAAACTGCACCATTCATGCAGGTTAATATACCATACTGACATGGATCGGTCTTCGGAAAAGAAATGACAAAACATATTTTTAAAAGTCATGGCTAGTGAACCTATCCTTCCTCTCACGTGCCCTCCGTACCGGTGAAATATCCCTGGAAGTCCACCATTGAAAAAATCGATTTTCACCAAGTTGACTCTTTTTTTAAGTAAGACTTTTTTAAGTATCCTCTGGTAAACTAACATGACATAGCACCTGAAGGCCATGGTGGGTGGGTGGAAGATCAGATTTCCTTTAGGGAAGGCCCATTTGTTGGTTTTAGGGAGTGTGTTCAACCATGGGGACCCTTGCCTTAAGGTTAAAATAGATGGCACAGAAACCAAAAAAGGTAGGTTAGAAAAAAGGTCCTTATAAACCAACATGTAGGGACTGCGCCATCTATTTTTCAATTACTGTATTTTTTCATTTTCAAGTTAGTAAAAGGTGAGTAAGTGGGTTATAACCCCAACAAAAACGCCCTTTATAAGTGGGTTATAACACCCATTTCCAGCCAAACCATTTATATCCAAACTTCCACCGGGACATCTAAGTAGTCGGCCCGGACTTCCTTGAAGGTATGCCATTCGTGAAAGCTTTGAGATGTTAACGGTGAACTCCAGACGCGAGACGCACAACCAGGAGGTGAGAAGCCGGGGAGTTTGCAACGGGTGGGAGTTGTAGCGGTGGGTGAAATTCATGGGCAGGGTGGGTTTTGGTTCAAGTTGAATGGGGGTTTCTTTCCCCTACCCTTTTCTGCTGTAAAATGATGTGAATATTCAGCAGGAATTTGTGAAGTTACTAGGTGTTGTGTTTGGGAATTGTCACATGGTCAACTTTGAAGTGTTGATGGTTTTCCCAAATGTTTCAACTGTTGGCATGAGAAACGAATCAATACCTTCAACAGAAGAAGGTCATCATCAACTATTCTGCAGATCATTGACTTCACATTTCCCGGTGACTCACTATATATGGTATACTCCGTTCCTAACCGCCAGGGCCTAACGACACCTCCCCACACAGGAAACGGAAGCCAAGACGGCGTTGACGAAGAAAATCATCGAACTGTTGACAGACTGTTCCAGGCTTCACGGGGGTTGTTGAGCCATGAACCCGTGGTGTTCGTGTTTTGTGGGAAACAACACTTTCTTGGGACCAGTTGTTTTGTTTAAGAACATTGAAGTTTCCTCCAAATGCAGTAACAAAGTAACAAAAACATTGAACACACATATGATTAATTGCTGTATCAACAGGTTTGAATGATGTTTCATGCGTTGCCGTTGTGTCTTTGTTTGTCTGTTTTCTGAAAGGGGTTTCTTCAGCTTTTAAACATGTTGTCAGAGGCGTTCATGGTCCCAACATTTCGTCGTTTGGATTTCCGGTATTAAGAAAAACAAGAGTCGTCTCACATTTTTTTGGGTGATACTGCTGATGGTTTAGAAATCCTGCACCACCTGGAATGTATAAAACCTGGTACATAGTGGGATAAACTACCATATCAACTGGTGCTCTCCGGATTTCAAAAACCATCAACCGGATTTGGAACTATTTTCAAGCGATTTTCACCTTGAGGGGCCGAAACAAGGTAACTTGCTACTCCCTTGGGTCAACCCTCAGCAAATTGTGGTGACTGACACAGTCATAAAAAGAAGGCCATGTTTTTGGATCTAACCTCCCCACCTCAATACCAATGGAAAGTGAAGGTTTAGTTCGGGATCCCCTTATGAAAAAAGTAATCTGCCTATGAACACAGGGTGGAAGGTATCACCATTACGTGTCTTTGATAGGGGTTGTAACACCCAATGTGTCACGAAGGGCTTTGAAGCGGGTTCTGGGGAATGGGACCATACCAACGGACCCCTAAGTTGCTAGAGTTATTAGATACTAAGGTTTAGGGGTCCGTTCAGTAGGTCCTGTTGGAGATTTCTTGGATCTGGTTCTGGTTTCAATTATTGTTGAATTTCCCCCCTACTTGGGGAAAGGATCCAATTTAGATGTTTTTTTTTCAAATGGGTTGGTTCAACAACGAACCAGTCATTTTTAAATTTTTTAATCATTGCACATTCATATCCCCTCAATGTCTGGTATATTATATTTACCTACATTGGGTTGGTTTGTACGGTAAATGTAGGTCCACTTACAAAAAATTGAGTCTCTGGGTATGTTTGTTAAAAAAACCAGCATCCAACATGGATAAAGAACATTGACCTCAGATAGTTGTCAACGAAACTTGGACCCCCCAAAAAACGAATAAGCAACCTGATGGGAGTTTTTCCAGACCAGTAGCAGGGGCAGGGACATTAAATTACCCTCCGGTAAACTAACATAGCAATGGAACATCCACCATTTAATTTGAAGATGTATTTCCTATTGGAAAAGGCGAATTTCCATTGCCATGTTAGTTTACTGGAGGGTATTTACCCGTTTTGGAGCGGAATTAATTGCTTGATACAACTGTATGGTAAATTTGCATGATTTCCTGCGTGATTTCCCTAAAAAAGCAGATTGTTTGGGTTGGTGTCACATTTCATGACCCCTGTATACCCCGCCTTTATTTAGAAAAAACATGGCATGTAACTCGGAATCGTTTCGTTGTCGGGGTAGGCCTTTGTCGGGTGGCTTGAGAAAGTTCCTGCGACGGGTTGATTTGATGGAGACCATTCGCAAGGTGGACAATTCCCATCAAGGGCCCATGGGATGGAGTGAAGTGGGGTTTCTAACAGTTAACCTAAGCAAGGTGGGCTCCTACCAGCATCTTCCAAAGGGTGCTGTTTGAACCCTAAGGGATGGTGTATGGGCACCCTTTATCATCCATTCAGCACCCTTTGGAAGATCCAGGTACAATCCTTATGAATTCGCAGTTGAGTTATTTCACCCCCAACAGATGGGTCGAAAATCCCATGGGTTTCTAACTGGGGTTTAAGGATCCGACATACCAACGGATCCAAAAAGGCATCAGAATGACGCTTCAAATTTTCGGGAAAGCGTGGGTTCTTCAGGTTGGGTTGGGCAGACCATAGGATAGCACGGTTAGGGTGGTTTCCAAAGCATCATGAATTCTAGGTGGTGGAAATTCATGGAAATTCAAACATTTTTTTATTTTCATCCCTTACCTGGGGGGTATATATGATCCCATTTGACGAACGCGCATCTTTGTCAGATGGGTTTTCAGTGAAAAACCGCCAACTAGATCAAGTTCTCAATCAAGTTTTTGCAGCGGGGGATGGGATAAGTTAGTGTACCCGCACCGAAAATTCACGAATTTTTTGACCCTGAAAAGGGAGGCAATTTCAAAAGGAAATATATAAATCATCTGAACCAACCATGGATTTTCAGGGAATATTTTTTTTTGGGGAGTATATAATTATTTTATTCCCAGATAAAAGTGGCTCGGAAGGAGGGTGACCCAAAGGATCGACCGGAACCCCAAAATGGATTTCCGATCAACACAACGACGTTCCATCCATTTGGAGAGATAAAACCGAGAGTGTCGACACGCACACAGGACCAGAGAATTCACCAAAGTCATCCTTACACTCCGGTAAACTAACATAGCAATGGGAAATCCATCATTTGAAGATGTATCTCCTATAAAAATGGTGGTGTTCCATTCCTATGTTGGTTTACCAGAGTGTAACACTTGTTGGTTCACGTTTAATCAACAAGACACCAGTGGCCTCTTGATTAAACGCGGGGGCGTGAGTTTTCATGGCAGGTCTTGCAAGCTGAGGTGGTTCGGGTTGAGTCGGGTATTTCTGGTTCGTTGGAAACGGAGGTTTAAAAGATGAACATCTTATTGAAGCCACAAGAATTCCCGCAGGTGTCTTTTGAGGGAAAAATAACAGTTGGAGAAAGTTCCGATCTAATAGATTCGGATACTGCCAGTTCACTTGGAGTATTTGGACACGTTGAATGCGGCGGCTTAACCAAGTATATATTTCGAATAGTTCGAATTGATGGTAAATTGTGTCTTTTGGGTTGTGCGATATTTTCAACACTGTTGATGGGAGAACTCTGGAATGCATCAACTCCTAATTAAAAGGGGACCTACTGTTGATGGAGGAACTCCTGCACCATTTGGCATGAAAAAAAACCCTGTAAATAATGGGATAAACTACCAACCTCAACTGGTGAGCCGGATTTCTGAACCATCATCAGTATGACCAATCTGCCGGGATTTCAATGTCTTCTATCAACTGAATTCGGTCGGATTTTTTTTCGTTTCAACTCTGAGGATGAGTCTTTTAAAGGCACTAAAGTCCAAGTAGCCTCCTCGGAACTAAGATATGTCCTGAAAAGCCAATTTTAAAGATGATTTTCCTTAACATATCAAGGTGGGATATGTTAGTTTCCTAGAGGGTATTTATCATACTGACAAATATGATCAAGATTTTTATATCACTAATCATTAAACAAAAAAAACTACCAATGTTTTGGTGCATTTTCATCACTTTTCCTTCATCACACATCACCGGATGTTCATTTTTCAGCCACTATATGTCTTTTTTTAATATCAAAACATCACCTTCTCCACTGGTGTCTCCCCAAATCATCATCCATCAATCAGCACCACCACCGTACTATATCATATCCTCCCCCCAAAAAAAAGCCCGTCGTTTTTTCGTCGTTTTCGTCGTTTCGTCGTCATGGCGTCCAGGAACAAGGAAATTCTCAAGTGGGTGCTTTGGGCGTCCTTCAAACCTGGACGGGACGTGACATTCGTCAGGTGAGGCCGTTGGCCGTTGGGGTAATCTGATGGATGGAGATTGAAAAAAACCTGGGGAGTCCCATGACCTTCTGAGAATGGGAGGTATAATGGAACCGTATATAGCCTATGCCTTTCGTTTCGGTGATTAAGCATCCGAAATCATCATTATCTGAGAATATGACGATTGATGCCTAGGGGCATTGAGTTTGTGAGATTTTTGAGGAAGCAGCCCTTGGACCTGTTTTTTTTTCTAGGAATGCAAAAAAGTAGAAACTTTGGGGAAAAACTTCTTTTTTGAAGGGGGATATAATAAGTTGCTCTGCCAAAAACGAGATGGACATGTCCGATCTAAAAAGGCCAGGGTTTCAGGTGAGCGAAATAGGAACTACTGGAACTGTAACTCTGTTTCATGGAGCAAGACATGCTTTTCTCAGGTTTAGTAAAATACAACAAGATTACAACAAGTCTAGGTGGTGGAAATTCAAACATTTTTTTATTTTCACCACAATCCCTGGGGAAATGATCCAATTTGACAAATATTTTTGGGATGGGTTGAAACCACCAACCAGACAAGTGGTTGAGAGGATTTCTGCTAACTACGACAGAAAGCATGAAATTTCCATCTCCACCTCCGCCATTTTACATCGGATTGGGACATCTCAACCATCGACCGGGGAGTTTCTTAGGTTGAACTATGAAGATCAAAGCGGGTAGGAACTGACTCTAACCCATAGGATCCATGGGACTGGTATATTTACCTACATTTAGTTGATTTTTTATGGCAAATGTAGGTATTATATTATACCAGTCCCATGGATCCTCTGGGTAAGGGAGCAGCTACAAGCATTTTTTTGTACAAAGTGTCAAACATACTTTAAAAAAGCCATGTGAATGTGGAAATGTGGAGGTATTGGGGTGGGTACCCTTAAATTCCCATGATAAAGTATGAACTATAGTCCCCCTCCCTTTGTTCCAAGAACGCTTCCGGGTGATGTTGATGTTGTCAATTAGTCATCATTCATGTGCATGTGGGTCATAAATGATGGAGCCGGATTTATTCTATGAACATGGGCAAAACGAAACATATAGGGTATCTCCAGATAATTGCGTTGGTTGCTGAATATTCAGTTAACATATTTTTTCACTATTCGACACTATTAAATGTCTCTGGTCTAGGCATCTACCTTAACCATCATTTACCAAAGCTGATGATTGTATTGTATCTCCGATTGTACCCCCCAATCACTCGGTACCCAACATCCATTTAACAATCATTTTGCACAGTAAGTTTTGTTCTTTCCAGACTTACATACATCAGACATTTCTCCACCCATAGCATCCATGTATACCTACATTTACCATAAAAAATAAGCTAAATGTAGGTAGATATACCATACATGGATGGTTTGGGCAAGGTTAGAAAAAACACGGCGCCGTGGTTTTATATAAACGGCACCGTGTTTTTTTTTTTTCCGGTGTGTAAAACGGCGGCCGTTTTGCCAGGTGTTACTTCCCATCATCACCAGCCCATCCTTTCACGTGCACGGCGACGTGGTCCATGCAGCATTGATACGACTCGCAGATGTGTTGCAGGTGCCATTCCCATACCAGAATCCATGTGATTGGTATATTTACCTACATTTAGTTGATTTTTATGGTAAATTTGTAGTAGGCATAATATACCAGTCCCATGGATCCGAAAGTAGGGATTTGTTGGTGGTAAAAACGGCTGGGGTTTTTTGGGATCAATGGCGGATGACCGTAAGGGAATCCAGGAATATTGATCCCTAAATGGTGCTTCATGCACCCTCCCTGAAACTAACAGTTCGCACCTAAAAATGATGGTTTCCAATAGGAATCTCCTTTTCCAGGGGGCCCCTATTTTCAGGTGCGAACTGTTAGTTTCAGGGAGTGTAATTCAGGTTTAGGAATTGTGGTCATTTGCCGAGATCAATTTCCTTGGGGGGGTTTGTAGTAGAAGGCAAGTCACCAAATTTTGCGGGGATTTTTGAAACTTTGAGTCGGGTCTTAATTAAACGATGACAGTTTGTGTAGGGTGTTTGACCTAGCCATTCTGCTAGTGATGTTTTATCAAGCTTTAATCAAGGAGTCAATACATTGCACCTCCAAGTAAATGATGGAAGAAATCCTGCACCAGTTGATATGGAGATCCCATTATTTACAGGGTTTCATACATGTCAACTGGTGCAGGATTCCTTGCATCAACCGTATCATCAGCTGCGATGTTTTTCTCGGATTTTTCGTGCTTTGGAAAAATCCAGATGAATCGGATATCAGTTTGAGAATTGAAAGGCTAAGATAAGTTGCAAATAGTCATGAATTTAATACAGAGTCTTTTTGTTCGAACGCCGAATTTCCCAACCCAGCACGACCTACTGCCCTTCCCAAAAAAGACCACAAGATGATGGTCCAGGAACAAACAATCTTAAAGAATGTCTGATCATTTAATTGGGTATTCTTAAACATCCAAATTGAAACAAGCAGTATAATAGAAAGTAAAAAACTTTATTTCGGTTCTCATTTATATGCGCGGAACCGTGGGCCCACCCCCGGAACACGGGAGAACCTGGTCGTGAATTGCAGGGCAAGCCGGACTACAAGGTCAACGACATCTTTGAGGAGATCAGAGCTGATAGATTTTTGAATTTGAATATCATAAAAGCATGGGACCCTACCTTTCTTCCTGCATTTTTCGGGGGTTATAAGTTGTCTAACCCATATTTTCAGGGCTTAAAGCCATCATTTTTCATGGTTTTGGGGTCCAAAGGTACTTGGGATGCAAAAAAAAACCTCCCAGTAACAGTGGCAAGTGAAGATGTAGTTCGGTGATCCCCAAACCAAAAAGTGTCATATCATTTTGCTGGTTCATGGGAATCTAAGGGGGCCCCCAATGTCACCCGGCCCTAATAAGGCCTAATTAAGGAACACTGGTGGTAAATAGTCCCTTAATGAGGCCTTATTTGGGGGGTGGCATTGGGTCGGTACCCTTGGATTCCCATGACTGTTTCCAAACCATCGTTTTCTAGGTGGTGGAAATTCAAAGATTTTTTGATTTTCACCACAATCCATGGCGAAATGATCCAATTTGACGAGCATATTTTTCAAATGGGTTGGTTCAACCACCAACCATAAGAGTGTGTGTATTTTATTATACTAGCAACACCTGAGCCATGAACTTGACAAAAGGCCCCCTGGTTGGTTGATGGCATTTATAGCGGGATTATATATACTGATTATAGGGGATTTACAGGGTCGGTTTATAGGGTCTCCAGGAGTTGCCTCCCACAGATGAGAGCCGTCCATGGGCTGGCATTGACAATTTACACAGGTTCCGTTGATGGAGATGATGGGTACCGGGGTTGGTATCATGAACTTGAGGGTTGGTATTAATGGTTGGTTGGTTGGTATCATAAGTTGTGTGTTTTTGGCAAATGCCACTTGGGGGAAGACTGGCATCCGGCTTCAAATTTGGCAAATGCAAACAGCGGCTGCCTCGAAGTGGGTTTTTCACATCCAGGGGCAGTAAATCCTCACTTTCCATTTCTGCTTGGCCGCGGAAATTACCATGCAACATGTATGCCCAGCTAAATCCTGGGATGGGATTGGATTCTTAAAACACTTCATAAAACCCCAACAAAAATTGAACCTCACAGAGATGCTCCAAAATCGCCAAGGGGATATGATAATCGACTAAAAAATCGCTGCTGTATTGCCGTAGGATTGGCTTGATGGCTTGGGTGTTTCCTTAAATGGTGGTACTCCCAAATCATCCATTTTAATAGGGATTTCCATGATAAATCGTCCATTTTGGGATACCACTATTTTAGCCACCCCCCATATATTTCTAACTAAATGTACGCACTGTTTTTAAAGCTACTAAAACGATCAATGAATCTTATTGACTTATTACTGTTGATGGAAGAAATCCGGCTAACCACCTGAGATGTCAAAAACCTGGAAATAACTGGAACTACCAACCTCAACTGGTGAACGCCGGATTTCTTCCATCAACAGTAGGACCTTCCCCAAAACCATTCAAAGCTGTCAGTGAGAAGAGCTGTTGAAGTTGATGAAATCAATTTTTTTCCTCATCACCTTCACTAGCCATTTAGGTATTTCGGCATTTCCAAAACCACCACCCATGGGATGAACGGTATATTTCCCTACTAATTTCCCATAAAAATCAACCATTCACCTAGGTAAATATACCGTATCCCATGGATCCTATGGGTTTTATCAATCTCCTTCCTTTTTCCTGTATGACCCCTGCAGCCTTTACCCCATCCTGGTTGATCTGCTGCCAGGCACATGTCTGAGAGCGCGGATGCGGTCGAAATGGAAGATGCACAGGACGCCGGGGGTAGCATAACAAACTCAAGGATCATGATTTGTAATATGGGAAATACATGTAGGAGATGATATTAGCAGACATGAACTATAAACCAGTGATATTGGGTTACATATGCTGTATACAATATCAATGTACACACACAATCACACACATATATATATATATATATGTATATATGTATATATCATATATACATATACGTATATCTAAATATAGATTTAACAGCAAGTGCTCGCCCTGGCATTGCCGGGGATCCGTTGTTTTGAACATGGAGTCGCCGATGTTTTGTTTCCAGGATCAGCATGAATACTTTGTGAATAGTCGTGGTTTGGAGCCATTGTTGGGGATCCTCAGAGGTGCAAAAGCTCTCAGTTTTTGAGAACATTCGACAGCCTGTCATATCCCCACAGGATCCATGGGATTGGTATTCTTTCCTGCATGAATAGTTCATTTTTGTGGTAGACTAAATTAGTATATAGGTAAAAATACCAGTCCCATCGATCCTATGGGTATGACATATCAAACACCATTTTAGATTAAAATCATCATTATTTGTTTGAGAATCAACATGATTGTTTTGAAGGTGAGATTAGTCAAAGCCAGTTTTTTCAGAAATTATCAGAGTCATACTTGTTCAATCTTACCCAAACACCGATGACCATTGTGTATATGTATATATTTATACTTCCCAAGTCTATACTTCATTTTAGTTTTTTTCTGCACGTTCTGATCATTGAACCCACCATCCTTCACTCAAAAACAAAACTGCAACTTCCTTGGGATATCACCCACACAAACGTTGGGTCACCGTTTTCCCTTCGCTTTTGCAACGTTGGTTGGAACCGCAACTTGGTTGGTTTTCCCAGCGGATTTTGTCGCCAAAACCCTCCAAGGTTGGACTTTGTGGGTCGCTTTTTCAGTGCATCGGAAGAGTTGAATGCCACCTTGGTGAAGTGTCAGGCCGTCGATTTCAGCGTCCCGTCGATCGAGTGTGAATCGATGGAATACGTTTGTAAAAAAAGTTTTGGGGATGGATGGAGGGAATTTGGAGGGAAAAGGGGGTGAAATTTTTGGAAGATATGGAAGATCATGATTATACTTTGTGCTCTGCCAACATCCAAAAAATCCAGTGGTTTCCTACAAAAATTGGCACATGTTTTGTTTTTTAAAGGCGTTTTAATACTTTGGGTTCGCATCTCCAGGGTTTTCATTGGATGTTCCATTGTTCTTTGACCACTAAAAAAAGAACAAAAAAAACGCCCTTTGCCAAGTCGTAGTGGGGCAGATCCGCGGATATTTTCCCCGATGATTTCTGATTCTAATTGCATCCCAAGCTTCAAAGGAAGCGAAGACAAGATTGGTTTTGGAAGGTTCAACTCTTTGCAGCATGTCAACCATGACTGCTGCCCAAATTATAGCGACCTCACACGAGTTTGGGCCCCCAAATGGCAAATTACTAGGGAAGCACCCCAACGGATTGCATCAAATTGCATTATTTCAGGGAAATCTAGGTAGGTGAAATATCATAATTTGGCCAGAGACTGAAAAAGTGGGTGAAGTGACATACTAGCGCTGGCTGACCATAGGATTCAATTTGTAAGTGTGAGTTGCCCTGCATAGGTAACATGTTATTAATATCGCGGATGAAAAAAATCTTTGTAGGTTTCCTCCCCCGAAAACTAACATGTCCCCTGAAAATCAATGGTTGGTTCAGATGTATTTCCTATATTGAAATAGTCCCTTATTAGGGAACATGTTAGTTTTCCGATTTTATCTGGTTGGTGGTTTCAAATATTTTTTATTTTCACCCCTACTTTGGGAAGATTCCCATTTTGACGAACATTTTTCAGATGGGTTGAAACCACCAACCAGTTATGGTATGACATCAGCAAGATACTCATCCATTGGGTGGAAACCTGGAGCCAGGAAGACCTTGCCAACGACCTGGACGAGAAAGAAAAGATCCTTGGAACCCACTGCGGCAACGGCAAGCATCGGTTTTGCACCACGAAAGTTCCAAATGAGCGTCCTGAAAAAAGTGATCCCCTGGTTGTTTAGGGGATTTGTTGGGGATTATACTACCCAGTTATATAGGGATTTTACAATAAACCAGGAAAAGGAGCCCCGAGAACAACCAGAACAATGGAAAGTAAGAGTTTTTTTTCGTGGCTCAAATGAATGGAAGGAAGTGATTTTTTAAGAATCACATTTGAACCTGATTCAATACATTTTCGCACCTGAAAATGGATGCGTACTTCTTCCTCTCAGTTTCTAGTCTCGTTGTTGCATGCTATTGTATCTATGATTATGCAGTACTTGAATACTAGATCACACTTTAGATACTTCCCCGAAAACTATCAAATGGCCCCTGAATAATGATGGTTGTAAGATGAACGTTTCCTGTTGACATGGTCCCTTTTCAGGGACATTGGTAATTTTCATGGGCCTAAACAATGATATTCTAAATGGTGGTTTCAAACATTTGTTATTTTCACCCCGAAAGTGTGGGGAAATTATCCATAATTTGACTCATATTTTTCAATTGGGTGGCTCCACCACCAACTAGAATTTTTAAATCACTGCACATTCATATCCCGTGAGATCCATGGTATATTTACCTACATCTACCATATTTGTCCTTTCAAATCAACTAAAATGTAGGTAAATATACCATACAATTGAGTCTCTGGGATATGTTTGAGAAAAAGAAATGCCATGATCCAACATGTATACTTGGATGTCCCAATAAATGGTTAGTAAACGGGTTATAACCCATTTACTAACCATTTACTAAATTCCTTGGACATCTAAGTACCACATCAACCTCGGATACATTCAACAAAAGGGGCTTCCAAACGGCCCGATCGGCTCCAGCCGTTCTCAGGAATTTGCGCAGTGCCTGGGAAGATCACGTGGGGAAACCTCAGGGTTTTCCAACGGTGGACGGTGGATTCCATGGGTTGGAGGGTTGGGGGGGATGGTGGTGGTGTTTCAGCTAAGATGGTTACATGCTGTGGCGAAAAAACTTCCTGAAAATTTGACGCCTGGAACCTAAAAAGTCAACAAATTTGGGGGAAGGAATCAAGGAAAAGAATCTTATTCCATCCACCTCCGTTTTTACCTTTGGGTTTCAAAAGTGTGAATTTTCCAGGGTGGTGATATGTGGTGATCAACAAAAATCCAACAAAAATTCTACCCTGGCATTGGCAGACCAAAGCTTATTTTGAAACCGTAAAGTTTGACGACTTTTTTACCTGAAAATGAAAGGAAGAAGCCAAGTTCAGAATCTCAGGGGATGCAAATTTCAGGTGATTCGCCATGTTCAACTTCTACACGGTGTAGATGATAAGATAAACATACTGTTGATGGTTCAGAAATCCCAAGGCCGACCACCTGGGATGCATAAAACCCTGTCAATAATGGGAGATTTACCAACCTCAACTGGTGAGTTAGCCGGTGGTAAACGCCGGATTTCTGAACCATCTGCCCATACCATCCTGCAGAAATTTCTCAACAATCCAGCAGTAAGGATGAGCCGATTTGACGGCTTGTAACTCCCCAAAGATATCTCAGTTTAACATCACCAATCGTCAACTTGGATCATCGAAATTGGAAGCTAAGGAAATGCCCTGGAGGATGTTTTTTGCAAACTTTTAATTTGGAATTGGAGGATTTTTTAGGAAGTTTGATTGTTTATATCTATATTTGATGGCATGTATACTATACTGTACTAAAAGCATATACGATAGATAATATGGAAATTTCAGGGATTCCATATTCCAGGACGTATTCGATGTATTCCAAATTTGGTTTCAACCAAGAATTTTGAATCATGGAAATTTGGGAATCTTTGGCCTCGCGGGATGTTTATATATAGTTGTAATCTCTATATTTGTTAAATGAAAGTAAGAGACACCGAAAACTCCGAAAACCTCCGAGGGGGTAGCTTATTTGGGGCATCCGTTTGTGGTGGAAAATCCTGATCTTGAACGCCTGAGGAGAAGAAAAACTGGTCCAAAGCCACTGGAGTCCAGAAGAACAATGACGAGCAGACCTTGTGGCTGAGCACGATGTTTTTTTTTCTTACGATGGCGGGTTGGGTGGTAATGTAATGTAATAAATGTATATATATATATATATTTGTACATATACATATACATATACATATACATATATATATATATACATATACATACACATATACATATATCATATTATCGCATATATTTGTTTGTTCATTTTGTCCAATGTTTTTGCTTCGAACAAGGGTAAACTGTTGAAGCAGGTAACAAGATGGGTGCCATGTCGCCTGCAATTTGAGCTTCACCTTCTACAGTATGTGATGAAATGTAAACGGTCGAGAACTGGAAAGACAACTGACCCAAGCAAGAAAATCACACCATATTCTTTTGAAAACCTACAGGATTCATGGATACTAAATCCAGTATTAGGGGGAGTTTTCAATAAATAAAGCAGTTTTTTTGATCGGTCATTGACAAAAACAATGAACTCATCGACATTCATTCATGGCGAATGTGAAAGAGATTCGCAAGATTTTCACTGCTTCACCATTTTTGACTGCCGTGGGGGCGACTAACCATCGATCCGAGGTAGATCTGACTCACCGATAGACAATATTCAAGGGACCATTGGGCAGTGTACCCATGGTATTTATTGTGTTCTCTAGGTATTCTTGGGGATTATAACCCATAAATACCCACTATACAGGGCTTATAATTACAAGGATTTCCCATAAGGGTACGTTGGTAGGGGTACATCCAACTATCGAATGAAATATGCCCATGCTGGTTTTCATGATTCAACTGCTTAGGCTGCTTACTAAAACCGGCTATTCAATCTGTACCTGGTATACATCAAAAGCCTGTACAAAAGTTGAGATAAGCTACCTTTCAACTGATTAGAGGGGGATTTCTGAAGCAACAGCAATTTCACCCAGGATATTTTTCCTGAGAACAAACCAACATGAATCGCCTTCACCAATAGCACCGGATCCAACTCGACGTGCCGAGGGATGGAGTGGTACAGGACACCCTGCTTGTTTTTTGTCGAACCCCCGTCGTGCCAAAGTTTGGTGGCTTTTTTTCCTACACATGTTGTTTAACGGCTGGGAGAAACAAAAACAGAGGAAACCGGCCAATTATGTTTTAATCTAGCATGTTTTAGATGTTTCTAGTAGGATCACACAGGTGATACTATCAATATGATAATTGACCACAAATGTTCAACATACTGTTGATAGAAGCAATCCGGCTAACCACCTGGGGAATACAAAACCCTGTAAAATACTAGGTAAAATACTAGGATAAACTGCCTATTAACTGGTGCAGGATTTCTTCCATCAACAGTACCACTTATATTATAAAGCGTTGCCGTCACCATGGTCCTTTCGGTTAGTTTTTCAAGTTTTGTTTCTTATCGCATTTCTGTTTCGAACTTAGGAGTCCCATTGCATTTTGGTCCTCAGGGTCCTGTTTTTTTTTTCACGATCCTTTGTTGAAAGGAAGGTTACTGATCTTGGGAATAGTTAGGATGCTGCTTTAAAGATTGAAGGTCTTCCTTAGATTTGGTGATGTTCATTGTATATGATGAATCTGGGGAGGACATTCTATGACGTTTGCAACTTCCAAGAGTTTTTCCCACGACTTCAACGGACATGCAGTTTTCCTGGAAAACATGTGCCACACGGCCTTCCAACTTTTTTTTACAAACATGGATAACATGGAGTTTTTTTTTGAGTTTTTCGGGGGTGGGTGTGATCCAGGGCAATCACCCCGTGTAGAGAGTTTAACTGGGATTTAGTGTAGTCATTTAAACTTTGGATTTCACTACTTGATGCGGCTGACATGATAAGTCCAAGCGGGATTTGATCTACCCATTTATGACAGCCTGGGCCTAAATATGTATGACCATAGCAGTGGAAAATGGACCCGGATTGAAGATTCGCATTTCCCAGTCGAAAAATGTGGATATTCCAGCCAGCTACGTTAGTTTACCAGAGTGTTTTGCGGATTAATTAGGATGACGACTTGGAGGATCATCCCACTTAGTAAGTGGTTAATAACCATGATTGATAAGTCCCTAACTGGGGTTTTCCAAATTGCCTTCTAAATGGGAACGAATACCTACGTACTAAATGGAATGATCCTCCAAGGTAGGTGGTGACGCATTTCCTCCAAGTTTCCCCCAGGAGTGTCTTGCGGCGCGTTTACGGGAGCTGAATGAAGGGGCAGTGACGCATTTCCGACAGAATCTCAACCACTATGATGAGACCCTCGGTGAAGTTCAGAATTTAAAACCTTGGATATTGCAGATACATATATAACATGTAACATATTCAGCATGATGCAGCCCACTTTCACAATTTTCATTGCAGTCAAATGTGAAGAAACCCCATTAAAAACAAGTTCGATGTAGTGATGGTGGTTTAGGGGGTTACATTCGTTCTCAAACATGAGTGAGAAAAGATCAGATGGTGTTGAATTTTGAGAAAAGAATGAGCCAGATCGAATAAATCTTCCCGTCATTTCGGGGGCAAACAGAAATCTTTCAAGTTCACTGGTAAATTTGTTTCCTTTCAGTAACGGGAACCTAAGGGAAAACACTTCAAATCATACCCTTCAGATTCAGCTTTATAAAAATCTGTGTGAATACACGTCATGAAGTGCCATCCCAAAAGGACGGGTGTGCCGGTGAAGTAGACTTTCCATTTTCTGAAACGATTTTAACTTCAGACTCAACTTACAAACCACTTATTGTACCTTATCATATTATAGTATATACTTAAAAACTGCCGTGAGCCACCACCTTTTCTTCTAAAGATGCTACACCTCCCTCTTCCCCAGCTGGTTCTGTTTTGGTAGACTAAAATGTCTGTTTGTGTGAGTTGAAGTGTTGCGACAACACTTTCTCTGATCAGGTTTTTTGTTAAGAACTGGGATCAAATTCAAAAAATGCAAAAGTTAAATTTTGAACAATAAGACACAAACAACCCACCAAAACAATGCTCACTGCATCTGTTTTCTTGCTGTTGCTGTTGTTTTTTTTCCCCATGGTCGATCTTTCGGCTAAAAACTACTTTCTTCCCCGTATCCCCGAGGAAGAAAGGTGAATTTTCCTTGACGAAGTTGGCCAAAGTCTATCAGAGCAACTTGGTTGATGGCTAGTCAACCAACCCCGCCCCTGAGGTACCCTTCCCCTTATTAATGGCTTATGAAACCCGTTGGTTTCCCTTGATTTCCGGCCTTAACAACCACCCATACTCCTACTCCAGAATCGTATGGAAATGGTATGGGAAGCTTATGGGAAGGGGGTCCCACTATTGGGGTTCTATGGAGAAATCGCAAAGGATGGGAAAAGTGGGAACCTTGAGCCCCCCCATGAGAAGCCTTGCCATGTAATACGGAAATATGAGTCTTGAGGCCCCAGGAATGTCATTAGGAGTTCCATAAGAGGGGTCTGGATTCTTAAGTCTTACTGTTCGACATGGATGTCGAACGTTTAACTGGGGCTTTGGATATGATTTTGTGACCTCGTATAGTGATTGGAACATCCCATTTCAAAAGGATAGTGACTCATATAATATAGGGAATCCCATCTTAACTCAGGGAAAACCGGGTTGGTGAAATGGTATGTATTCACCCAGATTTTTGGGGACTCCCATCATCCAATGCGTAGTGCCTTAATTTCAGCACACCAATGGATTGGGATGAGACCTTTCAATTTTGAGAAATACACTCCGAAAAAAGACTAACAATGTTCAAAACACCAGCATTTATATAAAGATGTATGTATTTCCTATTGAAGATAGGGATTTTTCCAATGTCATTTGGCTTTCGTTTTTGGAGGAGTTGTACCCATAATAATATATCCTTCCTACAACTAAACGATGATCGGAAACTACTTGCCAGGAAGTGGTGCCTTAAAAAGGTCATCATGGGAGGTTTTATTACCCCACCAGGTGCAGGACTTTATCATTACCCTCCCCAAGTTTAACATGGAACCTACAGATGATGGTTCCCAAAAGGAATCTCCTATTCCAGGGTGCCATTTTCAGGTTCCATGTTAAACTTTGGGAGGGTATCGATTCCATAGTCTTTCTCCAATAATCGTCTTTCGATTCCACAAGAAACCAGAATTTTGTGGCGCGGATGCAACGTAACTGTTGGTTTCAACTAGGCTACACGGTGTCTGAGTGAGTACCTTAGCCACCCTGTTGGATCGTAACATTTAGGCCAACTTGGGCTTCTAAGAACCAAATGTTAGTGTCGGAGAGAGTAACGGGTTGCAATCAACTGCTGCTTGAAACGTGAACGATTTGGAGCTGAGATGATCTAAAATCTAATTCAAATAAATCCAAATTTTGGAGCTTTCACCTGTGAGATTCGTTGAAAAAATCCAAGGTTATTGGAAGGAAAACGAGACTCGCATGGCCGTGGAGGTGCCGAAATGGACGGAGATTGTTTGGGCAGTTTGCCAATCCGAAAAACCGTTCCAACAGTTTTTTTTTGTACAAGGTGGTAGCAAGGTTATATAAGTCCTGCAAATAGGTTCATAACATGTAACATGGTATAACCCCAGTTACCCAATTATTTTCGGCCATTTTATAGGAGTTATAACCCCATTTATAACGATCGAAGGGGCCCACCTTGTACCCTGTCACTGAGATTCTCCAGTCACCAACACATCGCCAGGTTTCAGAAAGGCAGGATGCAATGTATCAATTGCTGCGCGTTCCGGACCCGGTGAAAGTGTGGGTGTGTGGGAAAGAATCAATGACATGTTGGGGCAGTTGTTTTGTTAAAGAATATCATATTATTGGCCATGGCCATGCCCATCAAGCACTCTTGTCACAAGAAAAGGAGGTAAATAAGAACCTGTTATTTATGGACTTGTCTTGTTTTATTTGTGTTTTGCTGCACTCTGCCCCCCCAGAGAACTTATATAGTGCACTATTTCTGATTTTTCGATAAAAATCCAACGACGAACTTCAGCGGATTCCCCGAGAGACCGAAACATCCCGAATGACGGGATGATTTCGAATGATTTGGCTGGCTGATGGTTCGCTTTTACACCCAGGAAAATTAACCATGGAACCCAAAAAAACGGAGGTTGGGAAGATGATTTTCCTTTTTTTGAATTGGGCAAGCCATTTTTAGGTTCCATGTTAATTTTGCAGGGGTTATAAGACCAATGAATTGGGGAGCAGATCTTGAAATCCCAGGCATTTTCACCACATCTATAAGTTAATTTCTTGATGATTTTTGAATCATGTTCGGGGAGTTTTTCCAATCTAGGGAGTCCCTTTTTCCGCTTGTGTCAAAGGTATACCCCATACTATCCATGGACTATCCATGGGACTGGTCTTGGTATATTATATATTATATCACCTACATTTCATTGATTCCTGTGTGTAAAATAGTAGGTAAATATACCATCCATGCCCATTGATCCGTCATGGGTACGAAAACATGATAACCCCAAACCCCACCGAAAACGTTTTTGGCGAAGGACAAGATTTGTGTGGATCAACAACTGGTCGATGTACAGGTGCACCAAGGGGGTGGTGTGTTTATTGATGAAGTTGCCAGCGGCTTTGGGGGAATGGGATTTTTCTCAAGGTTTTATGACCTACATAAACCCCTCACTTTGCCAGCAACTATATTAAGCATTATTAAGCTAACCGTAGGTTTTAAACAGAACATCAATGTTCATTCTACTAAACTGATCCATTCCTTTGGATAGAGGAGACAAATATGAAAACTAGTTGATGAGTAGATTTTTTTTGCGAGACCTCGAAATGGTGGATGCTAACCTCGCAATGGTCGATGATTCGATTTTTTTTTACCAGTCCCATGGATCCTATGAGATGGGCATGCCCAAATCGACGGGATTTTTGGATCCAAATCGACGCTTATCGACGATTCGCAGATTCCAAGGTCAACAAAAATCTCAACCCGAAGGCATACCCAAAGTTTTTTTTGGCACGGTGTTTTTTTTAGCTCCCCATGTTGGTGTTTTTTGTTGGCGTTTTTTATTGTTCCATGCTTGGAATACCAAGCACTGTTCCAAAATTTGGTTTCTTGTGAATTCCCTTCATTTTCACTTAAAAAAAACTGCCATTTTATGGGGATACAACTCAGGGATAAGGCGATCTTGACTTTCATCATCTTCCTGCATTGGAACCAACAAAAACATCCCTGCCAGGACATGGAAAAGATGCTCGTTGAAAGTTGGGTTGGAGTCGGGTTTTATTTTTTTTATGTGTCGTGTCCTTAGGATGAGATGTCGAAGTGATGCTGTTCAGGTTCCATGTCGATGTTGTCTATAGGTGGTGGTTTCAATGTATTCAAATTTTCACCCCTACTTGGGGAAGATTCCCATTTTGACTAATATTTTTCAATATTTTTCAAGTGGGTTGGTAGAAACCGCCAACTAATTAGTTATGGCATGGACCCAGGACCTGAAAAAAAAATCGTGAACCGAGCCTCGAAACTCGATCCAAGGATCCCAAAGAAACATCAACATGTGCGACAACCAAATCGTGACTTTGATCGGCTGTATTGGCAAGCAAAAGAAGCGCAGCTTGGCAGTCAGCATGGCCATCGATGCGTTTCAAGACGAAGTCAGCTAAAGGCATTGTGGTACAAAAAAAATGCCGGGGTTTTAGCGAAACTTCCTGACAACATGACTTGACTGTCAGGTAAAAAGAAAGTCTTTCGATGTTGGCAGGGTTCTTTTGGTTCACAGAAACAACATAGGGATCGAAATTTCAGAGTTTTTTTTGTACTTCACCAAAGTCCATCAGATTGGTGTATGGGGATGTAGCACGACGGAAACCTACCTTTTTTTTTGGTGGGTTCCTCCTAAATTTAACCATGTCGGGAGGAATATTTTTCGATCCAAAGTTTTGAGAAACGCCTCATATTTAGAAAAACAACGACATCAGCTATGATAGTAAAAGAAGGGATCAGGATGGATCAGGGAGAACACCCATTTTCTATACCAATGATACGTGGATGATATACGCCAATATACTGTAGGGCGCACCAGCCAATTGGCTATCTCCCCGAGATGGTGAATGTGTAAAGGAGTTGCCTTTTCGAAAAATGTTGATCTATTATACTGTAAGAGTGAAACTACACAGTATATACCTGGATCTTCTATGCAAAAAATCTGCCAAATTGGTGTCGGTAATTTTGTTGAATTTCGGCACACATTTCACACACAAAAGGAAGATCCGGGTCTAGCTATGGCAATTGAAAATAGGCAAACTCCCAAAAGGGAAAGGATCGTATTCCAACCATCCATTTTCAGGTGCGAAAATCTTCGTCTCAGGGAGGGTAAATATCTCTCACCATCAGATTGCGCTCCTCCGCACTTTTCTTAGTTGTGTTTTCTCAAAGACCAAGGCATTGCACCCTGAAAACCATGTTATGTGATGCGGCGGCTCGGGACACCACAGAGGTGGCAAGGTGCCGTGGGTTTCCCCGAACTTTTTTTGGAACGGTGGTGGAATTGGGAAACATGTGCCCAGAAAAAAGAGAAGCCCATAGGATCCATGGGACTGGTATATTTACCTACATTTAGTTGATTTTATGGTAAATGTAGGTATATATACAGGTACCGTACGTATATATACCATACATGAATCCTATGGGAAGGAACCATTGATGTTCTTAAATTCAACGGAGTTGATCTACTACAGTTACTAGTTGATTTTATAGTTACATTTTTTTTGTTTGTGTTTGTTTTTTTTTAGTTTTTATATAGATGTGTGTCTTTTTAAAGATTTGAACAACAAACGAATCTTTGTGTCAACAGAAAGGGCCTGGATTAGCCCGTCTATGAGTGTGGATGATTTTCATATGACTTGCTAAATAAGTGCTATGGGGCCACATACGGAGCATGGAAAGGAATCATCACCTGGTCTCAGCTGGAAAGAAGGGTTTCTGTGGTGGCTTCTCTCTTACCTTGTGTGTTGCGACATTCTATATATAAGAGGTTATATAATGTATATCTTGTCACTCAAGTTTTGCATGATGCTTTATAAGTACCAGTACTTATGTTTATAAAATCGAAGTTCCTTTCATGGAATGTCTTCATTTGATGAAGCTAAACATCAACTTATATGACTATACTTGGATCTTCCAAGTGTTGAACAACATGTGCCTTTTCACTACAAACAACTACCAAACGCCAGAAATTTGACATATCTAGAATAGAGAAGATCCAGGTTTTTATATGCCAGTTGGATTCCAGTTGATATAGGATTCTCCGTTCGGTTTGATTTGATAGGGGGGGGTCCTTAGATTCGCCTCGTTGGACGAGATTTCCACAGAGTTGATATAAGCACTAACCAACCCCCGAAACCAGGAATTCACAGTGATGGAAAGTGTCAGGGTGAAAGTGGATGAAACAGTGAAAATGAAACATGTACCAAGTGATTGTACCTGAAATTTCGACCATTTCGAGTTGTACTTTGCCAAAACTTGTAGTGATTGGGAAACAAAAGCGGCAGAATTAATCTAGGTGGTGGTTTCAAAGACCTTTTATTTTCACCCCTATTTGGGGAAGATTCCCATTCTGGCTAATATTTTTCAATGGGTTGGTTCAACCACCAACCAGTGATGTGTACGAGTGCAAGTTACGGGAAGCTCTTGGGGGGTTCAATGTGTCAATGGAAAGCTCCGAAATAGAGCTGATGCCCTATTTATATCACCACCCAACTTCCCCCATGGCTGAGAAGACCAGGTGGTGCACACAAGAGCTGTCAAGTGAGACACCTCCAGCAGTGCTCAGTCATGGCTTGGCGGATTTCCTACAAGAGAATCAGGTGAGCAGTGAAGCAACAAAAATCAACAAACAATCATCCTTTAGGGTAGCTACCCTGGAAGATTAACGGCTGGAACATACAAATCACCCATGAAAAGAAAGGAAAATGATCTTCCAATCCTCTATGATTATGTTCCATGTTAATCTTCCAGGGTGTAGCTACCCTATGATGTTGGGGGAGCGATTTGGGTCGCTGGTGGGATTTTCAGAGCACCTGAAAATGGATGGTTGGAAGACTTAGTTTCCCTTTGGGACTGCCTACTTTCAGGGGCATCCATCATCCGAAAATGACGGACTAGAAGGGCTTGGTGGTGAATTTTTGCACCTGGAGAAATACAGATCATTGGTTGAAAGGGGGCATTGGCACCAGGTATAGGGTTTATAACTCGGCTTATAGGGGTTACCCATTGAAGGCCATTTATAGGGGTTGCAACTCCATCTATAAGTAGAGTAGAGGCCGACCCTGTGGTTATGGCAGCTTGCTGCTTCAACCAGAATCTTCTGGATGTTGACCCCAAAACTTCACCGACCCTTTTTCGTCGTTCCAATCCTTCTTCACCTCCACTTCTTAAGATGAAACGATGCCATATAACCAGTTACAAACAAAAAAATCAAATGCCAGTTACTAGAGAGTTACATTATTCCTATACCAACTTTCATAAATATGTATATATATATATAATATGTAAATGTGTATATATGTATGGTTTATTAGCACTTATTCTTAGCTACATTCGCTAAAACCGAATCTCTACACCCCGCAGGCACAGGCCATCGATGGAGGCCTGGGCTTCACTCAGAGGGTGAGATGCCCCCGGTTCGCACTCCCTACAACTACCCGGGACCCTGAAACTAACAGTTTGCCCCTGAAAAATGGGTGGTTGGGAAACTACCTTCGTTTTGGGAGTTTTAGTTTTAGGGAGGGTAACGTTTGGCCGCTTGAAAAATGGTGGTAACGGGAGACAGCTTTTCGGGCAGAAAACCTATTTTCGGGAGGGTATTTCAAAGGGCCGTTAAACAAAACAAATTGTGACCCCACTGTGGGTTGAGTGAATGACAGGAAGAGACGTCAAGTTTGTTGATGTTCAATGCTCCTATATATGCTACTGTTGTAGAAAACACTTGTACCAGCTACTTTATGGTAACTATCTGTCCCCATTTAACAAAACGTTGCTTTCATAAATTTGCGGGTTGGTTTTACCCGCCTTTCATCCATGAAAAGGAATCACTTAAATTAAATGTTGCCACATTTTTTTTTTTGTCGGGGAGGGAAAGAGTGCACACCCAGATTCAGGAAACCTGGTGATATCAAACAACACTTCAACGATATGATATATATGATTGTTGATTTTTGGAAATTCCTTTTCCTTTTGTTTTTTTTTTGGGGAGGGGAATGAAACCTATACCAACAACAAATTGGTAATTTCTTTGTTGCCTTAGGCTCCCCCTTGGGACCAATGCAGGTCCCGGTCCCATGGATGACTGGCCCACAGGTGTCATGATGGCTTCAGAATTATTGGACTTGGACAAGTACAAATACTTTGGTCGTCATGAGCGGCGTACCAACATGTTTCTGGGACTGACTTATATCATGGGATCCATGTGTGGTAGATATCTACCTACATTTGGTTGATTTAAAAGGTAAATGTAGGTCTACATTTATCTTACAAATCAACCATTCATGTAGGTAAATATACGAGTCTCATGGATCCTATGGATTTTTGGAGGGGATGATGAAATTTTTCATGACTGAATGTACTGTATGACTTGGATCTTACCCCTTTAAGCCCTAGGATGCTGGCGCGTCACAAGGATGAGATTGCATTTTCTAGCCTTCATTTGCCGCTGTTGCTGGGTAGTAGATCCAAATGATGACCAACAGCAAGAAACAAAAATAGTGGAACCATGGCAGGAAGGGCTTGGAAGAGCATGGAAGACTATAGACATACCATTTTTTTGCTTGGAAAACTCCGTCATTTTTTCAGGTGTCATACTATATTTATTTGGGTTGTAGATGATAAGGTGAGTTTTGGAAATGAGGGCAGACATCCAACATTCAAAGCAGTTCCCGAACATCGACGGGGGGGATGTTTTCTCAGTCGCTGAATTCCGTTGCTTAGCCACCACTTTATAGCAAAAAAGGCATCAACAACAAAAAAGGTATAACAAAAAGGTATTTGTTTCGCTGCTTCCAGAAAGATCATCCCTAGACATCCAAATAGTGAGGAAAACGGTGTTTTTGTCATGTTTCAGGGGTGTCTCCAACTACCTGGCACTCAACAGGTGTTTGGATCTACAAGGGGATCCCATTTTTCTATGACTTGAACCCAGTTGTGGGCAGAAACCTTTGACCTTTAAACGACAGGTCTTTGATCTACTTGGAGTTTCCGAATGCTCGTGACTTGGATGGCTAAGGTGAATGGGAGATGAAAAAAAACATGACCTGCTGAACTGAACTGGGACGTTGAGAATTTTTGTGAGTCTTTACAGCCCGGAAGATTACTAGGTGGTGGTTTCAAATATTTTTTTATTTCCACCCCGATCCCTGGGGAAGATTCCCAGTTTGACTCATATTTTTCAAAGGGGTTGGAACCACCAACCAGATTAACATGGAACCAAAAAATGGAGCTTTGGAAGATGTTCTTTTCCTTTCAGTTGGGGTGGATTCTTTTAGTTTGTTTAGCCGTTCATTTTTTAGGCGTTTTTTTTCATGACAGAAAGTTGCAAAAGTCTAAAACTTCGTATTGGAAGATTCTAGTTTCAATGGACGATTCAAGCCAGAGTTTTGTTGTTCTTTTTTTGGTATTTTGTGGTTGTATGTTTTTCATATGTGTTTGGGGTCCAAACTCCGTTTTTTGGGTCAACCCAATAGTTGGGTGAAAAATATACCCATTTCATAAGGATTCCCATGATCAAAGGTGGGAATGGGATGAGTTTATCCCCAATATAAGGAGTTGAGACTTGACCCTGGTGCATGTGTTTACTGTTCTTTGGAACAATTGCTGGGTATGAAGTCATAGACAAATGTTGGGTTTGTATCAAATAGTAGGCATGTTTTGAGTTTCATTGCTCAGGGTATATCAACAACCACAACTATAAAAACAGCAACCGCTAACAACTAAGAATGAGCACAGAGAGCAAAGAAAAAAACAGAACAATACAAAATAACAAACAAACAAGCAAGTAGACAAATGAAGAAACAAACAAACAATCGATAAATAAATCCTTACCATGAACCAACCATGCAAGAGGGGTAAAACCTTTTCTATGAGGTGGACTTTGGGAAGCTTTAGAAGAATTGCTGAAACGCGCTCAGCGCCTCTTTCTATGGCAGGCATGGGAAAATCGTTGTCGTTGTGGTCGTGAAAATAATAGGGAGAGACTTTTTGGGTCAGGTTAAAGGGGTGTTTTTTTTTGCTTCTTTGTTGGATGTTATTTTTTTCCGATGTTCAAAAAAGCTGGTGAGGTATTTGTTTTGTTTGAGCAATCGTTACAAAAAAGGGTTTAATTAGTAGTTCTAGATCTATCGAGATCTATCGACTGTAAATCAAATTTACAGCATGGTAAACATGTCATGTCTTCTGGAAAAAACACCCCACCACGGTTTATAAAGCTACCCTCTGGTAAACTAACATAGCAATGGAAAATCCACCATTTGAAGATGTACTTCCTATTGGAAAGGGTCCATGTTCCATTGCCATGTTAGTTTACTGGAGGGTACATCGATGGGGAAAACAGGGATGGTAAGGTAAGGTCGCCCTCAGGGACTGCTACCTTCAATGAAGGCAATCGAATCCTGGTAGGATTCGCCCCTCAACCTTTGTAGCACCTTGACCGTCCCTGAAAACAAGGGCGGGACCTGTTTTTGTTTGTTTAGGGTAGATTTGTTGAGGGGGATGAAATACTGTAGTATTACCCAGTTAAACGTGTCATAAACCATGAGTCGCCATTGCGGGTCACCCCACATGCTCTGGACATCATGCTTCTTTCTCAGAAGGTGAAAGTCATAGCTAGCAACTTTGCGTAAATTGTCAGCACCCAACATGGAAACATCAGGCCACACCATTGGCAGGGCGTACAGTAGACCCCTGCATACCAATCAGTGTAATGTTGGAGATCGGGGAAATCCGGGAAATCCTCCCGAATGATTGATTCGTGAAGAAAACCATAACATGATTTACCTTCAGATAGAGAATCCAAGCAATTTGAAAGTTCGCTGGTAGCTGCCTTAGTAAATTAGTAAGTAAATATACCATACATCCTATGGATCCGATGGGAAGTCCAAAGATTGCTTGCTTTCCAACTGTTCTTCCAGATTTTTTACATGCACAGCTTTCGGGATAAATCACAACCGAGCTATACCTACATCATCCTACATCCATCGAAGAAGCATCAACATTTGGTGGGATAATCTCCGACGTACATCATATGACTTACAAGTTGTAGAGTTAGGGCAGGTCTGACGGTGAATTTCGGCAGAATTTTTGACACACAAATTCGGAAGATCCAGGTATATCCTTACAATGGCTTATTATAATCCCTGTATAAGTGGGTAATATAATCCCCTATATAACCTAACCAACCAGGGGCCCTTTTTTCCTTGCTTATATGAAACCATCCAGGTATTTTCAATCCAAGTTTTTTTTCGTCCGTGCTTCCCGGAACTTTCCACCGACCTTGCGGATTTGGGTCGTCCAGGTGCGGAATCATTTTCGAATACCCACTGGCTTGGGCGAATATTTCATTGCCTTGAAGTTCCAATTGCAGTTGAAGGTGCCGGGTCCCGTTGTGGTCGTCATGGAAAAGGGAAGGCCTGACAACTGCCTAAGGATGGCTTTTTTTGGGTTGGATTGGTGGTCCAATCAAACTTTTTTTTTGGTACCCAAAGCGAGCTGTTTGAAGTAGGTTTCAAAGAAAACATGGAAATTGGTGGTATTGGATTGAAACTTGAAATGATTATTTTTGAAATTACATCCCAGGTGTTTTAGAATTTAGGATAATCCACCGTATTTTCAGGAAGCTGGGGATGATGTTGAAAATCTCACCGTTGATCCTAGCGGTGCTGGACGACAACACACGACTGGACCCCCCGCGAAGGTTCGGCTCGAACTTCAATCCATGTCTGCTTTTTCTTGTTTGAAAATACCGGTTTTTGGGGATCGAACAATACAAATGTATGGGCATTTTTGAGTGATTTCCTCTATAATGGTAATACAATGACCGGTGTTGATTTGAACTTGACAATTCATGAACATTTTCCGGGCTTTTGTGCTTAGACTTTGGGAGTATATCGTTGCGGAGGAATCAAAAATTGAGTGATTTTTTGGGCAAAACACAAGCCATCAACCTCACCCACAGCCCAATCCGAGCTACTTACTCCGGTTCCTCCCACTGTCCGACGGTTCCATTCACAGAAGAATCTCCTAAATCCATTCATTTTTTGTAGGCATCACCCATCAATACCCATCAGACTGAGCAAAAATTCTAGCATTCAACAGGGTTAGCTACGTAATTAAACCTTTTGGAAGGTTTGAAACATCACCCCCCATTTGCATTGTAACCTCTTTTTTCAAAGAATATAGTATGAGGGACATTCATCCAGCAAAGACTGTCCCTCAAAAAAGTTGCCTTTCACGGAAGTCTTTGTTGGAAAAAGTTGTTTCTCATTTCTCAAGTTGTTTTTTCTAATCATGGCTGGTCAACCTACCCCCTCCTCACGTACCCCCCGAAAAAAAAATATAAGGGTTTAATATGGCCTTATTAAGGGAAACCAATGGCTTTTTATTAAGCCCTTATATAAAATGAGGTCTTATATGGTGATGTTTCTCCACCAATGGGGAGAGTAATCTCCCTCAAACTTCAAACCATCAGGATTCATCCTTGCACTATGCAGAGCTTCGCTTGGGTTTGTCTGGCAAGTCCAAGAAGCAGAACACCATCCAAACGACCCTTGGTTTGGGGTTCGCGATCAGTGAAAAACCCCGGGTTGGTTGGGTTTTTGTAGGGGATGAAATACTTCCTACCGAAGTTATATCAACCAGCATAATGGAATGTCGCAAAGGTCTCGATCCCTGCTGCTATGCCCCCACTTTTTGTTGAGACAGCACAACGAAAATGACATGACCGGGTCATGTTTGGTTGGAGAAAGTCGAATAGGCAACAGAAATTGTTGGCACTTGGATCATGAATTCATCACAGGAGCCACAAGAGTGTATCCTTCCACTTCATGGTGTTTACCCTCCCTGAAACTAACATCTCCCCTGAAAATGGATCGTTGGAAGACTAGTTTCCTTTTGGGGTCTCCTATTTTCAGAGGCGAACTCATAGTTTTAGGGAGGGTATTATTTGACATTACAACAAAGAAATGAAATGAATGAGTTCTCACCCCTTTCCAGCATTGATCAACACTCGCGTCCGCTGGATCGATTTGAGGAGTGATTTGTGAAAACCCCCGGTTGGTTTGGGTTGTATTTGGGGTTTATACTACCTCATTATATAAGGATTATTATAAGATATAATAAGCCATTATAAGTTAGAGATGTCACAAGGGGTTTGATCACTGCTCATTTGTGACCGAAATGAGGTTCCGGGAAACTATGAAGAGGGCAGAAGAAATCTTGCATCAGACACTTGAGATGCAAGGGCTGTGTGGTGGTTGGGTGAAATGAGGATGTGTAACCAATTAGGGAACTGCTATGTATCTAGCATATATTTCCCAAATATGATAGAAGATACACTTTTGTGAAATCTCCATATATCAGGGCTCATTAAACTACCAAGCTTGCAAAAATTCAACAATATGCAATGCAATTATATGGGTCATTTTGAGAAGTGCATTGGGTCCGGGTTGGTGATATAATGAACCCTCATGTATATCTGCAGGTCCGGTCCTTGAGGACCGAAGGGGTTCCCCTTGTTATAGGAAGCAGCTGTTGATCTTTCTCAAGGGACCCAGAAACACCCACAACATCCCCGAAACCGTGTCAATTGTCAAATGAACCACTTCCAGAGTTGGTTGGGATTTTTGTTGGGGGTTTTGGGGTCACTCATTTTAATTTCCAAACAGAATTTGTATGATGAGTAAGTCACTACTTGAGATCATCTTGAGATCTAGTAGAGTGTTTGCTAATCTTCCAATCCAGCATTCGTTTGGAGTTTTTGGTGATGTTTGAGCCAACTAACGTAGGCTGAAAAGGATTGTCATCAAAAGTTTGATGCTTGGGATACCAAAGCCTTATACCTTCAAGCTCATGCTCCTACCCAGATCAGGTAGAGTATCCTTCCCCAACAAAAACTGTTCATGCCAGGAATGATTCAAGCATATATACATATTTAGTATATATACTGTACTTGTCCTTGCAGCGGCCTCTGCCAGAAAGGCAATCACGATTCATACAGCTCTTACATACTCACCAATCACTTACCGGGTGTTCCTTTCTCTCTTAAACAAATTTGATCTGGGCATATCTGGGCAAAGAATAAAGCAACCTCAGCCGTCGTTTGGCCACCAGAAATAGTGGTGTTGTAGTAAGGGGAAACTCAGCCAGGAATTTCCGGCAAAAAAATCCAGCAATCCAAGAAACAGTAAAAAGAATTGAGCAATGAAAAAACGACCCCTGCTTCTTTAGGGTATATAGGGGATGACACTACTATCCTGTTGTGTGGGGATTATAGTAAACCATTACTCATGGGATCCATGTATGGGATATTTACGTACATTTTCATACATTTTCATATATTTTCCATAAATTTTAGCCAAATGTACGGTACCGTAGGTTTAAATATACCATACATGGATTTTATGGGTTATAAGGATCCCTATTAAAAAAGCCAGGATTCCATAGAAAGTAAGGCCGTTTTTTTTTCCGTGGCTCAGTTGAATCAGTCGACTCAACTCTCAACTCCCAAGGAGTTGCGCCGTACCCTTGACCGAAACGGCATTGGTGGCACAGTTCTTGACACAAATGTTGCGCAGTCGATCCATCAGGCAGGTTCCAAAAAAAAAATGGTCAAACATATGATCTACATGGGTGTTTCCAAAAATCGGAGTACCCCAAAATGGATGGTTTATAATGGAAAAACCGTATTAAAATGGATGATTTGGGGGTACCACTATTTTCGGAAACATCTATGTACCCTAAGGATCGGTTTGTATGTCCTCAGAATCCGGGATTTCCCCATATCTACAATCCGATGCTGCCGGGGATGGGATGTTTCGGCCCATCAATCCTACTCTAGTTAGGGATGGGATCTAGTCCGTAGTTTCGGGGGGTCAGGATTCCCTGAAAACGGTTAGTGAGTTCCAATCCTCCAGGTTTAAGATGGTCCAGGTGGAACCTTCGAAAAGAATGAGATCGGTGACTTTTTTTAATAGGCAAAAAACACGGTTGATGGTTGGAAGAAATGCGGCCTGCACCACTTGATATGGTAGTTTATGTCCCATTTTGTTTGCATGTTTTTTTTTTTAATGGATGTCAGGGTGGTTGGGAATGGGATTTCTGAACCATCAACAGTATTTTGAGGAGATGATTGGATTTTCGTAAAAAAGTTAGGCAGAGATACAGCAAATTGCATATCTTTTGATCAAATTATGAGGTAGATTAGACTGCAAAGCCAAAAAAACGGAGTTGTTGATGTGGGAAACGGATTGAAATTTCCGTTGCTGGGACCCCAACAGCAACGGACCCCGTTTCGAGGGTAGTCAACCTACCCCCTGCCCAGAAATAAGGGTTTAATAAGGACTGGTAAATGGAAACCAATGGTGACGAAGCCCTGATCATAAGGCTTTCTTTGTGGGGGTAGGTTACGGGGGGTAGGTTGACCAGCATGGTCGAGGGTCAAATGAGCAGTTTGTAAGTTGAGTTGAGACAGGTGTTGCTGTCTCAAGAGGTGTAACAAAACTAGGTGGTGGTTTCGAATATTTTTTTTCACCCGGACTTGGGGAAGATTCCTCCGAAAATTAATATAGAACCTGAAAATCATATAATCATTGAAAACCATGTTCTTCCAAGTGACCTTTTGATAACCCAAAATGGAGCTCACTTAACGTCTGAAAAGTCACTAGAAACCACCCAAAGGTTCACTCGAAAGAACCTGGAGAAGATATATAAATCATCATCCAAACCTCCTGGGTGGTGGCAACTCAAATAATTTTTTATTTTCAACCCTTACTTGGGGAAATGATCCAATTTGACGAGCATATTTTTCCGACGAGTTGGTCCAACCACCAACTAGCCTCCAATCTGTGTGGCTCCATCTTAGTTTTCAGGGATCTTGAAGGGTCTCAGTTGTTTGGGCTTTTTCCCCATGCCACCTTCCTCCGAGCAGGCACAATGATGTGGTGTTCTTTCGTTCCCAAGATGTGAACTTGGAGGCTTTTTGTGGGATGGATGTGGGAGGAAGATGGAAACAGTTATGCAGGTCGTTTGTATACTTATGTACATTAGTCTGACATATGATATAAAACAAACATATACATACATGAATATAGGGCATCATGTGTGAACTATCCCGATTTCATAGTTTATCCTAAAAGGTTTTGTACTGGAATCTCCCCAAAATGTGCCAACAAATTCGGCTGTCAATTTCTAAGCTGTGTGTAAACATAGGGATGCTTACGTACCAGCAGCTGAAAACACACCCCAAAGTGATCAACAACAGCTTTTGTAAGACAGTCTTTTTGGTGTACTCTCCCTGAAACTTACATAGCCCCTGAAAAGTAGGGTTTGGAAGATGAATTTCCTTTTCGGCCTATTTTCACGGGCGAACTGTTAGTTTTAGGGAGTGTAATTACCATATTTTTTGTGTGGTTTTCTGTTGGTGCTTGTCATTTTTAGTATTGGAGCATGAGACAGGTCCTCTTATTTTGCAGGGACTAAGGGAGGAGACCCTCCATATGTATACATATCTTTATCACTTTGGAAGTTGTGCTGTCAAGATGCATCAGATGTTGACATGATTTTCATATGTATCATAGATTATCATACATGTGTGACATACCGCTTATTTCATCTCATTTGTCTCGCACGTCAAGCGGAAACGATTTAGTTTTCCTGCATCTTTTGCTCATTAAACAAGATGCAAGGACAACAAGGACCATCAATAGAAACAAACCACCTTCCCATGATCCAACAACAACAACAACAACAACAACAACAACAACAACAACAACAACAACACAACAACAACAACAACAACAACAACAACAACAACAACAACAACAACAACAACAACAACAACAACAACAACAACAACNCACACACACACACACACACACACACACACACACACAACAACACACAACAACAACAACAACAACAACAACAACAACAACAACAACAACAACAACAACAACAACAACAACAACAACAACAACAACAACAACAACAACAACAACAACAACAACAACAACAACAACAACAACAACAACCACCTCCATTCGCCCCCCATTGCCTCAATCCATTCAAACGGAGGTAGACGAGCAGACCGTTTTTGCGCAGAGTGCGGAGTTGATGAGTTGTCAACTATTCATCATCGAACGAGAGGTGCCGAGTCAGTCGAGTCGCAGCGTTTAACAACGAAACGTAGAGGTCAGGCAATACGGTTGATGGTTCAGCAGTCCCAAGGCCAACCAACCACCATTTGGATGGTGGTAAAACCCTGTAAATAATGGGAGAACCAACATATTGATGGAAGTGGAAAACGGCGATAATTTGAAATGTAACTACTATTGGAGAGACGCCCATTTTTCACTGAACCATGATTATGGGAGGAAATGTAAGATGTCATCATATAAGCAGAAATACTGTCAGATTTTTTTTTGCCAAGCAAACCAGATTTTTGAGAATCATACCCCAACAAAACAGCATAGAAAACACGAGTTCCGAAATCAATTACCGTTCTGGAGCAAATTGGTTCCGAAAAGGTTTAGTACTGAATATGGTAGTAGCTTGTTTCAACCTTGCTGCTAATTTGTGGTTAGGACAATTTCTTTGGAAGCAGTTTCAAGCCTCGAAATTTGGCCCAAAAATCACTGAGTGTACAGCCCAGAAGTTTAACTAGTAGATACCAAAAGTATCCATATCCAAAGATGGGGTTGGAAAATGCGAATCTCCGGCTTCAACTATGGCAATTTTAGGTATCTTCCTGTTCGATTTCAGGGGGGGTAGTTGTGGTGAAAAATATGTGGCATTTGATAGTTTTTTAGCGGTGAGACCTGGCGAAAAGGTGGGGTGTCCCCAAACCAACCCAGGGCCCATGATGAGCCTTCAGGCTAGTTACCGTTTGGTAAACTAACATAGCTGGCTGGAAAATGGACCCGGATTGAACATGTATTTCCTATTGAACATTGCGGTATTCTAGTGCTATGTTAGTTTACCAGAAGGCAGTAGTTGAGGAAATGACGATCTACTCCCTGGAAGTTTAACATCTCGCCCCTGCAAAAATACCGGGACCCAAAAGGAAAAGCTTGTCTTCCAAACGTCATTTTTCAGAGGTGAGATGCTAAACTTCGGGCGTGTATTGAATTTTTTGGTGGTGTTCTGTTGAGTATCTATTTATCTACCTCTTGGTTTTGCTGCTGGGGCAAGTTCGTATTTTGGCTTGTTTGGATGTTTTTGTGGTTTTTGTTGATGGTTCCAGAAATCCCTCAAACAACCACCTGTTATATGAATTAATGAAACCCTATGAAACATGGGGATACTATCCATATCAACTGGTTGTTATCCGCCGGATTTCTGAGCCATCAACAGTATTTATACCCACTTTGGTTGGGACCCACCCTCCTGAAGTCCTCTAAGTCGCCATTGACCATCTGAGGCTGGTCCTGGTGTAGTAAAGGCAGGAGATCGAATTCGCTTGCGCTCGCAGTTTACCCACAAATACCTAGCGTCTTGGTAGAAGATACTGTACTTTTTCTTGACTTTATCAAACCCCCCAAAAAAGGAGGGAATCTTTAAATATCAACATAGTTGGCCAACAAAAATCCCCCTATGAATGTATAGAAAATGTATGTCCTATTGGAAAAAAGGCCGGATTTCCAGGCAGCTAGATTGGATTTCCAGCCGGCTAGAATCTAGAAAAAAGGCAGTGATTTGACTCCTATGGTGTTCCATCATGTGAATGAAACCTGGGAAATCCTGCAAAATCCATACAACACGAACTGCTTACATAGTGGGATATGTAAACTACCAACTTGACCTGGTTTGCAGAAGTTCGTAACCATCAACGCTATTTATTGATCATCATGCAATCTTATCATCTCGTTTTTATTCCATCAAAAATTAAATGGGACCTTACCAACAGCCCCCTAAGTAAGGTGCTAGAACTATTCGATACTCAGGTTTAGGGGTTCGTTCACTGGGTCCTGTTGGAGATTTCTTGGTTTTTCCATCGGTTCCAAGTCTAGCTTCATTCTTTCACCGCAACAGCATCTTTGTTGCCACAAAATTTTTACTCCAAAATTCAGGAGTGCCAATCACGACCTGTAGACTTGTAGATTTGTAGGGGCAAAGGTAAAGTATGTACTGTACGCCTTTTAAAACTAGTGCTGTTGGTACCAGGTGTTCCTCCTTAATTCAGCCTTACTCCAAATATTTCAGGACTTTGCAGGTCAGTAAGTATACAGTATACAGTATATTTGATTATCACTCATTTAACAATATTCACCCAGATATCGTGATTTTTGTTTAAGTTTCCTATAAAGCCATTTCAGTTGGCCGGCATCTCCCAGCAACTTGCAAGGCCACAAACCTTACCGTTTACAAATCCCTCGAACCAATCTCAGGACGTGCATGCGAGCGGCCACTTGCGATGTCGACTGCTTCAGCCAGATACGGACTGCTGGTACTGGTATGGGGGTAAGGGCAACAGAATGTCAAAGACATGACAACCTATGGATGTTTCCGAAAATAGTGGTACCCCCAAATCATCCATTTTAATAGGGTTTTCCATTATAAACCATTCATATTGGGGTACCGCTATTTTGGGAAACACCCCTATCTTTGTTCATCTGCAGAATCACGTGCCATCTTTTTTGTTGCGGGAAAAACCTACACTCCCTGAGACTAACATTTTTTTCCCTTTGAAAATGGGCCAAAAACCCGAAAAGGTGAGATTTCATCTTCCAACATATTGATTTTTCAGATGCGAGAATGTTAGTTTCAGGGAGGGTATGTGCTTTACTGTTTGTATCGTATTGATCTGAATCTGAATAGCACGATTGATAGCCATCACGAGACCTCTCCATAGATGTATCGCCAACTTGCAGTGCCCTCAGGTAACAGGTAACATCATCCCAACATTCTCATCGTAGACAATCTGGTCAAATTGTTGTGACCTCACACGACCAATTTCCCCCTAAAGGTAGCAAATTGGGCATGTTGTCAAATTAACACAACGAACGTTCACATAGATTCAACATTTTTTCGCTAATTGATAGTGTATATAGTATATAGTGTGCGCTGGTGCTTTGACATTCAAGGCAACCCGTCAAAGTAACAAACAACACCCTTTCATAAAGAGAACCCATTTTAATTACAGACAGTAGGTGATACCTGTTGATGTATGAAGAGTATAGAAATAAAACCTTGCATGTTTTGTTGAGGATAAACTACCAACCTACAGCTGGTTTGCTGTATTTCTGAAGTATGAACATCTTTTCCAACTCTTTTCAATCGAAAAATGGCGGAGTTTGGAGAGGTAAAAAGAGGATGGAGTTTTTTTGAAAAAAACCTGGGGAAGAGCATGATTCTTCAAGGTGAATATTGAGAAGTGTTTGAAAGGTCGGTATGTGTTCTTTTCACACGGACTTCTATGTTAAGTTTGCCATGTCATGTGTTCCCCTGTGTTTCTGCGATTTTGGTGATGATTTCAACATCCTGTCATCCTCCAACTGTGGATCATCCAGAGCCCGAAGGACTACGATATGACCTTCACCGTCGAAGTGGTTGGTTGCCGTGATGACTATGCACTATCACGAGCCTCGTCGTGATGCCTCGATTGACACCTGATTAACAACTGTCATATGGATGTTTCCGAAAATAATGATACCCCCAAATCATCCATTTTAATAGGGTTTTCCATTATAAACCATCCATTTTGGGGTACCACTATTTTTGGAAACACCCATATGTTCACCTCTTTCAAAATTCACCTCTTTCGCACCCAGCTGGGAGGGGCCCACCCGCAAGTTAGCCTAAAGTTTGCCGGCCTATACTCGGACCACTATATATGCACAAAAACCCATGAGGTGTGGGCATGACCAGCAAGCTCAAGGAATATCGTGGTGTGCATGTGGAAACCAGCTTGAGACTCAAGGTGCCGAAAAAAAAATGGGGTGAAACCTACCTAGCAGGGTTTTCAAATATCTTCTACCCTAAGAATCATGGGATCTCAAGTCACTGGTGGTTTGGAGATCCAAGACCCCTGCGAAAAACACATCCAAAACACTCTATGGCAGAGTCCAGTGATTCTTAGGGTAGGTTATAAAATGATGGGTTTGCAAACCCACCTTTTTTGTTGATCAATGTGTTGAAGAGGAACACATATGAGCAACCCTCTACTTTTTTTTTGCATGAATGATTGTCCAAATGGACCGTGCTGTGGATGGAAACGGCTCAAAAACGCTAAGTTGGAGGTTGGTGAGATTAACAGGTTTTTCGCCCCTGGAGGGGGCAGGGGTCAAAAAGTAAAGGATTGTCCGAACCAACCATCCATTTTCAGCAAACATGTTAGTTGCAGGGATTATCAAAGATTACTTTTCTTTTCAGATCTTGGGTGAATTTTCCCATGACTTTGACATTTTAGATTGGGTGAAAGACTACTCCATGACAACAAACTATACAACATGGAAGCTGAAAAAAACATGTTGAGAGAGAATGTCATCTTCCAATGCTTTACTATTTTTTGTTCCACATACAAGTACCCTCCTGGGAACTAACATATCCACACCCAAGGTATCTCAAGGTATATTTGAAGATTTTCTCCTTTTCCCTTTGGTGGGATATGTGATCGTTCCCTGGAGGGTAATCTTTTTTGGGGGGTGATTGTACTGCTGTTGATGGAAGAAATCCCAAACAACCACCTGGGCTGTATCAAACCTAGTACATAATGGGATCGTTTATACATATCAACTGGTTATCTGGCTTTCTTCCATCAACAGTGTCATTTCCCCAAATCTCAAGTTTTTCTTGAACAAAAACTCCAACTGATTTGCACATCACAACTCTTCCACGGTGATCAGTGGTCGCTTGGAACCCTTCTGGACGTGGCAATTCGGTGACCCGAACTCAAAGATTGGAAAGGTGACCTCCAATTGGGTGAATCATCTGGGGAGTTGAGTTCGATGAGCCGTTTCTTTTTGTCTCGTTGACTAAAAGGATTTTTCAGGTTCTTGTAAAGGGGTGGTGGGTAGTATATAATCACTCAATTGGCAGTATATACCGCTTTTACCAGGTATACATTGCCTGCTAGGGGGTTATTTATATACTAGGTGGTGGTTTCAAATATTTTTTATTTTCACCCCTTCTTGGGGAAATGATCCAATTCGACTAATATTTTTCAAAGGGGTTGAAACCACCAACTAGTATATATATATATGGGGTTATTTATATATATATATACATATAATCCCTAGCACCTATCACCAGAACCGTGTGACCGGTTTTTTTTTGTTTTGCTGACCTTGGCCAGGTCCGAGGCGACAATTGTGTCACTGTGAGGCGGCAAAAAAGTCGTTTTGGGGATTGGTGGGAAGGAAGTTTGAGGTGGAAAAAAACAACCCAAACGTTGAGTAGAGTTTCAGATTTTTTGTTTAACTTCCAACACTCCATCAACAAAGGTTTAGAATATACAAAACAAATATGCTCCAAGATGTTTTATTTCCCTATCAAACTTCTGTTTTTTGTTGTCCATTGCTATATGAAGATTGCTGGAGGGTAAGTATTGTGCACATACTCACACCCAGCTAGTTCTGCTTTCGGATCAAGGCAATTTATCGTGGCCAAACCAAAGATGGAAAACGCCCTCATCGTGAGATCGTTTCAGTGAATCCCCTCAATGTGACCCACATTTTGGGTTTGGGAATGAGAGGATTATTTGATAATATAGTTTGCTTAGACTATGCTCCCTTCCCAGGATGCCAGTGGAAAATGAAAGTTGTAATAGTCTTGTTGGTGACTGTTCCTGGGTGTGGGAGCACCAGAAGGTATGCATATGACCTGGCAAAGAAACAAAACTGCCTGGAAAATGGATCATTTGAAGATGTATTTCTTTTTCAACCATGAGGAAATTCGAATATAATTATCATATAATCTTTGTAATTGTGTACTTCCCGCTCTGAAAATTGACATCATATCCCTCAAAAAGGGACCAGTTTTAAAAGAAACATCGTCTTTCAACCGAAAAATAGTCTTCCAACAATCATTCTTTTAGGGGATATTCGTTGGGTTTTTCGGGGGGCGTATATACGCCTCTTGCTAGCAGCATCCACCTTGTTGATGAATGAGGTGTGCGACACCTTGAAATTTTCACCCCCAAACTGGACCCAAACTGCTGGGACCCAAAGACTCCCATGGATCAGGCACAACGGAGCCAATTTTTTGACCTCTTTTGGTGAGAAATTTCCGGTGAAGAGCGAACTGATGGATGTGCCTTGGGAGTTCACAAGTCAACAACCCGGTTGGTTAGGGGGAGGGGTATAATGGTATACCGACCTGCTGATTTTATGGTAAAATGGATGGTAATTTTCTTGAAAATTCCAAAAGCATATTTTCTAGTTACTAGTTGCTTCTTTTTTGGGTGGATAAACAATTAGGACAATTTGGGGTCCAAAGTGGTAGCCAAAAGGATTTCTTTGTACCCATAGCCCATAGCTGGCCTGTTCTGGCACCATTTTATAGGTCAAATCTTCTGAAGTATGGGATCATTTGGGTTCTAGGCTCTATATAGGTATATGTATCATCCTCATTATTCATCATACACACTCTGAACCCAAACTACCCTTGTCTCATAAAAGATGTGGTCTTACACATTTTCTTGTAAGCTGAGGTAAGTAGGTTATGGAAAGACTTGGTTTCTGCTTGGAGGATGGGCCCCACTTAGTGGGTTACTTATGGGGTTCACAAGACATTTATAACTAGATAAACCCTACTTAGGGGGACTTACTCACCATGATTACTAGCCACTTACTAAATGAGATGATCCTCCGAGAGCGTAAATGACCTGTCATTTCAGAAGACATATGAAGGAATTCACTCAGTGAATCGCTGTTGCAGTTGGAATTTGCGCTGATTGAAAAGACAACTGAGAATTGATGCTTGGAAGAAGAGCATCCTGTGTTTTTTGTTGGGCCCGGCATGATATGGACATCTCTTTTCCGGTGCTTTCACTTTAAATTTTCCAAGACGATAGATGCAATTTTAGAGTAGAGTATGTGTATCTAGAAGCAACTTGTTGATTCTCCCAGTTTTGAGAAAACTTTGCGTAAAACTCTTGTAACTGTGACAAAACTTGCATTTTCGGCCGAGGTTTTCTTTTCTCCAAAAATCTGTATCTCCAGGGTTTTCACAACTCCGAATGTAATAATACTAATACCAATCGTCGCATGGATGTTTCCGAAAATGGTGGGTTTTCCCCCCAAATCATCCATTTTGATAGGGTTTTCCATTATAAACCATCCATTTTGGGGTACCCTATTTTTGGAAACACTCAAATGGTTTACTCCCAACCAGTAGTTACCCCTATCAAATCTCCCGCCATTGTCCCCCTTTTAGGCTCCCATGGTCTCATTTTCAGTCGCATCGTTGGTTTTTTCCGAGGCCAAGTTAGCCAATGGGCAAGTCTTCACCATCTATCGCGATGGTGCACAGGTCATGGATTTTCATGCACCACATCAATCCTCACGCAAACCTGTGAGGAATCGCATGGAGGGGTGGGGAAGGAAAAGTTGGATGGAAGATTTGGAGGGTTCCAGTGGAGTGAAGATTTGCGAAAAAAAGTGCTTTGGAAGGGAGCGATTTGGAGCCCACCCCGCCCCATTTTTTCGAAAGCACATCTTCGTTTGTGGGGTCCCCCTTGATGATGCTTTTAAAAACATATACCTGGAAAATGCATCAGGGACATATTGGTGGGTACTGGGTACGTCATTTTTTTGTGATCTTTCATTAGGGAAAAAGAAAGTGATGAAGTTGCAACAGCAAGAGAGGATCAGACAATACATATCTAGGGTAAATTTGAGTAGAATTTGGGTGAACAAGTGGTGCATTGTGCGTGGTGGCAATATATGACTTCACAGAACTTGATATAACTTAGTGTAACTTTAACTAACCCCAACAATAACAAGCTCTTTTGCTTGCTAGGGAGCTATGGATAAAGGCCTTGTCAATGGTTGGTTTTGGGGTGACACCCCTCCATCACGCCCAAGAAACGGCCAGCCTTCCAAAGAGGACCTTGGCAGGGAAGACTTCAGATGAGTTGCTTCAAAAAACCATGATGGAGGCACAGGGCAACCATCCGTTTTTGCTCGATGTTTTTTTGGGGGGGAACTCTGTAAACGTTGGGGGGAACTCCAAGATTTCTGAAGGGTTTGATGCATCAGGATTTTCCGGATTGTTTGGTGAAGTATTACGCTTCACAAAACCAATATGCATGCAGTTTTTTGATGTATGGAAATCTGCCATTTTAGTTGAGTTCTTGCTTTTTCTTGGTGAACTATTTGAATCTCTGGATGTCCTCCTCGGATAGATGATGGATAGGTCAACATGGGGCGCGGTTACGGCAATAGTTACGAACATATTTGAGTGGGACGTCATGACCTAGTCCTTCATTTTACCAAGTTACTTACTGTCATTTACGTCATCATTTACCAGTACCATGACCACCAAGTATTTTGAAACATGATGTTTTTCCATTTTCGCAAATCATAATTTGAGCGTCTCTTGGAATTTTCTCGGAGTGTAGGTACAAACGCTGTAAACAGTACCAACAAAAATAGCATCTTCACATTTTACATACCCCCCAAATTAGAAAAGAGAACCATTTCGCATTGGCAATCTGCCAATCCCTTTTTTGCAATGTTAGTTTGCTAGAGGCTTCTGGCAGGTAGTTTCTTTAGTTCGGGTTACAACCTCCATTATGGGTTATCAGTTCCATGGCAACCCTGGCAGTGACCGAACAGTACTTCACCCTGATACCCACACTGCCTGCCGGCTTCAGGCACACATGAGGACAGAGATCTCTTCCGGTCTTCATGCAGAAGAAGGCTGGTTGGGGTTAGGGATGCCGGCGTTTTTCAAATGATGAACCAAGGATGTATCTTGAAAAATGGTGGTTGCCACTACGTATATATACTTGATATTGTACTTTTATTTGTCCATAAAATCTGGCTGATATATGATTTGGGTTAATTGAATCAGAATCACTTGGTCCAACAGTCAAGGGTACAATTGGGTGTACCCCTAACAGTGTACCCATGGTCTTTAGTGTGTTCTCTAGGGATTCTTGGGGATTATATTCCATAAATACTCACTATATAGGGCTTATATAGGGATTTCCCATAGGGGTACGTTGGTAGTGGTACATCCAACTATCCCCTGAAACAGCCAACTTTTTAAAATTGGCCATTGGCCATAACATCAATGTCTTTTTTCCCCCCAAGTAGGGTGTGACTTATTTATTTTCAGTGAGTGAAACATAGTAATCATTCCCTTAGAAATCCTGAGAAGCCTGAGCTTGTTTGTATCTCTCACTATTGGATGTTTGAACCATCAAAAGAAGTACCAACAACATCCTCCATGTGGGAAAGACACACCTTCCTTTCGAAACAAGGTATGATTTGGGTTTTATCCATCGCCAAAACTCAGAATTAGTCACCACCAGGATGACATGATATTTTTCGCTTCCGGGATTTCTTTTCAAACTTTCACTTGCCACTGGCTTACTTGGGGGACAACCCAATTAATCAAGCCCTATCAACTGGTTACACCCCTGAAAATTAACATGAAGCCTAAAAAATCACCCATTTGCAGAGGAAAATCATCTTCCAAACCTCCATGTTTTGTGTTCAAAATGTTAAGTTTGCAGGGTTTTCCAACTAGTAAAACCACTTTCCCAAGGTCCATGAAACGACTTTCACCATTTTCTCTCACGACGTAACAGGTGGCTCCTTCCGCAAAGTGCCACCAGCCTTCCGCACCATGTACCTTGGGCTATTTTATCACGGGGGAGTTGGTGGGTTTGAAACACCGTTTAGTTTTTTTGCTGGTGTTGGTTGAAACTGTAATCTAGGTGGTGGTTTCAGATTTCAAACATGTTTTATTTACACCCCTACCTGGGGAAATGATCCGATTTGACTAATTTTTTTCAAACGGGTTGAAACCACCAAGTAGGTTATGTTGATAGCCGTTGCTTCTTTTAAATCAAGAAATGACCTGGAAATTCGGGATTTGATATTTCAACTACTGTTCATGGAAGAAAAAACGAAAGAACGACCTGGGATGTATATAAACCAGGGGAGAAATATGGATAAACTATCTATCAACCGGTGCAGGATTTCTGAACCATCAACAGTACCTATGGCAAAGGAAAGTTTCAAGTCCACTCTCTAAGAGTCATGTTTAGTTCCCTGAAAGTCCCGCCATGTTGTACACTCCGGTAAACTAACATAGCAATGGAATATCCCCATTTTCACCAGTAAATACATCTTCAGGGGGGTCCATTTTCCATTGCTATGTTTGTTTATGAGGGTACCATTTCTGTCATCTCCAAAAAAATCTTTGTGTTTGGCCAAAACAAAAAGGCCATCAAAAAGGAAAGTTTTTTTTTTTTAAGCCCTAAGAACTCCTACGTACCAAATTTGGGGTTGTGAACATTGCCATGAACAAAAATTGCCCCATTTCTGTGAATCGCACCCCGCAACAAAAATCCCGTGATTCCTCACATTTTTTTGGGGGGAATTTTATGGGCTCAAACGTGGTTTTTTTGTCTTCGTGGCTTTGTTGCACCACCCAGATGCGGTTTCTAAGGATGTGGAGCATTGCAGGACACTTCCGAGGTGGGACATCAGCAGTTAGATGATGTCACAATTCGGTTGATGGGAACAACAACTTCACAAGGGGGCTACTGTTTGTTACTCCCCAGACGTTTACTGGCTGGTGATTGCTTTTTTTCCACCACTATTTGGGGAAATGATCCAATTTGACGAATATTTTTCAAAGGGGTTGGTTCAACCACCAACCAGAGGAGGTTTATCTTCCCTAAACTACCCCCAGTTTTTTGGGATGAGTTCAGTTGCTGTAACACCTGTCACGTGAACCGACGGCAAGACATTTCGATGCGATTGGAAAGAAGCATCGATAACCTGATAAGGATATAAAGAAAATTATTAAAGAAAATTATTTAACTATTATTTGGGGACGGGGACCCCGGAAACCCTTGAAACGGTGAAGCGCCGGAAAGGGCGGACACCAGCGCCGAATGGCGAACTTCCAGTGGAAAACTTCCAGTTTGACACTTTCAAGCTGGACACGCCCAGTTGGGCTTGACCTTGCCATGTTTAATTGCTAAGCTGGTAGGTGGGTTTGAAGATTGTATGTCACGTAGTTGTAGTGGATGCGCGGGCATGAGACTGGGAGTTGCATAATCAAGTTGCATTGCCGCAGCTTGTTTGGGTTCGCCACTCTCTGCTCTACCTCCCCTTCGCCAACCCCCTTCGGATCGTGATGTCCAAGTTCGCCCGAACCTCGGTGAGCAATGTCGACAAGGCTCCAGCAAGCCAGTGGGGTCCTTGTATCGATCTTTGCTCGCGCGTCGTCGCCGGCTCGGAGGACCTTGGCACGGAGGCAGGGGAAGTCGATAGGTTTGTGGGCTGTAGAAGACATGTTTGTGACGTGTTTGTTTGTGACACCTCAATGTGATCTATGTCCTTTGCGCCCCCTTGCTCCAGGTGAAGTGCGGAGGTCCGTGCCGCGTACCGTTGAGGAAAAGCCAACGTGTACGCGGTCTGCACCTTTTCCGGCACGTTGCAACCGGGCGATCGCCGTTGGGAGGCTGGGTGCGGTCGATGTAGATTTGACATGTTTGATTGATTGTAAAGGTGTGATGTTGATAGGATGATTGAACGGGTATTTTGTTGAACAATCGGGGTTGTAATTCTTCTTTTGTTACCGCCTGACCCGCTGCCAGGTCAATGAATGTAAGCCGTCGGGGACGCCCGTGTATGGCTGGAAACGGCCATCGCGGGCGAGAGTGGCGAAACCCGTCTCACCTTTACCCCCTCCAAAGGGTTGGGGTAAAATTAAGGAAGTGTTTAAAGCCTTTCGGGAGCGGGGCGTGGTCCCAAATTGGACTGCGCACCGAAGGGCGCAAGTAATTGAAACGTACAAGCCATGGATGCACCTCCAGATGCTTCGCACGCTCCGGAGTGTGCCTGTACAGAAAAAATGGCGAAGGTACGTTATTGAGAGGGACTGGTTCCGTGTTCCTGCTGGTACCCGTGCGCCCCCCGGCGTAAGAGATTGCCGCGCTCTGTGCAAGATGCTTACGCCGGGGCAAAGGGTTCCGGGTTTTGGGCCGATGAAACGGCACCAGGCGGCGTGGACATACGGCAAATTTCTGTCCAAGAAATTTGTCAAGAAGCTCTTGGACTACTAGCCGTACCGGGCAGCCAAGAGCGAGCGGAGGGCAAACTTATGATTGATGAAAATTGTTAGTAGAAACGGTAGCTACATGTTTGAAAGGAAGCACCAAAGATTCATGCATGAGAAGTTTTTTAACCGCATGGCTTCCAATCACTGTTGTGTTTCTACCGTTTGCCCTCTGCTCTATGTATTTCTTCGAAGGTGGTTTGGGAGGTTCTAGCGCCACGCTTTTTGAAGATTTCAAGTTTAAAGGCTGCTGTTCCGACCAACCCCTTCTGAAGACCACGCCGTGGGAGTTTAGGAAGAACCCGTGCATGAAGAAGAATACAAACCAACCAAGCGATGACACATATATATGTATAGAGTACTATAGGTCTTTGTGAATTATGTGAACAAAGGCTATTAAAACATAGAATCTTCATCGCTGTTGTTTTTGGTTTGTTGTTTGGCACGAATTCCTAAACTCCGCCCTCTCTGCACGCTAAGTTTCACCGCGCCTTGCATGACACGTCTTTTGATGAAAGGGGGCAACCAGACGGAATATCTTTTATAACAGATTTTGCGGTNTCTATATAATTCATATTTTTTGAGATGGGTTGGTTCAACCACTAACAACTATAGCTGATATATGTTACTCCGTGGAAGTTTAACAAAAAGCGAGATCTCGACCCCTGAAAATATACCTTACGGCCAAAATAGATGGCACAGATACCAAAAGGTAGGTTGGTAAAGGGTCCTTATAACCCAATATGTAGGGACTGTGCCATGTACTTTTCAACTACTGTACCTGGACCCAAAAGGAAGCCGGAAGCCCTTCCAACTTCCAAGCATCATTTTTTTCAGGGGCTTTTGCTGTTGAACTTCGGGCGGATTGCGGTCATTTTTCCCCCCAAAAGGTAGCGTTTTTGGAAAAGGGAAATCCCCGCGGCTATTTCAGGGAAGTCTACATAATTAGTAGTTGAAATATTATTCCATTTAGGCCAGATTAATTTTTTAAGTCAAAAGTCAACCCTATGACGAATCCATGAGACTGGTATGTATATAACTACATGAATGATTGAATTTTATCTGGTAAATTAGTGGGTAAATATACCATAAACGGGTCCTATGGGTGTTCCTACTACAGTCCAATTACACATGACTTATAAGATTGATAGTCTCGTTATACATGACTTTAATAGAATCTTATTTCCAAAATCCACTTTATAATCATATAGTCGGATGATCGTCCAAGCAACCAATGTACACCCTGTCCATTGTTTGATGTTGGATTGCCATTCTTGAAGCCATCTCTTTGAAAGGAACAAGTGATTACACAGTAAACACTTCAAGATAGTGTAAAATATAATTGATGATCAATATTATTTTGATTATCTACATGTGAATATACTATTTTCTTGACACTACATTAAAGATACTTAATGTTCAATTGAACATTTGACCCAGTTGCATCTTTTTTTAAAGGGAACTCTCCAACGTGTGTTTCTTCTTGTGATTTTTGGCTCATCCAAACTACAAGGCAACACTCAGCCAAGTGCCTCACCACCAGAGGTCTGCGGGTATGATGGATTTGGGAAGATTGATGGGTTTTAAAAGTTGAAGCCTAGGTGGTGGTTTCAATTATTTTTGATTTTCATCCCTACCTGGGGAAATGATCCAACTTGACTAATATTTTTCAGATGGGTTGAAACCACCAACTAGTGATGGATTTTTTTGGAAGATTTGCGAGGTTTTAAAAGTCTAAGCCCTAAGGGGTTGATTTAGTGGCACCCTTTCCCATCCATTTGGCACCCTTTAAAAAAGATCCAGGTATGACGGTGTCTTACTTTTGTTTGTACGTATACGGGATGAGCAGCAAATGGAGCCGGTTTTGATGCGCATTTTCCCTACTAAAAAAATGACAAACAATATGGTCCGCAACAAGGTGAAGGTGGAGGTTAAATACCACCTCGAAAATGAACCAAAGGAGGGATTAATTTCAAAATGGAAATGAATCATCTGCAACCAACCATGGGATTTTTAAGGGGATACCTATGGATACCCTTAGTTTTCAGGGGTGATTTTTTTTGTGATTTTGTGTTTTATAGTTTAACTACCCCCTATTCCCCTTTTTGACGACCTATTTTTTTCAAATGCGGAACCAAACCACCAAGTATAGTCAACATTGCAATGGACAAATACGAAGATGAGAATGTCTGCCTTCCAGTTGGTTGACCAAATTTGGATGTGTCTTTGGTGACTCACAAAAACACTGATCTTCACAGCAGGCAATCGATTTTGGAAAGCTTAAAGTAGATGTTTGCATCCCTAAATTTTGCGTCACACCCCCCCATTTCTCACAAAACCTATGTGTAGTTATCGGATTGCAACCAGTGGAATGTTGGATAATAGATGATGACAGTTACAAACACAAAGATCAAGATGCTGTGTATATATAATATAATCTTAATTTTCTTGGAGAGAGGATCCTGTTTTCAACCTTCATGTGCCCCTTGCCATATTCCCACCGTGTTGATTGATTTACCATTCCAGAAAGTGCAACAATAACATGAAGCAAATTCAAGGTTATATATTAATACAGAGATTCTGCAGCCCCGAAGTTTAATATGTTTCTTGAAATTGAGCCCCTGAAAAAGGAAATTCCTTTTCAAACCATCATTTTCTGGTTCCATGTCAATCTTTGGGGGTGGATACTACTTACCACCTTGTGTTACCTTTTTAGAGATTCTGAAGTGGAAGAAGGAATCTCTAGGTTGTTATGGGATGAGATTCAACGTTTTCTTTTCTGAGCCAGCAGAGATCAGATGTGGTTTTTCATCAGGCTTCGCTACGAAAACTCTGGCAACAAGGTGCCGATTGGGGTGAAAGGTGTTTTGGTTTCCGAAAGTGCTTTGTTTTTACCAATCTTTTTTTAACTCATGGTGTTTGATGCATGGTTGTGTTTTTCACACATATCGGTTTTTCTTTTACAAACGGTAGCTTGCTTGTTTCTTTTCCTTCTATTTTCTGGCTGGAAGAGGAGTCAGATATGTTTTTTTGCACACAAAATCGAGGTTGGTGGTATTTTCTACCAAAGTGAAAGGAGCAGTAATTAACGGTAGTGAAACTAGCCGCTATCATGCGAATCTAAGGGTATCCCCCCCCCCCAAGGCCCCCTCCCAGGAATAGGGCGTAGCTATGTTAGTTTACCAGAGGGTATCTGGTTGTATTTTCTTCCCTCGATTTGAGTTTTGACCGACTTTATGGCGTCTCTTTGGTTGGTTCATGCGCCGCCAGTCCCGTCGCGTCGTGAAAATGCAAGCCGCGAGGCTCCAAAAATATGACCGCCATGCTGCGTTGCGCTTACATGCTGCTGGAAGTTCCTAAAGCAACAGGCGGACGAAGGTGCCGAGTGTTTACTTTGGGAAAAAAACCCAGGTTGGAGTTGGAACAAAATAACATAAAAAAATCCATGGAAAAATGGTATATTTACCTACATTTACCATTAAAAATCAACTAAATTGTAGGTAAATGTACCAGTCCCATGGATCCTATGGGAATGGATGATGTTTTGTTTTTGAGCTTTGATTTCGGATGTGAAGAAAATTTTCAGAATCTTTCAACCGGGATGATTTGTTTGGGTGGGAAAGATCCACCTTTGATGAGTTTGTTCAATTACTAGGTGGTTCCTTTTGGATGATGACAAACCCGTACTAAAAAAAAAGAGTGGTTCATGAACCAACAAAAAAGATGGTGGTTGGACTTCCAGGGTATATGTATAATCTGGTTGGTGGTTTTATCTAACTAGTTCTTATTTTTCACCCCTACTAAATAATCCGATCTGGCTAATTTTTTTGAAGATGGGTTGAAACCACCAACTAGTTTATTGTTTGGGATGATTTTTGTTAATCCCAAAGTATAAATTGTGGAAGATTGCTTTTTGTTGGTTGGTTGGTGGTAACTGCTTGGTAGTTGACAGGTGTTGACAGGTGTTTGATGACCCAAAAAAGAGAGGGACCTGAAACCGGAAAATACACAGGGCCTGCGTTCTTGTTGTTGAACCATGCATCCATGTTTAAGGCACCTTTGTCTCAAGGGGGTTCCTAGGTAGGAAAGCACATTCCCAATAAGATTTTGGAGCTCCATATTAGTGTTAGTGGAAGATGACATGATGATCCTCCGGTTTTTACCACCTTGGAGGACTTGTGATCATTTCAGTCAAAGCTATACCAATGACATTCCCCAGAAACCAACAGCGGGCTGAATTTGGAGTTTTAGTTCTGTTGATGGACAAAATCCTGCACCACCAAGGATGATGATTATCCCATTATTTATAGGGGTTTAACCATCCCAGGTGGTGCAGGATTTCGTCCATTAACAGTTACACTCTGGTAATCTAACATAGCAACGGAAAATGGACCCGGAGTGAAGATGTATTTCCTATTAAACATGGGGATATTCCATTGCTAGGTTAGTTTACCAGAGGGTAGAAATTTTATGAAATGCCCTTCAAGGTGCGCCTATTTTTCCTTGGACCGAGGTTTGCCAAAGAAAAAACTTGGAAAAGATCTGGACAACCTGTTGATGGTTCAGAAATCCCAAACAACCACCTGGGATGATGCTAAAACCTTGTTGAAAATGAGATATTCTCCAGATCAACTGGTTAGCCGGATTTCAGCCATCAACAGTATATCTGTTGAAAAAAACGCCAATTTGGGATCTTGGTTTCACGGCCGATGGTTTTTTTCGGCGAATTCTCCAGGTATATCTTGGAGGCGTTCTCCACACGCCTCACGCGACACTCCGTTCTGTCGAGGTGGGGTAGGGACCAGCCAATGATGGCCTGGTTAATTAAGCCCTCCAAGGTTACCTAGGTGGTGGTTTCAAATATTCTTTATTTTCATCCGTACTTCGGGAAGATTCCCATTTTGACTATTATTTTTCAGATGGGTTGAAACCACCAACCAGTTACATTCCCCAACAAATTTAACATAGATACCGTAGTTAAGACATGATGTGTTTTTTACAAACAGATGTATCTCCGGCTACCAAGAAATGGCTATCTTTGGAGTATCCATTCCTGAAAAAAAACATGTCAGGCCTCTAAACATCCATGATCACGGAGGGAGGGAACGGAGGTTTGATCCAACTTGAAGTGAATGATGATGAATTTTTGCCATGAATTCGTGAGTACTTGCTACTAGTCTATGTACTATCTGTAGTAGGTACTCCCTGACCAATCTATATATTTTCAACAAAATATTTTTTTCAAAGAGGTCCTTTGACCCTTGTCAGAGATGAGAGAAGTGCCCCCCTGAAAACTAGCATGACTGGCTGCTTTATATCACCATTTTTCATAGGAAATACATCTTCAAATGGTTGGTTTTCCAGCCAGTCATGTTAGTTTTTCTGGGGGGGTAAATGATTGGATGATTTGTGGCACAAGTGGCCAACCGTTTCCAGGTTGAAAGGAACTCTTCAAATGTTTGCTAAGATTGGATCATTGATTCAATCAGGGATCATTAGATTGCTGTACCTATATTGGGGGGTCAAATAGTTCAAATCTATGGTCATGTTTGAAAGATTTGCTTGGACAGTAGTGCATTGTTTGGCTTGGTGTGAATGACAGCTGTCAATTTCAATTACTCCACAAGGTGGGCCCCTACCAGTTATAAGTAGGGTTATAGCATGTTATAACTCCACTTACAGGGGTTTTAACCCCAATTACCAATTTATAAGGCCATTTATAGGGGCCCCATAACTCCATTTATGACTGGTAGGGGGGGTAGGGGTCCAGCTTGCACAAGTATTTGTGACGGTCCAACAAAAACAAACCATTTTCCGAGCCCCCAGTGATTTTTGTTCTTCACGTGAGGATCATTAGCATGGTAGCAGCGCTTCAGATGATCGGTACCTTGGCGCAATACGCTGATTCGTCTTGGACGCCTTATGGCCCGTCAACTCGCCGTGGTTGGTTTGATGATATCATCCTGAACAGTTTGTATGGTGCAACTCCTAACAAGGGGCTTCTGCTTCAAAAACAAGTACCTATACTGCTTATACTGTAAAGACCCTTTCTCCCATAATCACGGTAAAGTGGAAAATTACCTTATGTAAAGGAAAGGAAACTAATATTCCACTGAACCAGGATTGTGAGAGGAAGGGCAGCTATGAAGAAGGTGTCCTCGGAGTAAAAGCTTGTTGTTTAAAGCCAAAATGAACAACTACTTAATTAAAATCACTCAAGTAGGTAAGCTTTTTGGGGGGTGTTATTTACATTGCTGTAACGTTCATTTACCTCTTGCAGTTGTCACTAGAGTTGCGTAGAGATTGTTTGTTTTGTAGTTCCTCAGATTGAGATTGAGTCTCCTCGCCAAGGATTTGTTTTGCGGAGGGATTATGGAATCATACTCACTTGCGACTGATAGTTGCGAACGGAACTAGAGGCGGCTTTGAAAGGCTTCCCAAAACATGTTGCCGCTTTTGTGGCCAAAAGCAATGGTTGAACATTTCAATACGTCCAGATAGTGGCTTCACATTTTATGGTTCCAGACATGCACTTTTCAGCATGTTCACATCCTCCAATTACATACACCCTGGACATCTACTATGAAGCTGTTCTCTAAAGTAAGGAGGGCGGGTGGGTCACTCTTGCTATCCGTAGGTTTTTTTTTCCGAAGGAATACTCGCATGTTGAAACGTACTGATGCAACACAAAGATGCGTATGATAGAATTTTGACCCTGCTCAGTTCAGAGTTTGAAATTAGTGCATGAATGGTATGCCAATCACCTGCCCATGGCATGCCCGTGTATGGTGATTATTTTAAGGCCATTCTACCCCCAACCCAATAACAGTTACAAATGAACGTTTATGGGGATCCCCGGTCCCAAGAATGCAATGTCATCCTGTGATCGTGACTATTTGCATATGCTCCTTGAGACTGGAATATTTACCTACATTTGCAATAAATTAAAGCCATAGGTAAATATTCCCACCACATGCGTCTCATATGATATTTTGCATCCTGGGTGGCTAAGGATCCAATCACCTTCTCAGATGATGATTGGGGTGTTTAATCACCTCCTTAGAAAGGTATTTAGGTTCCATTACCATTCTCAGAAGGTGATTGGATCCCTAGGGTTTCATTGGCCAAGTCAGCCCAGGCCAACGCTTCAATGATGCCAAGGAGCTTGACATCACCTGCGCCTTGTTGCCCAAGAAGTTTTTGAGGACGGAAAATGACGGAGAATCCGAAGGAAGGCTTGCAATGAAGATCCCAAGGGGGGCCCGGGTACCCGAAAAAAGGTGCTGGATTTTAGAGATGTAGAAAAAATTGGAAACAAACACATCAGGGGAATATTCGCAGATTGACATTTTTCATCCCTGGTTGGTTAATGAGGATTTGTGGGAGATTTCATAATTTACACTCCCTGAAAACTAAGATGACATTTGAACATCACCATTTTGAATAGGAACTACATCTTCATTCATGGTGGATGTTCCAGCCTGTCATTCGTTCGTTTTCAGGGAGGGTAGTGAGGTGACTTGGAAAAAAATGACAGTCATGTCTATAAGTTGAGGGGTATTTCTATACTATCCATGCTACTCAAACAACAATCTTTTCTAGATTGTGGTTTCAAGCATTTGTGATTTTTATCCCTACCCTGGGGAAACTTTTTTTTTACTAATATGTTATAATATGTTTTTCAAATGGATCGAAAACACCAACGAGTTTTGATGTATGAATTTGGACTCTCTTGGCAACGTGGAAGCTTCAAGCCAAACCTGCATGTTTTTTGATAAAGGCTTGACAAAGGCTTTTAGGGGAGGGCTTTTGTCATGTCCAGATTTATTGATATTTTTTGTTTAAAAGAAACAGAGCCTGCTTTTGGAGTTGTCTGATTTGTGGACATTGACCATTTTTTTCGATGGCAATAACGACATTTTCGTCACGACATGGTCACTTCACGTTTTTCGGCGAATTTTCTCGAATCGGACAGGATCTGTGATGCTGCAATCACCAACTTGCCATTGTGTCAAAGCCCTGATGATGTCGAGGCGATTTTTGGGAAGAAGTTGAAATGGAAAAGTAGCTATTTGAAGCTCTGAAAATAAGCCCATCCCAAATTCAGAAGGAGATCATTGTGTTTTCAAGCAAAAACAATCAGGAACGATTTGTTTGTTTCCAAAAGCGTGATTCACTGCTATACATTGGTTTACCCTCCCCGAGACCAACATTGAACCTGAAAATAGAATAAAAGGGTATGACGATATATGATGATTGAATAAATGCACGGCAGGTATGATCCTAGATAACTTCCACCAACATGGTCAATGAAATTCGAAGAAACCAGCATTCTTGTATTACTGGCCTATTTGTGAGGATTCCTGAATACGAACAGAATTGAATACTGAACCCGACCAGAAAATCAGGTTTTTTCTAAAGGGGGTAAGGGGTTGGGCAGGGTAGCCTCAGCTACCTAATTATATGATACTATGCTGCCATGCCATTGGTTTTTATGCTTACAAATTCTAACCTCTACACTCCGCTAAGCTAGTATTATAGCAGTGGAACATCCTGTCTTTCCAGTAGGAAATCTACAAATATTTGATTTTCAAATAGCTATGTTGGATTACCGGAGGGTACTAATTTAGCTTTTTGGCACGGTTTGGCCATCTATCTTCAACTAAAGGTACCGGAGATGGTAGTGGAAATGAACTCATGCCTTTGAGTATACACCCCAGAGTGCAATTTTGTGACGTAGTGAAGATTCACAAAGGACCCACCAGTTAGGAATGAACAGATTGTTAGAGTATATATTTGGCTGGCTTCATGTCTAGTCTAGGGGATACCCTACTCTATAAGCAGTGAAATATCCACCAGCTCCATCTCATAGATGTAATTGATATTTGTTGTTATACATAATGTCAATGTTAGATAACAATAGACCCCCCAAAAGAAAAATAAGTTTCGTTTCCTTTTTTAACCCCCCAAACAACTAAACAACTATACAGGGTATTGAACAAACAGGGATTTCCAAATTTCTATGTTTTTCTTACCAGATGGTACAAACGGAGCCAAATATATCCAGTGATTTCCTGTCTGCTTCAAGCAGAGCTTCCGAGATTTATCGACATGTTTACCGACTGGTTGGGAAAATGGTCGAAGCATTTGTTGAGGTGGGTGGCTGCAAGGAGATCTCATTGGTAGTCTAGGTGGTGGTTTCAAATATTTTTTATTTTCACCCCTATTTGGGGAAGATTCCCAATTTGACTAATATTTTTCAACTGGGTTGAAACCACCAACTAGTAGTACTGCATAACCCTAAGGATCATTGGACCCTCAAAACTGGCGTCATTTTGAGGACCTAAACACCCCTGCGTCATACAGGTTTGGAGGGTCCAAGATCTATAGGGAACTAACTAAAAGGTGGTTTCATTTTTCTTAAATGTTTACCCCTCCTTGGGGAAATGACCAAAATTGACTTTTATATTTTTCAGGGTTGAAACCACCAACTAGCTAAGATTACTGCAGCCAGATTGTAGTGGGCAGAACTTTGTTTCTTCATGTTTCAGTGTATGTTTGGAAAAACACACTCCGGTAAAGTAACATAGCAGGCTGGAAAAATGGAACCGGGTTGAAGATTAGTATTTCCTATTGAAAATGGGGATAGTCCATCCATTGCCATTGCTATGTTAGTCTTACCAGAGGGTACCCTCCCGGAAACTAACATAGCACCTGAAAATAGACCCCTGGAAAAGGAGATTCCTATTGGAAACCAGCATTTTTAGAGGCTATGTTAGTTTCACGGAGGGTAAATGAAAATAGATGAACATGCCGACAGAGACGAAACTCGACGGTGCAAGTTGATGATTTGGTTTAAGGAAGCATCAACTTGCACCAAAAATCCAACGCAAGGGAGGTACCCGTATTGTATAAATGATATCAATATATTCAATATGTTTTTTTCCTGAAAAAGAAAGTATCCTCTAATTCTACTGACTTTCCATATTTCTTTACCAGTTATCAACATCCATTTTCAACATGAATATCACCTACAAACACAAATCCATCACACCCGCCGGCCGACTCTCACCATCATCTTCCCTTCTCAAAAAACACCACCGAAAATCGATGTCACTTTCGAAACAGGACAAAGTGAAGCAAAAAGAGCCGCGGGAACAAGAACGCCATGAACGTGAGTTGGCCACCATGGATCGTGAACGCTTATGGACCTTGAGTTTGCTTGGTTTCTTGGGCCCTGACTGAAGTGAATGTTTTGGGAAGTTGGCGGGAAAATTCATTGTTGGGATAGCTGTGTGTGTACCAATGAAATGGGAGGTTTCCGTATGGTGGGATGTTTCGTTTATAGAAGTTGTTGTTTCTTGGGGATTTGGGTAGGGAGGTGTTAAGTTGACAAAGATGTCGTAGCGTTAGTCAGTACATTTCTTGGCAATTTATGGCGACCTCGGCCGAGCAGATTCCCCAAATTGGATGGTTTAGCAAAGAAAATTTCTTCCCAAAATGGCCGTTCAACATTCAGGTGAAGGATTTATAATAAATTGCCCAGATCTTTTTTTAATGGGTATATATGAACCCTATTCAAATGGCCGAAAATAAATGGAGTTCTATATAACCCATTATAACCCTTATAAATGGCCCTTACAAATGGCCCTTACCATCTTATCATTTTGACAAAGCCGGGGTGCAGTCAGTATTGCTTTGCTTTTTCAGTCTTCAGAAGCTGCCAATGATGAATCAATCTGACCCCCTTGGAACCTTCAAGAAAATGATGCAACTCCCTATCCGGTACCACACAAAGTGGGAGGTTTCAAAGATTACCCGATTACCCTCTGGTAAAGGATCACATAGCTGGCTGGAATATCCCCATTTTCAAAAAGGCATACATCTTCAAACTTTAGGGTCCATTTTCCAGCCAGCTATGTTAGTTTTTGCCAGAGTGTAGTTGTTTTATTTTGGCTCTTTTGATATACTCATGGTAATCAAACCATTGCAATAGGCACTTACAAAAAATGGTGGAAAACATCCAGGTCTATGAAGCTGGGATTACAGGAGGGTAGGATAGTTGTATTTATCTACGTCAGGTCAGGGTTTTTCGGGGGTTGGAACCTTCCCATGAGTCTGGTGTTTGCGTGTGGATGTTTCGCATGTTTCGCTGGTGATTTTTGGCGAGTTCTTCCTGGGAGAGTCTGGCAAGAATTCGCCATGGAAACCCATGAACCTTGACAAGATTTCTACACCGAAAAGAACATCCATGTACAGCAGATTTGCTGATGTGTGCTTTACTTTAAAGATACATGATACATGTGGGCAAATATGTGCCAAAAGCATGGATTGTTGGGGTAGCTTCTCTCAGGTTCCTATTCCTGCAGATTCGTGGTATCCTGGCGTCTGAACGGAAGGGATCCACGGCATTTCACAGCATGGAAACTTCTGAAAAAGTCCAGTGAAACGTTACGGAAAAAAAACTCCGGTTTCAATCCAGATGAAAAAATGAGTCAACTTGGATCATTTACCCAAGTAGGGGTTATTTTAATGTTACTTTGCTATTTGCTTGACTGGTGTGGTTGGTTCGTTAGCAAGCCACTTTAGTTTGTACGCTACCCATATCTATGAATCGTAAAGTTAGTTGTCAAGGAGAAGATGTTGATGTGGTCTGAGTGACTTTGAATTGAACAGATTGGCTTCCAACATTTTTATTCAGTCCATGTCGCTACGGGGCGATTGTTTTGCAAACTTTGCTGGAAAAAACAGCCACATTCAAGGAGGTTTCTCTTCCCTAAACCACCCCCACTTTTTTGTGAGAGGTGAGTTCAGTTGCTGTAACACTCACGTGAACCGACGGCAAGACATTTTGGATGTGATTGGAAACAAGCATCTCTCACCTTATAAGGATAATTATGCACCCCCGAAAACTAAGAAACGGCCCCTGAAAAATGATGGTTGGAAGACGATATTTTTGCCTTTTTATATAAATGGTTCCTTTGTTAGGGGACGAGGGGGTGGGGTTACAGAATTACGTGGTTATCATTGTTATCTGTTATCATTGGGACCAAAGGTGCGAGTGTTGTGGTCGGGAATGTTGCCAAGCCAAGCCTTGTTTGAGCATTGGAAAGTTTACCTCAATATATTCCATACCATCCATGTATGGTATATTTACTGTACCTCTATTTGGTTGAATTATATATTTTTATGGTAAAGGTAGGTAAATCTACGATACTATGAGATGCTATGGGATGCTATGGGAATCTTGGTTCAACAAAATCATCATTTCAGAAACAACTGCAAAGAAGTTTTTACCCTCCATGAAACTAGCGGCAAAAGCACCTGAATCAATGGATGGTTGGAACTAAGACATACTGAGATTAACTCACTAGCATCTTCTCCATCTTCTCACTGCATAACTGCTTAACAAAAACTTTGAGGTGCGTCCTATGCTGCAGAAACTGCAAGTGGCAGATCAGCGTTCCTTACATCGTAATGAGGTTGGTTGATCCCGGGATTTTTCTTGTTTGAAAGGAAGCTTTCAAACATTGGTAAACATGTTTTTTTGTGGGGCCCGGTGGTTTGGATTCCTTAAAAAATGCCCATATGAATCCGGGATTGGGATTGTTTCCTGGAATCCCAAACCGCCGGGACCCAAACCACCAATTTACCACCAATGGAGATTCACTTTGTGGCCTGCCTAAACCCTGGGGATGCAGTGGGTGAAAAAGAATCACGGCAAACTTAACCCTTCATGGAGAGAGGCAGGACCCAAGATTTACGGATGATTCTTGGATTTTTCAGGTGGATTTTTTTTAGGGATTGTAACCATGGTAAATCACCATGAGAAAACCACCCATTTGCGAGAAATAAATTGATTTTTACCAAGCATTTTAAGCAAATCCACGTGATATATACAGTTTGAAATGCTACAATATGCTACAGCCCAAATGGATACGAACGATCGGCCTCTTACAAGATGAGGCCCCTAGTTGTAAATGGAGTTATGGCCCCTCCTTGTAGCTGGTAGGGGCCCAACTTGTGGTAATCTATATACGAAGATTTCATATGTGATTTCTGAAGGCTGTTGGAATCGAAACGTTTTGAAGAGGAACTGGAGATGGAATCAGCTGTCATGAAGTTTGTCTTATTCGCCTGGAGTTGGAGAAATGATACCCATCTTATAAGCTATAGTAAGTTGAATATGGGTGGCTGTTTTCTTGGAATCTTAAAATGTTGAAGATGTTTTATCAATTCTTGGAATCCTAGTGATGTTGGATTCTTTTTTATCGTTTGAACATGTTTGAAATGATTTCCCGCCGATTTAGTGGTTTCGAGCTGTTTGGAATCCCTCTTATGACAACTATTGTGTGGTTTCGATTCCCTTGAAATTCAAGACCACCAAATCAAGGATGCTGCAATTGATCGATTTCAAATATCATGACTATCATTTGAACTACAAAGTAGCAGACCTATTTGGATGTTTCCGAAAATAGAGGGTTTTCCCCCCAAATCATCCATTTTAGTAGGTTTTTCCATGATTTTCACCATCCATTGTGGGGGAAACACCCCAAATTTTGGAAACACCCATATAGACATGGAAGTGTAAAAACGGCTTGGAGATACACCTATTTTTGTTTGAACCATGTTTACACCAAATTTTGGAAACACCTATTTCATTTCTCCAACTAGAACCCTCCTGGTAAGCATTTTTGTCGAGAGATTTTCTATAGCCCTGCCGTCTTTGATGTTGACACCCTGGATTTTACGGATGAATTTCAGGTTCGAACGTAAAAGGTGGGTTTCGGTACCATAGAATCACCCAAATTGGCAGTTAAAAAAACACGTATATTTACCAGGTATAGTCCTTGCCTTCGTTTGGGGGTTAGTTATATAATCCATACCACCCGCGGACCACGTACCCCCCAGAAGTAATGCGTTATTAAAGGATTATATAACCATTGGTTTCCCTTAGTAAGGCCTTATTAAACCCTCAATAAGGCCTTATTAAACCCTTATTAAATCCTTAGTAAACCCCTATTAAACCCTTACTAAACCAGAATCATCCCCCCCTTGACCCTTTGCGCCAGTTGTTGGTCTTCTCGGATTTTGCCAATTTGATGGCTGCTTTGGTCCAAAGTATCTTTGACAACGAGATGCGATGCCTTTCGACTCAGGCGTGGCTGGAGATTTCTTGGCATGCCTTTCCCACCCTAAGAATCAGCGGGAGGGACCCTCTATAGGAGAGGGACGCCCCTCAACCTGTATAGCAGGGTTCTGGGATCTCCAAACCACCAGTCTTGAGATCGAATGATTCTTAAGGGCAAGAGGAATCTGCCTCGAAAACAGAATTTGTTATGTTGAAATACCCTCCAGGGAACTAACATATCCTACCTGGAGAAAAGGAAAATCATCTTCAAGAGTACGGTAGTTCCCAGGAGGGTATGCTAGTTTTACTATGCTCATCGGAATGTATGGGTACCACGCCTTTCCCCTCTTTGGAAATAAGGCCTTGTTAAGATTGCTAGGGGATTTTAAACTACAGTACATGGTGTAGTTTGCTGAACTATTTTATTTCTTTTTGACAGTTGGCGTTCCAGAATTCTGAATGCACAAAAATGGTCCCTTTTTTGAGGGATTTGTTTTACCGTGTTCTTGGGACTTTCCATTTAAACATTTCACCGCTTCCCTGCACGCGGAATGGACACAAAGGCAGAAACTATGATGCTGAAATAGCAAGTGTTTGATGTTTATTGAACTGAAAGCGTATGCAGCTTTTGTTGAAGATCCACACATCAAATGCACTGTATAATACAACGATTTTCAACTGCAACAGGTGGAAATGCTTACTTGTACTTCCGGCCTCCCAACCCCAACCCCCAAAACAAAAAGAAGGTTGCTTGGCGATTTCCAACAGCATCCTACTGTTAAAGGCTGAAATCTTGCACCAGTTGATAGGTAGTTTATCCCATTGTTTGCAAGGTTTTATACATCCCAAGTGGTGCAGGATTTCAGCCATCAACAGTATCAATACAAAACAGATCTGCAGTTTTGATTGCCAGGAGCACAAGAAGAGGGGTGCGGCAGAAGTAGTACCGGCCATCGCCAATGGCACCAATGGCACCCCAAATGTACAACCTAAAGAGGCCACCAAATAGATGTTTATTGGGTTGGAGTTCGGTGTGGGTTGAGGAGAGGGGTTTTTTGGTTCTGTGATTTTTTTTGTGTTCCATGCTTTTTCGGTTTAATTGTTGGGTGTCATGGGAGGGGTTGATTAATGTTGGGGATAATAAGATTATAATTTGATGATAGATGTTAGTAAAGGAAATGATAATATTGATGATAACAATTATAATAGGGACAATCATGATGACAATAATATGTAGCAATGTAACATCAAGTATTTAAACGTATGTATGAATATATATATATATACATTCGCATTTGTAGTAATGTAATGATAAATGATAGATGATATTTGTTTTTTTTGAAACTTCCGGGATGTACCCTGCATGAGACTATCTAACATGTCCCACCTTGAGAAGAAAAAGCACCTTGGCTGGGGGATATGTTAGATCCAGGAGGGTGTTTTGGTTGGGGTACTCGATTTTTGAGACACAGCTAAGGTTTACAACGAACTTCCCAATAGGGGAAGTCATGGTCACTTGGGCTCATATATATAAATGGATGACTTTCATTGAAGCGTCAGGTTTCCACACCTATTTGGAAAAACTGATGCAACATAGCAGAATGAAGTTGTTAAATTGAAGTTGTGCCAGAACACGACCTGGGCCCCCCAAAAGCTAGCAAAATAGATGCGAAGAGAGAGGGAAATCCCCCGCTATTTCAAGGAAATCTAGGTTGGTGAAATAGATTCCATTTAGGCCAGATGGTTTGATCCCCAGAACCCAACATTGCTACATGGCGACAAATCGAACAACGCGGGATCTCAAACACAGGAAAGAACATGTTACCAACATGTTATGCTAAGAGATTCCCTTTGCTAATGTTCTCGTTTTTTACTCCAAGAATCCACAAAAACAATAGACTGCGTAAATTTCCCACATGTCCATATTCAGTATACAAAAAATCCAGACCTTCTTAATACATTTTTCCAAAATTTCCAGCTTTCCTCTTAGAGGCACCCGAAAAAAATCCTTCTCAAAATGCCAGGCGGCAGAAGGGTCTTCTCCAAAGCAACTCGTGCCTGCAGAACCAGATGCAGGTCGGTTGGAATCCTATCTTCAGGTGATGGTTACAAAAATCCCTCAAATATGTGCAGTTGCACCTGAATAATATGAATATTATATACGTATATATATATATAATATATACGTATATATATATACACTCTCTCTCTCTCTATATATATATATACGGTATATTTTACATATACACAAACACATGCATATTTATATATATTCATGTTCACCTTGGTATTTTGGACGTGTTTCTTCATTGAATCCCTCTCTGCAGCCTCCATCCCTACAAGTCCACCCAGAACACCCGACTGAATGGCTGACTGTTGGCGGGCTGCAAAAAACTCCACTCCCAACGGTGATGAATGGTAGATTGGGCCACTCCGCACCTCAAGTGGCCCAACATTGCAGGTTCAACTATTTACCCTTGTTGGAATGCCATACCACTGTTAAAAAAAGTGGGATGTATAGAAGTTGAAGTCTTCCCTCGAAAAAAGAAAAAAAACACGTCATGGGGTTTTTTTTTCACTATCAAAAAACAACGGCTACACTCCCCAAGTTTAACATGGAACCAAAAAATGATGGTCTCCAAAAGGAATCTCCTATTCCAGGGTATCATTTTTCAGGTTCCATGTTAAACTTTGGGAAGGTAGTTTCACAACATCCCCCAACGATGTCCAACGGGGTACAGGTGCCATTCAACCGGTTGAAGTGGTCAAGAAGAAAGCGGTGCCCAACGCCCTGTCCGAGGAGCCGAGCCAAAACATCCATGATGTCATGTCATATTACTGGCAATTCTTCATGCGAATTTAAGGTACCCCCAAAGCTACCCCCCCAAGAAATAGCCGGCCTTATGATCAGGGACTATTAACCATTGGTTTCCCTTAAATCAGGCCTTATTAGGGGCTTATTTCTTGGGGAGGGTGGCATTGGGGGGGGGGGACCTTAAATTTCCGTGATTTCTGCGATCGTGACCTTTTTTGGGATGGTGAGTTCACGTGACCCGAACTCAAAGGCGAATCATGACCTCCAACTAGGGAATAAAAAAGGTCACTTTGAATCACCTAGGAAGGAAATCTAATGTAAATTTCCAAGTTCCAGAGATTCTTTCAACAAAAGGCATTATTTTTGTTCAAATCTATTTTGTTGGTTCTCTAATATGTAACAGTTTTGTTTGGGGATGTATGCAAACTCGACCCCCGAACAGCACAGGAGCTCATTATTTGTCGGACAAAAACATGGTTTGATGATTTCCAAGCATTTTCCCAAACTGTTAGCTGCCAATGAGTACCCCTTCTCCCATAATCATGGAAGTGGAAACATGCCTTAGTCCTTAATCTAAACGAAACCTATCTTGGAGACATCCCTTTTTCCCCTGAACCATGATTGTGGGAAGAGTATACACTCCGGTAAACTAACATAGCAATGAAAAACCGACCATTTGTAGAGGTATTTCCTATTGGAAAATTGATATATTCCAGCCACCTATGTTAGTTTGCCGGAGGGTATCTCAAAATTTCACATTGTTGATGACGGCACAAATCTGAAGGTCAATATGGAATAGCTGCCTCTTACTCCCCTGAAAACTATCTTGTTCCCTTTAAAAAAATCATTGTTGGAAGACGATCCTTTTCTTTATTGAAATGGCCCCTTTTTCAAAGGGGACATTCCTTAGAAATTCGGGGAGAGTACGTGCCAAACATTTCAAACGTTTCCCTATAGGCTTTATCCCTTTGCCAGGGTGGGGCAAGATTCTCCCAATTTGGCTTGCTGCAGCTTACCCAAATTATAGCCCCGCCATCTCTGGCTGCCCCCATCCTTGTCCTGGACTACCTATGGGTACATTGCATTTTTTTTATGGGTAAGGGGAGTTCTCCCTGGATCTTGTGTATACAATACATAATACAAATATACATATATATATATATATGTATATGAAATTGTCTACTTATATTGTATATGTAGGTTGTATATACGTACACTGTACATACATGTATATATATACATCATAACATCTACGTTTTTTTTTTGCTGTTTCGAGTCTTCACAATGGCAACCTTTCTCCCTTTGCAACTCTTTCGCCCATTTCAGGATGCCCGTGCCACCGTGGTAGAAGAGATCATTCCACCCATTACCATCAAGGCTTGCAACCCTGCAACGGAAGCGGGGTGTTCCACCCATCGGGTTTTTCTAGTGAAGATGGTGGATGACAAGTTATTAGGACCACCCCCCAAAAAAAAGAAGAAAATATGATCATCCACCTGGATATCGGTTTGAAGGTTTACCTGGAAGCTGTGAGTTTGAATGTCCTCTATGACTCTTGTTGGGGTTGAAAGTTTGAAGCCTCCATTCCTAACCATCCGAACGAAACCCATTGTACCCTTTTGCCTTTGATGCATGGTTACTCAACTCAGTATATGATAGAAGGCGATGTTTTGTCATTCCAAATTATCCATGTGAATTTTTGGAAAAAAACAACTACACTCCGGTAAACTAACATAGCTGGCTGGAACATGGACCCGGAGTGAAGATATATTTCCTATTAAAAATGGGGATATTCCAGCCAGCTATGTTAGTTTACCAGATCGGTACCAAAAAAGAATCCAGACCCCTAGGATCGATGGTCAAAAAATCAAAAATCCCCATAGGATTGCTTGAAATCAGGAAATCCGGGATTCTTAGGACATCACTGGATCCTGATGGGGAATGAAGTCGTTCAAAACAGGTTGTCTTGAGCTCAACTTACGGTCCCTTTTTGTAGCTGATATGACACTGGTCTCAGACTTTCTTGATTGGTGGTTCGTGACTAAAGAAGAGCTAAAACAAATGTTTTGGACCGCTGCCGTCCGGCTTTTGCTTCCCCACCCAGCAAAATCTTATACCCCTCCTGAAACTAACAGTTCGCACCTGAGAATAGGCCTCCCCAATGGGAAAGTCCAACCATCCATTTTTAGGGGCTATGTTAGTTTCAGGGAGGGTATGTGTTGATATTATTTGCTATTCTGATTTCTAGACCTCTTTTGTTGAACTCTTTGTATGTTGGTTGCTCTTGTGTATTGGGTTAACCACTTTAGCACTGCAGCACATCTCATGCTTTGGGTCCAAGCAAATTTGATCCAGAGCCCCCTGAAATGGCTACACCAATTTGCTACACATAGATACATGCTGGGATCATCCCGGATACCCTGGATGTCAGTGGAAAGTGAAGCTGAATATCATGGCTACTAATTAAACCCTTATTTTCTGAGGGGGGATAAATAAGTTTGGTGGTAGGTAGGTGGACCAGCCATAGTAAGATAAGATACCCTAAGAAAACAAGACATGAGCCATTCAGGTTGGTCGCTGACAACCTGGGAGAGGGATCAGATCTAAGATAGAATCCACGCGACAATTATCAAAAGCTAATAGTATACAATATATAACGAAGACAACAAACATATGTCATATGTTCTGAAAATCAATGGTTGGTTCAGATGATTCATTTCCTTTTGAACTGATTCCTTTTAGAAAGGTTGACATTCAAAGATTTTTCGGTGGGGGCCGAGCTCAAGCAACAACTCATTGCCATCGAACAACGAGGCCTTGGTACATTTGTTCCTGTATGCCATTCATCAGGTGCTTTTTTTTAACGGGTCAGGTTTGTTTCAAGGGAGTTTTGGAGTTTTGGGACGGGAATGATGAGGTGAATAAGTTTTGTTTTGGAAGTTCCTGGAGAAACAAAATGTACAAGAAATGTTGGCTGCTGGTTTGAAGGAAGGCTGATTATTGGTGGACTAGGCCACCCATCAACTAAATCACAGGCATCTGTGGTTCAGGATATATACCTGGATCTTCCTTTTGTGTGTAAAATTTGTGCCGAAAGTCACCCAAAAAATCCTCCCCAAAGGCAGAAGTTTTACATATCTTGAAGATCCAGGTACTGTATGGTATTGCTATTAAAATGCCTTTTATTCGGGTTGGGAAATCGCTCGCACACACAGTCTCCATGTGTTGACTGTTGCCATCAACTTCTGACCCTGGTTGTTCTATATACACCATAGTGAGCGTAGATGGCGCAACTCCCAAAAGGTGGCTTAGTAAGGGGGACATGATGAACCAATACATGGGAGTTGTGCCATCTACTTTCCCGGTGGATCCCGGTGGTATATGTACCTCATGAAATTTGAAAGATAGGTATTCTAGAGGCTAGTAGCGTTGATAGCGTTGGCTGGTTTTAGAAATCCGAGGCTAGTAGCATCGGCTACTTCAGAAATCCTGCCCAAAAAGAACTGTTGATGATGGCGGTGATTTCAAATATTTGTTATTTTCACCCCTACTTGGGGAAGATTCCCATTTTGACTCATATTTTTCAGAGGGGTTGGTTCAACCACCAACCAGTGGTTTCATGAGGTTTTCTACCAGGATTTCCCATGGCATTGACGCCTAATCCCCAACGAAAGAAATCCAAAACCCGTCGCAGGAAGCCATCGCCTTTCGCAATGGCGCCTCAACAGAGGCGGGCTGTGGATTTTAGTCGTCAACAAAATAGATGTGGGAAGCAGATGGAAGGATTGAAAAAGGGGAATCTATTTCCCAAATGCTCAATGTCATGTATGGTCTATTTCTATTTACCTACAAAACTGGGTAGTTTAAGGGTAGGTAAATGTGGGTAAATAAACCATACATTGAGTGTTTGGGTTTGGAAGGGACTATTTAGATGGAATGAATATTGTTTAGGGAGACAAAATGTGTTAGGGGAATCGTCATGTAGAAGGAATCTAATAACATTCTTGATCACATGTACGAACAAAAATCTGTGCTGGGGTGTTTTGGATGGAAGCCTTTCGGATTTGGGGCTTGTCTAAAATCACTACCCTAAGAATCATGGGATCTCAAAACTGGTGGGGACTGGAGACTGGAGATCCAATTCCGCCCCCTGTGGAAAAAACACATCCAAACCCCTCAAAAATCGCAGGGTTATCCGTGATTCTTATGGCAATCATAATAGGGAGCGATTATTTAGAAGTAGTTTCCTGGAAACTCAACTCATACAACAATTTTGTGAAGTCTTACAAATCATTCATTGAAGATTTGCTATGAAACATGCCCAAAACAAAAAATCTCGCAGCATGAAAGTTCCAAACACAAACCTTTTTGAGCTGGAAATATAGATTTGACTGGTCTTCAAGTCAGAAAGATGGACGAGTTTCACAAAAACGCCGTTGGGGGACACCGGAAGGTACCATTTTTTTGTTGGTTGAAACTGCCAACTTCCATGTGTTCATATTAGTTGGTTGTTTTGGTTGGGCTATGACAGGAGATGATTCCTGAATCAAATGTGAGATTGTTGCAAGTTGGTGGTTTCAAACATGTTTGATTTTTACTCCTATTTGGGGAAGATTTCCAACTTGACTAATATTTTTGAGATGGGTTGAAACCACCAACCAGTTGTTGTTTTTTCAAGAACAGAACATGTGCCGTACCTATCAGAAGAAGCTATTTAGATCTGACATTAGTCATTTCCGTTCCTTGCGGAATTTACAGCTATAATAAGGGAACCAGTTACCCACTATACCAATCCAGTCCACAGTCCACCCTTTTTGCTTACAGACACGAACAAAAAACCACCTGAGCAAGGAACAAAACCTTCGTTAGGGCAGGGGTATACAGGGGATTATACTACCCGGTTATGTGGGAACTATAATAAGCCAATTATAAGGATTCCGGGATTAAACAACCAGTATTTCATGGAGGTACGTAAGAGGTTCCTTTTTTTCGTGATGTCACATTGACACTCTTGGATGTCCCAGGAAGTTAGTAAATGGGATATAACCCCAATATACCTCATTTATAAGTAGGTTATAACATTTATAACCCATTTACTAACCATTTATTACTTCCTGGACATCCAAGACCCGACCTCGATACCTTCAGGTCCCCGTGCGTATCATCAGTGCGATGATTAACGCCAGTATCGCGGCGCTGGCGGCGTTGATGCCACTTGGAGTCATTTTTCGTTGGCAAAGGATGCATTTGCAGAAGCTTAAGGAAGGAGTTATATAATATGCATAAAAACAATATATATATATATACTTATATATATACACATACTTATATATATATATACTATTTTTATATATAATTTCATTTATATATATATATATTTACATATTATATTTATAAAGTATTTGAAATTATATATATAGCTCATTCTGGAACCAGTTGATGACCCTTGTTTTGATTGGAGGTTGGGCCGGAACTTTTGGAGAGTTCCAAGAGGTTCCAGGTATATACAATGTTTAATGTCAGGGGAGAATGCGTACTGCATCCATTTTTCCCCGGGACTCGAAATCGCTAAGGAACCTCACAGGTAGCAGCACTGCCAGGCAATCTCCGTTCGATTCTGAAGAGGTGGGTGGAAACCCGAGGAAGTTTGGGAAAGGCTTTCGGATCATCCCAGGAATCCCATGATGTCCCCGGTTCCGGTAGTGATCGGATCATTGCTTAGGTTCAATGGATTAGTTATAACCTAGTTGTAAATGGGATATTCCTTGGGGTGAAATAACCCATTTATATACTAACCTTTGATCCTAACTTCCGTCCCGGGACATCCAAGTAGTGGGGGTTAATAACCATGGTGATCGTTGTTGTCCCCTAAGGATTGGGTTGTGGGACTACTTCCAAATGGCAGACCTTCATGGCTTATAATTGGGGGTGATCCTAACCATTTACTAACTGGGATGATCCCCAAGTACACTCCTGGAAACTAACATTTTGGAACCCAGGACCCAGGAAGATTATTTTTTCAGGTTCCATGTTTGTTTTCGGGGAGTATTTTGCAGTATTTGTTCGGGGATAAGACTAGACATCAGATTGATATTATATTGTATAGTACCATTGTTGTTTTTTTTTGTTGTTTTGATGTTATTTCATTGTGACTCTGATGTGTGTTTTTTGTTGTATATGATATCACACTGATGTGATTTTTGTTGTTTTTCATTACCATTGTGAACTTTCCCAAGGGTGGCTGATTTCCAACAGTGATACGTAGTAAAAAATGGTGATTTCGGTGAAAAAAACGAACGGTCCAATTCCAAAATGGGAATATTCTACCGAAGATTCCCACAACAAACCATTTACCCTGTAATGACTCTGTAATCTATAGTAGGAAAACTGTATACCTATAGGCCAGTAGGTGGTTTCGTTTTATTTTGCATTTATATTTTCACCCCTAGTTCTGAGAAACATCCTGTTTTGACAATTAATTTTTCAAAAGGGAGGCTCAACCATCGCAGATATAGATACACATTCTACCAAAAGCTTCATTGGATAAACAGCCGGAAAAACGCAATGCCACTACGCCCCAGGAAATGAGGCCTTTGTAAGGGATGATTAACCACCATTGTCCCTTAAGTAGGCCTTATTACCCTAACAGCTCGCACCTGAACATGGATGTTTGGAATACTAGTTTCCTTTTAGGATGGTCTATTTTCAGGTGCGAACTGTTAGTTTTAGGGAGTGTAATTAGGCCTTATTATATGGTTTACGTTCAAAGGAGGTGGGCATTGGGTGGGGTGGGTACCCTTTGATTCCCATGGTTTGCTGCCAGGCCCCAGGTAAGATCTCCTGTGACTATGACGTCTGCGAGGCGGGGCCCCTTTTTGTTGGAAAGATCTGGGTTGAATGACTTGAATCAACTATAATGGTAAATCGGTGATTTGGGGGCCCGGTGGTTTGGATTGCTGGGATTCCCTTATGAAAGAGAATTGCTACTTAGGGGCACCCCTAGAATTCCAAACCACCGAGCCCCAAACCACCAAAAAACCGCGGATTGAACATTTTGAACCGAAAAGAACAGGTGAGCAATGATCAAAACCGTTGTTGCCTTCCATTTATACTGGTTAGTTCATAGGGATCTTTAATACAATGGCTTTTAAATAACTGGGTAGTATAGTCACACGACCTAACCCCAAAAGGTAGCTGAGGTTTCGGGAAATCCTCTAATTTTGGGAAATTCCAGGTTCAGAACTTTCTTGCGGTTGGTGAAATATTATAATTTGGGAAGATACGAAGCGATTCGAATTCTTATGAAACGAGCCGTTGTTCATTATTGGAGGTGTCATAAGTGTCGTACTGTTGATGGAAGAATTCCTGCACCACCTGGGATGTATAAAACTTTAAAAAAATGGAATATTTACCACATCAGCTGGTTAGCCGGATTTCTGAGCCATCAACCGTACTATCCATTTTTTGGGTTCGTTCTTTGTCATTCCAGAAGCTGATGAGAAACCCTTTGGCACCTTGACAGTTGTGGAACGGTACGAACAACTGTACCATCCTGCCTTTTTATTCGCCCAACAAAAGGACCGGTTTCCTTTCACATTCTTGTATACCATGGGCCCCCGAAACCTACATTTTTAGAGATTTTTATGGTAAATAAACTGGTTTCTAGGTGGCCAAAACCTTTATTTTTATGGTTTTGGGGGCTCATGGTAGATATATACATCATTTCCTTTGCCTTGCCTTGCCTTTTTTTGTTTACATCATTTCCAATTCTTTCCACCGACCTTCCCCAAACAAAAATGCCTGCAACAACACACCGAAAAACCCGGGGAAAACCCGGGACGTGGCCACGACGTTGAAACCTCAGGCAGTGTCACAAGCAATGACCGAGGGAGCACAACTGGTGCCACGCGCACGGGTTGCACAGCTCCAGGTGTGAATCTGACAAGGGGGATGACCTGACCTGGATGAAAGCTGGGACAACTATGGCCATGTTTTGCCTTCCACATCCACCGATCCACCCCCTGCTTATCAGACAAAAAGTAGCGAACATGTTCACTTACTATGGAGGGAACCCAACTAACTCACCTTTTTGAAACAAGCATTTTTTTTGTTTCCACTTTTGCGCTATAGAGGAGATTTGAGATGATTTTGAAGGCATGATTTCCAACGTCAAAGGTCTTCCACTTTCGTGGGAATTTGAGACATCCAACGTTAAACGACGTTAGATTCTTGCAGGTTGAACTCCTGGCAAACAAATCCACACACCAACCGGTATTTTTTGGCAGGATATATATAGGTGTTTCCAAAAATAGGGGTACCCCAAAATGGATGGTGAACATAATGGAAAACCCTATTAAAATGGATGATTTGGGGGGAAAACCCACTATTTTCGGAAACATCCATATGTATATATATATATATACCCAAATGCTCAATGTATGGTATACTTATATACCTAGATCCATTGAGTGTCAAGGATGTATGGTACTACAAGTTGTCATCTTGGTGGCCCTTCTTGCCATCCCCATTTGTGGGTCTGTCCCTTGCTCCAAAGTCTTCCAAAAGCTGTATTTTGTACCGCGTTATTTCCATTCCTACAAAAAAAACAACTCACGAAAAATTCCAGTTTTTTCAGAGCCACAGGTTCCCCACACCCCCCCAAAAAAATAATAAAACGCCTTCAGTCCAGCATCTTCCAAGGGGTTCTGTTTGGATCCAAGGGATGGTGTATGGGCACCCCTTATCATCCATTCAGCACCCTTTGGAAGATCCAGGGTTACTTCAGTTCGACATGTTGTTTTTTCGACCCGTTTTTTTTTACTTCGGGAGGACATTTAACTTCCCGACGGAAAAATCTCGGCTCGCGACTCTCCGTCTCCGCAGGTGGAACGTGGGATCGATTCCTTGAGAACAGATGTTCAAGAGATGTTGCAGGTCAATGGAAAGACGACGAGCTGTGATCAGTGAGTTCACCCTGGTTGGTTGGATTATTTTGGGGGGATGATACGGTTGATGGTTCAGAAATCCGGCCTTCACCAGTTGATATGGTAAAATATCTCATTATTTACAGGGTTCCATACATGTCAGGTGGTGCAGGATTTCTTCCATCAAGAGTATGATTGATAAGATTGATGGTATTTCCAACATTTTTTATTTTCATCCCTACTTGGGGAGATGATCCAATTTGACTAAAAATTTTCAAACGGGTTGAAACCACCAACTAGTTTTGGTGTATGTTATAAAGGGGATTATACTACCCATTTATATAGGGATTATACTAAGTCAATTTAAGGATCCCTTTTTGACTAGCCAGGCTTTCATGGAATGTCACGGCCGGCTTTTGCTCATTGCTCGGATGGTTGGGTAATTGAAACAACACCTTAGATGGCCCCCATTTTTTTGGAGGTTTTTGTAGCTGATAATTAGGGATTGGAAATAATCATTGGTTTTTGAGTACAACAATTATAATTGCCGGCTGATATTTTCAGGTCTAATGAGGAGGTCGGTCTTGTGATTTGTTTTTGGGTGTCTTCGATGGTAAGGTCCCATGATTTCATTCACCCAGAAAGAACGCAGCGGTTCCGACGTGACCGCGTTGGGGTTCGGATTTTTTTTTGGAAGGGCTAAGTCTCCGTGAAGTTGTTGGCGGGGCCGCCACTTTGAACCCTACCTTCCCAGACTTTTCGTCTTGTTTGGGGTTCCAAAAGCTTGACCTTTCCAGGAGTCGCTTTTAATGGATAGACCTCGATGAACAGAAAGAAAAGAAAGACACAGTTTGGCTTTCTTGTGGGCCTGTGAGTGTGTAGTTTCCCTGAAACTAACATATAGGGCTATGTCAGTTTCAGGGAGGGTCGTTTTTTTTTGTAAAGATTGCAGGATGGTGATTTTGACGTCAGCTCGGAAAAGAAACTCTATTCTACCGAGCGAGTGAGCACTGTCTCTTATGCTGCTTGGTGGCACTAGCTGCCATCGGTTTCAGGACATCATTTGGAGAAGTCATCATTTGATTAACTTCTAAGTTTTTCTTGAACTATACTTTGAAACTCTCCTTTACTGTTATCGTTATCCTTTTTTTTGATCTGCAATTGTGTGCACTAGACCATAGTGTTGCTGTTGAAGTCAAATCAAAAGAGAGCTACAAACAGTAGCGCTTTACAATATCATGAAATTGGTGTCTGAGGAATACAATATATTGAAGTTTGAGATCAAAGGAAACAAATATTCCAAAGCGCGATGTTCTTTCTCGTTCCATCCCCAATGATTATAGACCAAAGGGTACCGAATCACTATCGGTGTCTCCCGAACCGATGTCTCGTGACGTCGAAAGATTTTCAACGTCGTGATCGATGGTAGTCTTGCATCCATGTAAGGGGCATTCCCTGGAAGACACCCTGGACATGTGGGTAGCAACCATTGTTTAAACTGCAGCGTTCCCGAACAAACTTACCCTCCAGGGAATTAACATATCCCCCCATATGAAAAGGCATATTTGAGTCGATGATTTTCCAAACTTCCCGTTAAACGTGGGATATATGTTAGTTAGTTCCCTATAGGGGATACAAGGTTTCCCACATAACCCCTTATAGGAAACCAATAATTGAAATTCATCTCGCCAAAACAAAACCCCGAGGTTTGGACCCGAAATGAGAAGACCCTGGAGGACAGTGATTCACGAATGGATGGATGGGGTGCTATAGCTAAAGGAAAAAAAAACAACGCAAGGAAATCGAAACCGGAAAAACACATTCTAAAAAAATGATGGTTTATGTTTATGTTAAAAAAAAGTTATCCAAGAAACAAATCAAGGGGTTTATGTTTTTGTGACGAGTTTTTTTTCCTTGATTTGGTCGCCGGTGAACAGGTTCTTTTTGTGTTCTGTTTGTTCGATTTTCAGGGTTGTACAACCCTTTTCCACAGAAGCATGAGTATAGTGATACAGGACACAAATTATTGACAGATTCAACAGGCCTCGAAAATCGGAGCCTTAAATCATTCTTGTGTTGGTTCCTAAAGTGCCAATGTGCTTGGGTTCCATATTTGTTTTTTTTTGGTTGTAGGAAGATGTACTTGCCTTGTAACTAGCTACTCGTACAGCAGCTAGTTTCAATGATCATCCAAACCCATACCATCCATGTATGGTATATTTACTTATATTTACCCCAAAAAACAACCAAATGTAGGTAAATATACCATCCATGGATGGTATGGGAAATGCACTCGACTGGATATAGCAAGTAACTCCCGGATTGTCAAGTTGAGACCTCGGCCCTGATGTTTGTTGAGCGAAAGGAGATGTTTTCCCAAGTGCTGAAGCAAAAAGATGCAAAAGGGACATAGATGACACGTATTTTCATAAGGCAACCATACGGAAGTATCAACATTTCGGCCATACATTCCTGATGTTTATCTTGTGAATATCAAGTTATATATCATAGTTCAATCACAATCGTTGCACAGCTGCTGTCATTGATGTGTCAATCAGAACCTATTCAATACACGCCCAACGACTTCACTCTTCCCTCCAACAAAACAACGATATATAAGTTACCACGTTCCCGTCCCAGTAACAGTGGCAAGTAAAGGTTTACAAAGATCCCCTAATAAAAATGTAATTCTTTGGGTGGTGACTGTTACTGAGATTGGACTAGGGGAAGCATCTCAATAAAGTTCAATATATTTTGTTAAGATATATACTTAGGTTAGTAAGTAAATTCAATAAGTTGTCAAATCAACATCAACAACAATCCAAATTATCCAAATTCAAATATTTTCCAGGAGCGGCGATGTCTTTTGGTGACCACCACCCGTTTTCGTCTCTTTTTCCTGGGTTTTGATGAAGATGCCACATCTATGCCAAGCAAATCGGATTCTCGCCTGGGGAAACAATCGTAGAAAACCTGGGCGCTGAAAATTGCCAATTGGAGGCGTCCATGACAGATCCATGGGACGAAGGATGTAATGTGCCGACAGTTTTAGTTGATTTTGTTGGGTAAATTAGTTGGTGAAATGTACCAGTTCTGTGGGATTCTATGGCAAATAAACGATGGATTCAAAGAATTGAATTATCTATATATACGGCGTATCAATTTTCGAGATTGACGAGTGAGCAAATCGCCTCATATAGTCCACCATGATTTTTTGTTCAGAGGTTTCTACGATGCAGGGCTTGGGAAGGTTGGGGTTGTCGAACACATCTGGACCAAGGATTATCAACGATCAACAAAAAACAACGTGATTTCGGCTTGGGGTACTAGAAGTCAAGCAAAGAGATGTTGTTCCAACATTTTTGATCCTTTTTGTGTATTACCCATATAGGATCCATGTATGGCATATTTACCTAGGTTTGGTTGATTTTTGAGGTAAATGTAGATGAATATACCATACACAGATCCTATGGGTTATATCAACTAGGACAATCTCCCTTTCACGTGATTCACGTGTTGCATTACTTAAACAAAAAGTCATTTCCTTGCGTTCAACCATGAAAAAATGTGCCTTTCTGTCTTCCTGTGTTTTTAGTGTTTGATGTCACAAGTTTACCCTATGGGACTGTTCCCAGGAGGGTATTGATCGGCACAGCAATACTGTTGATGGTTCAGAAATCCAAACAACCACCTGGGATGGTGCTAAAACCCCTATAAAGGATGGGATAAACTACCAACCTCAACTGGTGAACGCCGGATTTCTGAACCATCAACAGTAGCATGCCAAGGATATGTATTTGCTTTCCAACGTTCGCGATATGCGTCTCTCGGACCACAGAAGTTGCGCTGGTGGAAAGGGCTTTCTTGGATGCTACTGCCAAATTGAAACACACAGGAAATGTAATGGGAACTTCCCCGAAATTGGTAGAAGCACCGATGTTTTACGTACAATTTCGCTGTGGTGCCAAAAGACTAGGGGTATCAGTTCTGGTACATTGCAGGATCGCAATTTGTTTTTTGAGTCCAATTATGTCCTTTTCGTGCAAAAAAAGTGAGACCCTTTTGAAACCTTTTGTTTTATGTTGAAGTCATCACAATTAACAGAAAAAACATCAGGGAGTTTGACCATATAAAAAAGGATGAGTTACAGTATATGTCAATGCTCATTTTGGTAGGGATGATGACCAAACCAAGAGACCTAAAAATTCCATAAAATCCTCGGAAGCCCAGGATCTATTCACCGTGCGGTGTTTTCAACCAGGACAAATTGAAACGTCGTGAAGTGGGGGGACGAAAGGAAGCTCTTGGATGAAGGGAACACTTTCCGAAGATTCCATCAATTGAAAGAAACAATTACCCTCCAGGGAATTAACATATCCCACCTGGGGAAAAGGAAAATTATCTTCAAAATGCCATTTTTGGAGGATATGTTAATTCCCTGGAGGGTACACCCCTGAAATCCAACATATAGATACCAAAAATGATGGTTCGGAAAATGCATGTCCTTTCAACCAAGGCGATTTTGGGTATCTATGTCAGATTTCACGGGGGGGTAGGAGCGGCCTGAACTTGAAAAAACATCACATTGGTTGGTAGTTGGGGGATGCTACCTTTAATGGCAACCAGAAATCCGGCAAACTCACTAGTTGAGGTTGGTAGTTTATCCTATTTTTTTTCTACATCTTTTTGCTAATGTCCGGTATTTTTGTCCATCAACAGTATGATGGGCCGGGTGATGTGATAAGAAATTCAATTGATTCAGTTTGCTTCGGTGCTTCAAGATGAGACCATTGACCCCTGAAAGTCTTGGGAATTGCAACTTTTTGGAGATTTGTTCAATCCAAAGTGGGGCACCACCACCACCACAACAGCAACACCGGGTGGTGGCAACTCAAAGATTTTTTATTTTCACCCCGAAAATTGGGGAAGATGAACCCATTTTGACTAATATTTTTCAAAGGGGTTGAAACCACCAACTAGAACAACAACAGCAGGAACAACAAGAAGAAGAAGAACAACAACAATTTTCCCCAAAAAACCCTGTCACAAAATCAAAACACCTGCCCTTCCATACCCGGATACTCTCTATGACTTCCTAAAGGATCCGTCAATTTCTATGCCTTTTGTGGGACATCGATGCGAATGTTGGTATGGAGATGATTATCTTTGAAAGCACCTCAAGAAGAAGATACTTTCAAGAGGCGCCAGCAGCGTCAATGGCGATGGTCGTCAGTTTATTACCTACTCCCCGTACCCGGTACCCCTGACAATAGAGAGCTAGTTCCAGTTAATACCATGTTACACAAATCTCATGATGTTTACAATTGTTTAACTGGAACTAATCAAGTCAAATAATCAAGATTTACAAAAAACATCCAGATAAATAGCCAAGTTTAAGTTTTAAGTGGGGGGTTGCCAAAATGTGGGTGAAAATATCCGTTCATTTTTTTTTGATGAAAGGGATCCGTTTTTCAACCTTCATGGATTCCACTGTGAACCTAAATATCACATTTTTTTATCCAAGGAAAGTGCATCTGAACCAAACCTCCATGTGTTTGGTTTCTTTAAACAAATCCAGGGTGTATCATCAATGCCATGAACAAGAATGAGTTGTAATATAGTCCCCTCCTTTCCCAGTGTAGGATATTTGATCGTCGCCTGGGAAGGTAAGTAGATCTTACACCCCTGAAGTTTAACATGGTTCACTTGAAAATCAAGCCGTGAAAAAGGAGATTCCGAACTTGGAAATCATGATTTTCAGTTTGTTAAACTTTGGGGGTGTACCGTACGGTGTACCCATTTTGATATTCAACTAGATGTAGGTAATTTTTCATCATACATGGATCCTGTCAGCTTTATTATGTAGAACCGCCACCTTCACAGCATCATAGGGAAAATGGTGAGGGCCCCTTAATCAACCCCATATACACCTTATATCAACTGGGTATTTATTGGGTCCCAATCATCATTTAAAGGACAGAGGGGGACCGTGGGCCCCCATCATTATCATTTTCCCTATGAGAGAATAAAAAACAGCTCCAACCCACAGGATCCATGGAACTGGTATATTTACCTACTAATGTACCATAAAAATCAATCATTCATGTACCCTAAGGATCATTGGACCCTCCAACGGAAGGGTTCAAAAACCTGTATGACGCAGGCGTAGGGTCCTCAAAATGACGCCAGTTTTGAGAGGTCAGCATACTTAGGGTAGGTAAATATACCAGATATGATATGGATGCTATGATCATGTTGATGGCTGAAATCCGGCTGACCAGTTGAGGTTGGTAGTTGAAATCCCATTATTTTCACAGTTTTGTACATACCAGGTGGCCGTTTGGGATATGTCTTCCATCAACCGTACCAACCCCAACCTTGCCGCTGTACGCCTGTACGCCCGTTGTACCTGCCGTTGGAAGGCCTTGCGTCGAGTGCCACGAGAGCGCAAAAAACTGACTGGTGAGGATCCGACGGCACCTGTGATCAGGCCGTTTTGGGGGTCGCCCCGAAGGCGGAAAATTAGGTTAAATCCATCATATGCACCCGTGGAGGCCCTGGAGATTAAGATGGAACATGCTGTAATCATGGAGGTTTTGGAAATGTTTGAAAGATAATGTTCCTTTCTAACTGGGTGATTTGTAGGTTCCATGTTAGTCTTCCAGGGTGTAACTTAATAACCCTAGGGATCCTGGCTCACCTTGTCAAAGCATGAGGAAGGGTTGTCCAATCGCCGAAAAAAACTGTTTTTGTTCCATGCTCCCATTCTCAGAAGGTGATTGTTGATGGTTCAGAAATCCGGCCAGCGGCTACCCAGTTGGGGTTGGTAGTTGAAATCCCATGATTTGCAAGGTTTTATACCACCATCCAAACGGTGGTTGGCCCTGGGATTTCTGAACATTCAACAGTAGTTTGGAATTTCACACAACCCTTAAACAGCACCTGAAAATTGATGCGATTCCGGTGGAAGACAAGCCTTTCCTTTGATCCTTTTTGGATTTTGGATATTTTTGCCTATTTTCAGTGGCTTTTGCTCGGTAGTCAAATTGAATCGCTCTACCTGAGGTTGATGTGCTAGTCCAGTTGGTGTTGGCCATGGGATAATATATTACCCTCCGGTAAACTAGCTGGCTGGAAAATCCCCATTTTCAACACAGAATACATCTTCGAAAGGTTCATGTTCCATTTCCATGTTTGTTTACCAGAGGGTAACATGTTTGGGGAAAAAAACCTGTCCATTTCAAGCAAACTCAGCTACTTGATGCTTTCAATCCATTTGCATCCATTTGAAATATAGTCAAATTGGATCATCTCCCTATGAAATGAGTGAAGCGTAGGAGGAAAACGATGGTTATCCTCCAGGGAACGAGGAGACATCTCCCAACCAAATGGGAAAAGGAAAATCATGAGCTCAAAAGTACCAAACAGGGATATGGGACAGTTTTCTTGAGGGTACACCCTGGAAAATTAACATTTTGAACCCAAACACGTGGAGGTTTGGTTCAGATGCTTTTTAATTTTCAATGGGTGATTTTAACACCCCTCCCTGAACGAACAGCGATTTTACCACTGCAAATCGATGGTTGGTGAAGATGCAATTTATTTTTTGGGATTTCGGTCCATTTTCAATGGAAAACTGTTAGTACAGGGGGAGTTTTAGCACCTGCACCTGCAAGAAGAAAGATGATGATGGTCCGGCCTCCAATCATGCAGAAAAAGATGAGATTGAACTGAAAGTATCGATTAATGGTCTTGCCACATGAGCATCAGTTCACCCCAGTTGGTTGGGTTAAGTTATATATGAAATACAAACCAGTTACAGTATATAGGGATTACTAAGCTCCCTGTTAACCAACCAGTATGGAGAGGTGAAATCATACTGTTGATGGCTGAAATCCTGCACCACCTGGAATGTATAAAACCCTGTAAATACTGGGATAAACTACCTATCAACTGGTGCAGGATTTCTTCCATCAACAGTAGGGAGATTTCAGCAGCAGCTCCAGCAGCTCCCAGATGGACTGAGTTAAACACCTAGGTGGTCGTTTCAAATGCTTTTTATATGTTCACCCCGATCCTTGGGGAAATGATCCAATTTGACTTCCGCATATTTTTCAGCTGGGTTGGTGAAAAACCACCACCTAGAAACCCACTTGAGATGAGGGTTTGGCCAAACATCGAGTTGTGAATGTTTCTCTCATCACGGATCGTCACGGTAGCTCCTATTTGTGGCATATCTTGGTTACTTGATAACATAGTCTCATTACGACTTAATTATACATATGACATAACATGCCATTTACCTTGGTGGCAATTCGGATATATGATGTCTTATATGAATCCCATACCATTCGTGTATGTTATAGTTATCTATATTCGGTTGTTTTTAGTGGAAAAATGTGACAAATGTGGGTAAATATACCATCCATGGATGCTATGGTGATAGTAATACATCCATCTTTTCCCACAACAAGCCTACTCTTTGGGCTCTTTGGGTATCAAGTAGAAATTGCAGATGTCCTGTGGATTTGGGGTAGATTTCGACCGATCGGCCCGCAGGCGGAATGCCAAGGGCATCACTGGTTCTGTGAAGGGTATTTGGGAAGTGGGCATTAATCCTGAGACGACGCTTGGGTCCTCGCGCAAATCTGTGTCGTCACCGCGGTTCTTTTTCTTTACTCACCTGTTTTTGTGGAATGATTGGAAAAAGTGTCAACCACATCCCAATGGACATTTCTTCATTCGATACATGTGTTTATTCAAAAATGGCTTTTCGCGCGTCATACAGGTTCATTTTGAGGAACCCAATAAACACCCGTGCATCATACAGGTTCAGGGCCCCCTCACAAGGTCCCAGCTGATTCTTAGGGTAGATTCCAGCCACCAACATCACCAACCTCCAAAAAGCCATACCTACTGTTGACTGTTGAGGGTTCAGAAATCCCATTCCCAACCACCTGGGATGGTGCTAAAACCCTTGTAAATAATGGGATAACTACAGTATAACCTACCAACCTCAACTGGGGAGTTGGTCCCGGATTTCTGATACCGTAGCTTTGGAATGGATCCAACAATCCTGAGATGTGAGGAAGCCCCCATGACGCTACGCAGGATATGTTGAACCCGAAGGATCCATGGGACTGGCATATATTCACCTACATGAAAGGTTGATTTTGTATGGTAAATGTAGGTAAATATACCAGTTTGATAAATCCAATGGGGTTGAATAACAGTCACAAGTCTATTGGGATAGTCTGAGGGAAATGGAACATGAATCAGGACGAACACAAAGTTTAGTTTTTATAAGGAAATTCTCCTTCAGGGATATCCAGGTCGCTGAAACGATCGTACTTGACTCAGATCATGTTGCCAAAACAAAAACAGCAAAACATCCTGAATTCACCAATAAAACCCACTCTGTTGTTTTGTGTTGTGAAATTACACACAAAAAGAGAACTTAAACTATACCAAGTGCTAGAGTAGTATTACAGTAGTTTCTAAAGGCTTGGGTTTTTGTTTGTCAAAAACCCATGGTGTTGTTGGTTTTGTCCACAAAAAATCCTCCAATGAATCAGAACCTCCTCCGGTCGAGGATTGCTTCGATCTTAGAGACCTGCCAAGTACGTCGTGGTGGTATTCCATTGGTATCTGAGCATCCGTTGAGAAAATTACGTCGTTGGATGACCAAACAAAAAAGGCGTCAAAAACGCTTGTTTTTGATTCATGCCTGAGAGAGGTACCAAGTAAAAACAAGACTCCGGAAAGACCTATGCAGTGAAGTTGAAAATTCCTCCCACCCAGGATGGCAGTGGCAAATGAAGGTTTAGGTTGGGATTTGTGACCCTAAAAATGTTAAACTGTTTCATGTCATCCTGGTGGTGACGATCCTCGGTGCGGGGTAGATCCAAATTATATATGGAAAATTCATGGAAATTCCTCCCACTTTGTGTTTTATCAATCAGTTTGGTTTTCCAGTTGTACTTTTTTGGATATGACACTGGGTGACGGTGAGTTTTCACAGGTGGGTCCCATTGATGGGGAGACATGTGAAAAAACCGGACCCAAAATCAAGCAAATTCACCAACATATATATATATATATTCCGGGCGAATCAAAACCCTGGGAACTATAGGCTGAATAATCCATTCACTTTTCCGAAGGGAACCCTACTGCCCTACTGTTGATGGAAATAGTTGGGTACACCAACGTTCAAGATTAGTAGGGGTTCTTTTTGGATGAGACAAGATTGATTTATGGAGTTGCAAGTGTCCAACTTCAATTCCTGGGAAGAGGGAAGAGTCTTGACTATGCCTTGTCCCTTAATTTTCGGATGTCCAAGATCAATAGTGCTCAAGGGCTGAGTTTGTGCAGCAGGATGAAAACTGCCAACAGATTGTTTGAGGTGATTGATGCCTATCATTTCATAGATCCAACCAATAATGACATCAGTCCATAGACCCAACCGATCATATTCTATGTGTTATATATTGTTGACGCTATCCTTTGATATTTGTTTCTGTCCTCATATCCAACCATCTTGCTACGAAATAAACAGCAAAAGGTCTTAAATTTCCATGAAATTCGTTCAGATGAAAGTTCCACTTGTTTTTTTTTCATATGTTCAGGGGCGAAATCGCTGTTACCCTCCCCAAAACCAACATGATACCAACATGTCCCCTGAAAATGGGCCATCCCGAAAGGAAACTAGTCTTACAACCATCAATTTTCAGGGGCTATGTTAGTTTCAGGGAGTGTACTGCAACCTTCTCACTCAAATGCCCTCCCCAAGTGTAACATAGCCCCTGAAAATATACCTTCCCAATAGGAAAGTAGTCTTTCAACCACCATTTTTCAGGGGGCTTTGTTAAACTTCGGGGTGTAACCCCAACCCCCTCTCCCCACTTTCCTTCTCACAGGTCGTTGTGTTTTATCTGAGGTCAGTGTTTCCTTTGTACATACAACGGGCCTTGCGAATATCATGAGCAAACGTTTGTCACTCCTGGTTCTCACAAGATGTAGTCTTACAGTGCCTTAGATGCTGTAGGTTGGGGTGGTGGATGAGATGGGCTTGAACTCCAAAATAAAACGATTGAGAAGGTAATCTGACCCCATTGATGAACACAGGATCCTTTTTGAATTTAAATTTCGCAGATGACATGGGATATTGAATTTCTATGAGACAAGTAATGATATTGTTCGGTTGAAAGATGGGAAGCGATTTGATATGACATGATACTAGTATCAAGAGGTCAGGGACCTTTTTTTTGTACTGAAGCATGATATTCTCGTTGGGCAAACAACCTTGTGTTAGGAGTTTCCATGGTGATGAAGTATAGAAGCATCATATAACGGATGGCTGGAAACGCCTTAAGTGCGAGGTGTTGTGGGTGCCTGAGGGTTGATGATAGATGATGAAGGTTGATTATTGTGACTTCAGGTTTTATTCACTTCAGAAGTTCCTCCATAGACTGATAAGACTAGCCTGCCCTGGTTGTGAACACATGAAAGCTGCCAAAGGGACACCTACCAGGCATCTTCCTTTGTGTTTTTTTTTGTTTAAGATGGTGCACTGGCAACGGACGTCGAATCTCAAACAGACTCAAAAACAGGGGAAAATTATATGAAACGATATGCTATGACAACGACCAGTGATCAACAAATATGACTGAATTTGCTACTCAACTTGAAATCCTTTATCAAAAGAAAACTTGTTTGTTTATTGACGTTTATGTATTTCGCCGTGGGGTTCACACATTTTAACGCAACTTTTCCAGAGGTTCTTTGTGTGACTTGTTGACCCCGTTGACCACAAGAAGCATTGAAAACCCGTTGGCATTGGACTCTTCCGGGCCAACGATATCAGCTCACCCGAAAAAATGGTGATGGTTTACCCAGCGAAAAAATCCCCGAAACATTCAGCTCTAGGATTTTTTCCCGCCATGGGAAGATTGGAGGCCCCTAAGAATCATCCGTTTTTTTAAAGAACAGCCCCCCCAGCTTAGGAAGTCCCATTTCCAGATGCGGAACATTGGGGGTAGAAAAGATTTCCAGATACCCCCCCGAAACATTTAACGAATGTCCCCTGAAAAGAAATCATTTTTAAAAAGGACATGTCATCTTCCAACCATTACTGTAATTTTCAGGAGATACTGTTGATGGAAGAAATCCAAACAACCACCTGGGATGTGTAAAAACCTTGAAAATAGCGGGATAAACGGGATAAACTACCAACCTCAACTGGTGAACACCGGATGTTCGTTAGTTTTTCAAGGGGTGTATCATGGAAAACCTGTTTGCTGAGTTGATTCCATTCCACAGCTTTTGGAGCAAGTTTTGGAGGCCTTTCAGAATTTTTTCCGGGTTGGTGAGTGATTTTCTCATTAGAGAATGGATTGGGGGTGTATGTAACCCCCTGAAAACTAAAAAGAAATTTGCCGGAAAAATCGGTGACCTCAAGTTGGTAGGTTTTATGTCCCCTTAAAACCTAGCATGTCATGTTCGTTGAAAAATAAGGAAAGTTGGAAGACAAGCCTTTCCTTTTGACATTGCCCCTTTTTAGGGGACATTCGCTAGTTTTCAGTGGGTGTAAAAACCTTGGATTTTGAAAAGGCATGGAAGAGTTGAAGTTAAATAATGAAATTGATGAATGAATGGTTTGGGGGGGTTAGAAACCCTTGATTTTTGAAAGGGATTGTGACTTAGGGATAATTAGCTCGTCTGAATTGAATATTTCTACTAGTAACCTCAAGCACCAAGCAAACGCTAAATGCTCAGTAAAGATGGAGGTAACCAGCTGAGGTAACAAAAAAACTCATCTCGCAAATGTTGGCATGAATTCGATTGGGTGGCGCGAAATGACAAAATTAATGATTTGAGAAGACCTGAAGTAAATGTGGGAAGGAAAAAAAGTGATAGGTTTTTGTGAACAGTTAGCGGAACAGAGCATTTATTTGGCAGAACCGGAAGTGTGTTTTTGGTGTTTGTTGCCTGTTAAAACACTACATAGAACATTGGGTTTGTGACCAACTTCCTTCGGGGGGATTGGCCATTCACTGCAAAACATCCCTTCTCGAAGATCATCCCCAGTTTGTAAAGTAGTTATATAAATTTGCAAGCCATTAATTTCGGCCATTTAAGAAAGGAGTCCCACAATCCAAGACAATCCAATCCTTAAAAGACAACAACGATCACCATGGTGCTAGGAACCACGTATTCAACTCTGATCAGGTTTCCGGAAATCCCCGGGCTATTTCAGGGGAAATCTAGGTTGGCGAAGTATATGTGTGGTGTACCCACCACCAGAGTCCGGGGCACGTTTCACTTCAAGATGAAATTCCGAGCGCATGAGAGGTGAAAAATGATTCCATTTGGCCTGCCAGATTTGATTCCTGGAACCCTAAACAACCAGTTTTACATGGATGTTTGGTGAAACAACCATTTCCCAAGTCAAGGTTTGGAATCATCCCAATTGAAACAACCATTAAAAATCTGGTTCTTTAGGGTTCCGGGTTGGAAAAAATCCTCACCAAGTTGTGGCACGTCTTCGGCCTCAACGTAGGCCGAACGATGAACGTTTCTATGATGCGGATGAAAATGTCGACCAGGCCGAAAGCTGGAATTTTGTCGGTGAAGTTAGGATCAAAGATTCGCTAGGTGGTGGTTTCAAATAGTTTTTATATTCACCCCTACTTGGGGAAGATTTCCAATTGACTAGCATTTTTCAGATGGGTTGAAACCACCAACTAGTTAGGATCAGTGGGTTATATACCCCCAGGAAAAAAAAAAACATTTATAATAAGTAGGTGAAATAACCCATCTACTGTTACTAACCATTGATTAGCTAACTTCCTGGAACATCCAAGTGGATTCGGGTCACGGTTGGTTTGTTGGGATGGTTGATGGTTGTTTTTGAAAGGTGCTACTTGGGAGGATCATCCCAGGACTTGGATACGTGGTTAGTAACCATGGTTAGCAAATCCACTAACCTGTGGTTATTCTGCCGAACTTCACGGATTTCATGGCTTATAAATGGAGGGTGATCCTAACCGAACCACTTGCGTGGACCCATCCTGGGATGATCCGAAACTAAGTTGGTGGTTGAGGGTTGGATGATTCCTAGACCTCAAAACGTGCCAAACTTGATTGCTTTCGATGTGGGGGTTGCTTGACATACGGTTGATGGAAGAAATCCTGCACCACCTGAGATGTGATGATCCATCATCATCCTTGGTGGTGCAGGATTTCTTCCATCAACAGTAGTTGCCTGAGTGATCATCATGATCGTGCGATGAGGTCTAAACTTTTCATTGTTTCCCTGTAGGGGGTGATCATGAACCCCAGGGGGTTATATACCCATTATAAGGATTCCCTATTAGAGGTGGGATGAGCTTGTACCCCAATGTAAGGAGTTGATCGACCCTGGCTCATTTGAAATCTGAAACAGGGCCAGGATCCCAAGTATAGTTGACAAATCTTGAATATTATGTAACTTTTTTGGAGCCATTATTTTCCATATCATTGTGGTGACAAACTTAGGGCAAACGTTTTATGACCATATCAATATATAAGTTTGCAATTTTTTGGTCCTTAAAACAATCGCCCTTTTGATCATAACTTAAGCGTTCGTCACCAAGAAGTTGCTTCGTTACTTTGTTTGAAGGGGTGTGACATTCAATGAGGATGCACTTGAGGACAATATGAACATGTTGGTAGCACAAACGTAGGTGGTGGTTTGAAACCTTTTTCGTTTTCACCTAGCTGGTGAGATGCTCCAATTTGACATGCACTCTTTTTGCAAATGGGCTGGTTCAACCGCCAAGTAACAAAAAACGAGATACAGTCGTCGCAAGTAAAATGCTAAAGTTTGAACACCCCAGTTTTTGACCAACAACAAAAACGTTGATCCAATTTTTGGCACCCTAATGGGATCTCAAAACTGGTGGTTTGGACTGTTATACAGAGTCAAATCCCCTCCGTAGGAGGGTCCCATCAACAAACATCTTTTGGATCGAAAAGGCTGCGATGGATACTGATTCCGACGATGATGAGTTGCCACCGTTTAAAGAGATGCTTGGATTGTTTTTATGCGTGACGATGGTGTTGCCATGAGTTTAAATGGGAGTGTTTTTTCTAGATGTTGTCAGTTTGCTCACGGCATCAGCATTACAAAAGGGTAGATATCATAGTACCACCGTCAATTTGTTTGTTTTGCTTTGTTTTATCATTTTTGATTGTTTGTTTTTCTTTTTTTGTTTGTTTGTTGTTGCTTACATTTTCTGAACTATCCATTGCTTCGGCCATAGGAATCTTGTGAAACCTTGTGGTGTGGGGCGGGTTGGAGGCGGCTGGTCGTTTCAGCCATGTCTAAGGGGCCCACGTTTCCTTCCTTGAAATAGCTGGCCTTTGCCTCGGCCAGGTGGGTCAGCACCTTTAGATTCCCATAATGAACCAGCCAATCGTGATGATTGGAGCTCCACAAATTTGGCCTGAGTAGCCATTTTGGGGTGTGCAATGGTGGCTTAAAATTCTCCCAAGTCAAAAAATAACGAGATTTTATAGTAGTATTAGTATTTTTCTCAAGAAACAAATCACATTATTCTTGTTCTTGTTGTTGTTGTTGTTGTTGTTGTTGTTGTTCTTCTTCTTTTTGTCGTCCTCTTGGCACTCTTTGGGGTGTTGTTTTTTTCCCATCAAAATCCCACCCCGTTTGGACGGTGGAGATTTCGACGTTCAGGACGGTGGTCACCACCTCCAACGACACCGAAGAGAAGTTTCAGGCCAGCGGGAGACATACCCATACCACCACAAGAATCAAGCAAATGTAGGTAAAAACTACCATACATGGATGGTAGGGGATATGTTGTATTTAGATCGACTACGGGGTCAGTACACGGCTGTGTTGTTGTATGAAATATGTGGCTTCAAACAAGACTTGTTCACACTGTTCACTTTGTAAAGGACAGTGTTCACACTAGTCACTGTTTTTTTTTGAGAGTGTAATGATCGTAGGAAGCCCTTTGGAAGGGAATATACCCAATACCCACGTGATATAAGGTGTATATGGGGTTGATTATTCAGGGGCCCCAATCCCAACAAACCCACCCCATTTTTCCCTATGAAATGAAGGATTCCAAGGATTGATCCACCGGCCTGGCTGTTGAATCCTTGAAGGCTGCGTGAAGCCATTTTTTGCTAGCAAAAAATTGATCACTTTTCACTTTGGGTACTCCCAAAAAAAAACAGTCATACTGTTGATGGACAAAATCCGGCTAACCAGTTGAGGTTGGTAGTTTATCCCATTATTTACAAGGTTATATACATCCCAGGTGATTGTTTGGATTTTTTCCATCAACAGTAGATCTAATCAGTAGTCCAAAGTTACGTCTTTGTCTTTGAAGGTTGATATAAGTGTGACGTTGCTACATCTATAAGATGCATATTTGTATGACCTAGTTGGTGGTTTCAACCCATTTTGAAAATATGCTCGTCGAATTCGATCATTTCCCCAGGTAGGGGTAAAAATAAAAATATTTGAAACCACCACGTAGTGACAATACTAGCAACACTGAATCTGAAACATACATTTATTATAGCACACAATTGGGTGTTTCCCAGACACAATGGGTGCAATATCCAAGATCCAGAAATTATTTTTATATTATATTTATACTATTTTTACATTATTTCTATATTATTCTTATATATTTTTTATTTTCTTCTTTGAACATTTTGGTTGTCTTCCAAACCTAGCTGTTGGCCGGTAAAAACTAACCACCCATGACAACTCCTCTTTTTTTCTTTAAGGTGTACCTCACATATGGCCTATCCACCCCCATCAGACGGGACCCACCGGACATCGCGATGAAGCGAGGCCTCCAAAGGTCCATTTGACTTTGATGATTTGCAGGGCGTATGGTTTCTAGCAGAGTCCAGTGCCAAGGTGGTGGCGGGGTGGTGTGTTGAAAATTCGCCGATGGTCAGAGAGAGTGAGTATAGTGAGTGGTCCAAACTCGTGGTGGTTGGTGTGAGGTGATGTCACGGTAGAGATAGATAGTGGGAATCGTTACCGGTTTCATGGGAATCTAAGGGGACCCTTTTCTTTGGGGGGAGGGAAACGTGGCATTGGGCTGGGGGAAACCCTGCTACCCTTAGATTCCTGTGAGGTTAGATTTAAAAGTTGAATAGCTTCATGATGGAGTTAACATCTTCAAAGGCTGCCTATGGAAAACTACTACCTGGCAATTCTGTGTGACCTGTTTGGGATGGTGAAAAATTTGACCCTTTCAAAGGCGAATCGCGACCTCCAACTAGGGAATACAAAGGTCACTTTGAATCACCTGGTAGTTGTATGCTTCTTGTGTTGTACCTATGGTTGAGGCCCGAATTTTCCCTACTGAAGTCATAGTCATAGTTTTTGAAGTAGTATCATGTTTTTACAAGCTAGTATGTCCTCAAAAATAGTTCCAACAAAACAATTGAAATTTACCTTTCAAAACCACATATACGCTGAAGTAATGTCATCCAACAGGATTTTTTTCAGATGATCGAAGTCTCAAACGTAAACGCAGGTGCGCTTGCAGTTTTCTTCAATGCTTGAGATCATTTTCACCAGCGATGGTGAACGACAACGCTTTCGTCGGCACTTGGCAACCTGGTTGTTGTTCGATTGGGGTTGTTTTTTTTTTGAATTTGAAGGTCTTCGCCCCATTTTATCCGTGTTTCCCGGGTGATGTAAAAACACTTGGAGGCCCCCCAAAAATGTGTGTATTTATGAATCTGTAAGGTCCAAACATCTCTCAGGTGTTTGGCATGTTTTGTTTGTAAGACTGCCTTAAATCATAGGGAAAATGGTGGTACCCCTGGGATGGTACCCTAGCTGTTAAAAAAATCCCCCTGTTGGAGCCCTTTAAAACCAGGATATACCGTATATAACCAAGAAATACCTACGTGATATATGGTGTATATAAGGTGTATATGGGGGAAACCATCTGGAGGGGCTCCCCACGATTTTCCCTATGATTAATAGAAACAACAAAATCCAAGTTTCTTCCCCATTTCTTCAGCTCCAAATATCCCTAGAAACTTCTGCATAGGAGGGCCCAAATTTAAAACCCAACCAACCATGATACTGATACTGAACGCTTCGCAGCTCGGAGCCAAGTGGGAACTACTTTAAACACCCCAAAATTTACAGCAATTTGAGCGTAGAACGATTGGAAAACACTGCAGAAAAGTTACATCCATGTTTTTATAGGTATTTCCAGTGTTGGAATATTGGAAAATGCAGCCATAATTACACACCAACACATCTCCCTCTGAACAACGGAAGACATCAAACAATTCTCAAAGTTTGACAAAGCTCAGCCGCGACTCGACAGCTTTGCCGGTTTTGCAAATGAATATGGAAACAGGTTGCCAATGACGTCAACTAGGATGCCTGCAATGAGCGCGACCAAATATACCCGGAAAGAATCCTTCGTGATGCCACCAATAATCCAATTGTGACCCTTACATGCTGGGACAACATGATTTTTGTTGGGGGGAATTTTCAGATGTATTAAAAACGTATGGTTTTCCTAAGGCACCGTTTTTGATGCGAAACGGGGTTTTTGGACATCGGGTGAATTGAGACACGTCAACTACTTGTCCGCCTGGTAAGGCCCACATCCTGTCTGAAGAAGCAGCCCCCAAAGCTGGAAAAGCACGACAGGCGGAGTCCGGAAAGGGTGGTCCGGTTTCTGGGGGAAGGTTCTTTTTCAACGGAGTAAACTCGCTGCTTTTTTTTCTTAAACAGGAAAATTTGCCAAACAACCCCATCCTACCCCATCCTCACCACCATAAGGGGAATGATTTGGTGGCTCTTAGCCCAGCATTGAGCACGATGTGTTGGTACCCTGGAAAAAGGCATGAAAAAGGCGCTTGATGAATCCTGATGTAGAAACCCAGCACGGATTTTGATTTAGCGTACAAAGCAACTTTCAACCAGTACTACTGTTGATGGAAGAAATCCTGCACCACCTGGGATGTATAAAACCCTATAAACAATATATAAACAATGGGATATTTTCCATATCAACTGGTGCAGGATCTCCTCCATCAAACGTATCTTGTTCTTCATCCAGTATTCTTTTTGGAATATTCTCTATCTTATCTTTCTGGCAATTCCCGAAGATGATGTTTAGTGATTGTTACTCCCTAAGATTCCCAACCCTTCCCAACCTCATTTAGAGTTCCAATCCCTTTCATAGGATACCCAGGAAAAAAGTCCTGAAATCATATAAACTACACTTTGTTCCCTCAAGGACTCGTTGTTGTTTGTTTTTTTTGTTTTGTCTGTTTTGTTTTGTTTGGTTTGGTTTTGTTTGTTTGTTTGTTCGTTCGTTCGTTTGTTTGTTTGTTGGTTTGTTTGTTTGTTTGTTTGTTTGTTTGTTTGTTGTGGTTGTTGTTCTTGTTCTTGTTCTTGTTGTTGTTGTTGTTGTTGTTGTTGTTGTTGTTGTTGTTCTTGTTCTTGTTGTTGTTGTTGTTGTTGTTGTTGTTGTTGTTGTTGTTGTTGTTGTTGTTGTTGTTGTTGTTGTTGTTGTTGTTGTTGTTGTTGTTTCTTTTGGCATGTCATTTTGAGAAGTTGATAAACGGACTTGTCACTTTGTGATATTAGATGAACTCCCTTTGAGGGTCCATCATCATCATCATCATCATCATCATCATCATGATCATCATCATTCATCCACCTCTTGACCAGGCGTGGGCGGTTGTACCAACAGATCAACAGGATTTGAAGACCATTCAAAAAGAAACCAAGGAACAAAGCATCAAGGCGCGCTTTGATGTTGAACATGTCAATTTGAAAATCATTTTCTAGGTGGTGGTTTCAAACATTTTTTATTTTCATCCCTACTTGGGGAGATGATCCAATTTGACGAGCATATTTTTCAAATGGGTTGGTTCAACCACCAACTAGTTTTGGTTTATATGGATTTTTTGCATAGTTGGATGGTTGGAATCAAGCCATCGTGCTGCAAAAGCTTCAAAGGTGACTTATATACCGTGACTTACCAATGAGACCGAGGGATCCAACTTGATGCTGACATGAGCAATGAAAAAATGGGCCCCTGGTTGTTACGGGTTATATAGGGGATGAAATCCTACCCGGTTATATAGGGATTATAATAAACCAATATAAATCAATATAAGGATCCCTATGAACCAACCAGTATATAGGGATTATAATTAACCAACCAATGTTAATTTTACTTAGCTAAACTCCTGGTGGTTTACCAGGAGCTTTACACATTTGGACACAGAGAGTTACCCATATCTATGCAAAGCTTTTGAAAACACCTGTGTTGACTCGATTTTGGAGCTACCACTTTATGGGTTTATTGAAACAAGACTCAGACATATTTCATGTATAGATATATATATATATATCCCATAGGATCCAAGTGACAGGAATATTTACCTATATATTTACCATAAAAATCCAACGATTCATGTAGGTAAATAAACCATACATGGATCCTATGGGTATACATACCATGAGGCCCTAAAACCATGAACAAATGAAGGTTTTGGATGGTTTTGGCCCACCTAAACAGCAGGTTTTTTACAATAAAAACCTCTAAACATGTTTTTTTTAGGCACATTGTATATATATAAATACCCTCCAGGAAATTAACATATCCCACCTGGGGAAAAGGAAAATCATCTTCAAAATGGACTTTTCAGGGGATATGTTAGTTCCCAGGAGGGTATACATTTTTTAATACAAAATTGTGTGAAAAACCCATTGACCTTTGAAGGATTCATCCTCTCCAACCATGCATCGGCACGGCCAGATGACGCGACCCACCCAAATGGCTTTGATGGGTAGCTGAGCAGCTTCTGAAGAGACTCGTTCGATGGCTTGGAAAACAGGGGAAAAATGGTAAGACACTGAGATTCGTTTCTGTTAACACTTCTGTTGTTTCTTTCGTGATGTCATTCTTTTTGTTTCGGCGATTTTTGCCATTTTCAATACATTGCCCCATGGTCACTTGTCATCTCAGTTGGCTGGGCAAAGTCTCGGTCAAACGCCGATGTGATGTGCCCAAAAAATCATGTGATGATAATGAATATTCCATGTTTTTTAAAGCTACCCCATTCCTATTGATGCCAGTGCATCAACTATTTGTTGTTTATTTCATACATTTGCTTGGGACTTGGGACTCTTTTTAAATTCTTTTGAATCATCACTTTACCCCGCACAAATGTCAGGACAGGGAGATTCACCCACAAATGATATGGTTCATCCGCAAAGTTCTTCCAACAAAACCTGTGGAAACCGTTAGTAGATGGCGCCGTTGCGCGCAGTTCGTTCTTTGTTCGATTTCACCCATCCGTTCAAACAACGGCGGAGAACAAACCGCTGCCGTGTTTGGACTCGTAGTTAGGCGTGGACCGAAGCGCACCGGTTCCACGCCAGCTCTATGCAACCCAAAGTGGCTGAAAAATGGCGATCAAATATCATGCCATGGTCTATCCCAAACAATCCGTGTAATTATGGTAGATGTACCTACATCTGGTTTATTTTTATGGTAAATGTAGGGTATATAGATAGATGGGTAAATAATTATACCTTACATTGATGCACCAAAACTAACATGAAAACCCCAGGTGAAATGAGGCCCACCTTTCACACTGCCAACAAGGATGGCGGATTTATCTTCTGACCCCGACATTTCTGTAGGATGAATTGGTTTTTGGTGTAACCCCTACTATTGATGGTTCAGAAATCCGGTGTTCACCAGTTGAGGTGAGTAGTTGAAATCCCATTATTTCCAAGGGTTTCAGCACCATCCAAACGGTGCTTGGCTTTGGGATTTCTGAAGATTTTCAGGACAAGGATACATCAACAAGAAGAGATAGCAAACAGACAGTCAAGAGATGGAAGATCTCAATGGATGTAAGGTGGCCTACAATACCCCTACATACAAATAGCACCTACACCCAGATGCTCCATGGGATGGGAATATTTACCCAGCCATTTCCCCTTGTTCATGTGACTATTTTCCACCTGATGTATATAGTGTATATATATATATATTAGGTAAATAATTCATACATGGAGCATTTGGGTGTATGCTATTTTATTTCCACTAGTCGAAAGCTGCTGATTGTTTATTGACATGTTTTTTCTTGCTCAAGCTGAAAAAAAATCGGCGTTCAGAAGAACACCATTCAAGTCACGGCCTATGGCTAGTCAAGAGGATGAAGTCGAAAGATATGATATGTGGATTACTGTAATTGTCAAAAGATATTACAGATCAATCAATGGCCCTAGGTTCTAGCGAATGTATAGAATAATATTCTTTTTGGAACTACCACTAGGTGGATTCTTCCTGAAAACGTATTCAGGTTTCAATTCAGTGTTGGATGATTGGAAGATGTGCGCGTGTGTTTTTGTCTTTCAGGTTTTTCTGCCACCTGGGATGCATTCAGATGGAACATAAATCTTGACTCATCATGATGTTGATCCCATCACGCAACAACCTTTTTAGGGGGGAGCTGTCAAACTTCGGGGGTTGTATTCTTTGTGGCCAAACAACTACAGAGAGAGAGAGAGAGAGAGAGAGAGAGAGAGAGAGAGAGAGTATGAATGCCATCCATCATCCGGACATTATTATCATCCACCAGAATGCATCCATCCACTAAAAACAACGTCTAACACCAGATGAGTTGCTAACCAAAATAATTATCTAGATTAAACCAACCCCCAGAATGGAATACATTCACATCTGGTATTAGACGTTTTTATGGAGGCCTGATGGCTGCCAATCTCCCTCCCCTTCATCTAGAATCTACCCTGATTAAACCAACCCCCAAAATACCCTCAGTGAATCAATCCATTTTACTCGGCCATGAGCTATCGAGCGCCGCCGAATGTTCCGTTGGACAGCCCCAGAGGGGAAGGGCGTTTTTCGTCCCGGGGATGGACACACGGAGACACTTTTTAATCCTAGGGAGAAAAAGCAAATGGGTTGTTTTGTTTGGTCATGTTTGGGGGTAGGTTAGACTTTGTATATGTCCAACCCAGCTTAACTTATATGTAAATATATATATATATACACTGTTATATTTAACCGTTTAAAAAAAGATGCTTTGTGTTTTTGTTGTGTTTGTACCGGAGGACAGGGTTGTACAAGTTGTACCAGGAATCTTTTTTATGTAGGATGTTTTTCTTGACACTCTCTGGAAGACTCTGGAAGGAACATGGCCAAACGGGAGCCTTTGTTTGTTTCAAGTGGATCAAGCTGGTGGAAGAATGACCCCAAGTTCTATGTCCAAAACGTTGCCCCTGAAAAACATTCATGGGATCTCAAAACGAATGGAGACTTAAACAAGTAAGAATTTTCAGTTGCTATGTCTATGTGGTTAAGTTTGAGGAACGTTGACCAACAAAAAATGGATTTGGAAGTCAGCAGAAAGGCGAATGTCATGTATGGTATATTCACCTGTATTTACCTTAAAAATCAACCAAATTTATCCAAATGTACGTAAATATATGTAAATATACCACGTCGAATTCCTGTTGCCGCGAAGGTGGCCTTTTTTCTCGATGTTTCGAGTCCGACTCCGAAGGCGTGACGTTTTTGTTGGTTGGTTGGAGGATGGGGAGGCTTTCCACACTTAGGATACGGTGGTTAGTTCCCCCCCCAAGTTTAAAACACTAAGAATAACTTGGATCTACTCGGAGGATCCTCCCACTCATTTTTGCTCTAAAAATTCCAATCATAGTTGAGTTTACAAGCTTTAATCATACCATGGAACATCATTGTTTGCATAAAGAGTTGGCAACAGGTCTGCAGTTTCGCTCCTAAAAATCTCTACGTAGAAATGCCATGGTTTGAAATCCGCAGCACTTGGCTGTTCATGGAGCCATCCTCAACAAAAAGACTGCAACAATTTGGTGCAAAGCAATGTTTTTTCTTCATGGACCAGGCTATGAAGATGATGACAGTGATGAAGACATCTCGTTTTGGGCCTCAAGAAAATCGATCGACCTCCGGTCTCCCTTGGTTGCCTCATGTGGAGCCTCAATTCCCCTGACTTGGTGCAATGATGACAGTATCCAATCCAAGCCCAGTATACTGACCACTGGGAAAACAACATGGAAAAAAAGCCGTAATACAGTTGAAGGATGTCGAAGAATACTTTTTTCTTATTGTGGAAATTATCATTTGTCCATCATGTTTTTTTTTTCAAATGCTTGCAAATCGACCACACATGTTTATGTAAAGTGTCTCAGATGGTATTATTCAACATTGAATTTTCCCACCCTAAGGATCATTGGACCCTCAAAACTGGCTATTTTGAGGACCCTACCCCTTCTATACAGGTTCAAACCCTTCCATTGGAGGGTCCAAGATCCTTAGGGCAAGTTTTTCTGTGAGACCAAATGATAGTTGAAATTCGGACAATGAATTGCACCAAAGGTTGGGACATTTTGGTCCCACTCGCTGTTCTCAATGAGGGGTTCTTCAGGGTTTCGTCGTTGTTCGCCGAAAATTTTAGAAGTTCTTTTAAGCAAATAATAAACGCGAATTTGTATCACCCTAAGGATCGGAAGGACCCTCCAATGGAAGGGGCCCTGAACCTGTATAGCAGGGGTGTTTAGGTCCTCAAAATGACGCCAGTTTTGAGGGTCCAATGATCCTTAGGGCACCAAAAATCATCAAATCATCTTTGGAAACGTCATGTCGCCCGAGATGATACAGTACCCAACCGGAGATTAACAACTCGCCTCTGAAAAATGGTGGTTGGAAGATGATCCTTTCCTATTAGGGAAGCTAACTTTTCCGGGACCAAACTCGCTGTTAAACCTCGGGAAGGTACTGGTTGTCAAGATCCCCAAAAGTTTGACGGCTCGATTCGGGGTCCGTTCATCTGAAACGACGGACTGTTCGACTTTTTATTTTGCTGTTTGACAGCGGCGCAGTTTCCCAGGTTCTTCAGCAAACTTTGGAGGAGATACAATGGGAAACAGGGAGAAGATGAGAATGCTTCAATTTGAAGAATTACCTCAACAAAAAAATATATTTTGGTGGTACAAAATGGGATACCGGGATACCTTAATGATCACATACCTTAAGCATCCTATACCATGGGGGGGTTCTCAACATGAGGTGTACTCTTCCGAGCCACACAAACTCAAAGCAATGATGTGATCATTGTGAGAGTCCAGGGCTACTGATGCATGTAATCTTCACTATCCACTTGCTGTTAGTGGGTTTAGGGTTTAGGGTTTATGTGGAAATTCCAAACCACATGTGACTGCAGCACATATATGTTCATAATCTTCCTGCTTAATATAAGCAGCTATCTCATGATAGATAAACTTCGTACTTTGATATCCGACAATAAAATCATAGAAACTCCAAGACCTAGATTCAGTCAATGGAGTTTAGGCGTTGGATACCACCACCAGTTCTTGATAAGAAGCATAGTCTACAAAGAGTGTTTAGAGCAAAGGTCCCGAAATTTGATCCCAAATTTGTTCCCTTAGAAAAATGTTTTGTCGTCCCAAATTTCCTTGAAATTAGGAACGTAATCCACCAATGAAAGTGTGAAAGGTGATCTAAAGCCCATTCATCATGATTTAGGCCACAAGTGACCAGAGCATATGGTTTGCCCGTTTTTAGTGAAGTTTGAGTGCTCCATTTGGAGGACAATATCAATTGGAAATTGATATTGAAGCATGGTAGTTGTGAGATTGTATCTTCAGATTTCATGCCAAACATCTTCAGAAAGTTGAGCATTTGATACCGTAATATTGGTTTTAACCATAGTGTAATGAAATCACTTGATTTCATTTGGAGCTTTTGATCTAGACATCGTTTTTGGACGATATCAAGATATGTAAGAGCTTTCCATAGATGGAAACATATGGACGTCATTCCACAGTCCTATAGGCCTTGTTTTAAGAGATCTTGCTATTCAAAAGTGAATTGGTGCATCCTTCGGTTATTTCAAAAACCCTTAATTGACCAAAAGTAGAATCAGTTTGTTGCCAAATCCGGGTTTTTGATTTCAGAGTTCGTTTTTCCCAGTGACCGTAGATTGTGAAAATCATATCACCTGAAGCTGATACTTGGTAGAAATTTTGCTGATGAAAGCAGTTCTTGTTTGGTGGAGTATCTCAACAATCCACGGAGATTCTGCAGAGAAAATTCACAATGTCCAAAATCTACCGATAGCAGATTTTGATCCATACGGTTTGTGAAGGAAAGATTGATTCGTGACCAGATAGGAACTTGATAGTATCACAGGGTTGTTTGCCTTGAAGAGTGCTCATCAGAAATGTATTCACATTCCATTTTCGTCAGATATCCACCGTTTTCCGATTTCTTCAGATTGCATCTTAAAATCGAAAAAGGTCGTTTGAATCATTTGGGAAATGATCGATAGCAACAGAGAATGGGTTGTGGTAATCTACCACAGTGTTTGTGAGCAGGAAGGTCCGTAGCAAACTAACATCCAAGGTTTTCAGGAAAGTTTCATTGAACAACGCTTGGAAGTGAGTTTTGGTTTTGGCCGAAGTTTCGTCCAAATACTTCAGTGAAAAAACAGTGGCTTGCATTCGGGACTTGGGAAAGAAAGGCCACAACGGCCAAATCAATTTGGCCGACATGGCTTGGTTGAACACGTGACAATTGAGTGAACGGAGTTTTGTTTGGAAGGCAGTTTTTCACCAACATTTTGGAGAAGAGTTTTCACCAACAATTTGGAGAAGTTTTTGGAGATGGTTTTACACCAATGTTTGAATTCAAGAATTCGTTTCACTTTTCGGAATTCATGTTTTACTTCAGAGGTTGAATCCAACAAGTTGAATTCATCTTAGATACGTTTCACGAAGTCACGGTTTGTGTTCTCACGAGTTGATTTTAATCCAAAGATCACGGCGGCTACTTCAAGAAGTTTTTGGCCTGGAGTGATCTTTTTAATTCGGTGTTTTGCCAACACGTTTGGCTCAAGAACGTTTCGTGAAAGGTTTTGTTGGCGTTGCAACAAAACCAACAAGTCAAGGTTTTGCACAGTAAGAAGTGTCCGTATCTCATTGGAAAGAAGTAACACTTCCACGGTACTTTGAGTTACATCTTTGATCGCAAGTTGTTTTTCCAAAGGAGTTCCAGGAGAGAAGACACTGTCCGAACGAACGCTGAGACACTTCAACTAAGAAAGTGAAAAGAAAGAATAAGGAGTAAGGAATATAAAAGATATAAGAGATTAAGGTATATAACTTTAAGAGTTTGAACTTAAGCTTGTAGTCTTCGTGTCCTTCGTCCCTTTGTTGTTGTGCGTGTTCTCGCCAGGGTTTGTTTGTTGAAGTCACTGCGATCGGATGCAATCCTGGCTTCTCGAGTGGCCAACGCAGAGGCTACTTGCCAGGAATACTATGAAGCTGGTGAAGTTTCCCCGGCTGATGGTTGTGAGGTCCCAGATGCAGCTGCAGAGGAGCAGGCAGAGATGCCTCTGGACTCTCCGGTCTTGGAAGAGGCTGCAGAGAATGAAGTCTTGGAAGAGGCTGCAGAAGATGAAGCTGCACCTGTACCTCATGAAGGTGATGTTCGGGAAGCTGCTGAGCCGGCAGTGGAAAGGCCGACAGAAGCTGCTGAACCGGCAGTGGAAAGGCCGACTGATGGCCTGATTCGGTTTGTGATCCAGCCGAAGGCAAAGCCGAAGATGCAAGCTCAATGGCCTACGGTTTTTGGAAAGCCGTCTTGGGTCACGTTGCCGCGTCCTTGAATTTAGAAGTGCATCATGTATAGATTCTGATGCAAATCCGTGTGATGTAAGATACGAAATGGCTGCAGGAGTCTAAAAGGAGCCTCAATGCGTCTAGTTGCGGATTTCTGCATGTCTTGGAAGTGTTTTCTTTTTGGTTTAACAACTTGTTAGTGTCAGTATCTCAAATTCAGGTTGGATGTCTTGCAATAAGTTGAAAACTTGTTGGATGAGTGCTGTGTCGGTTGTTGAACTTGAAGTGTTTTGTGAAAAATCTCACTTACTTGTTTTTATCCGTACATGTCGTCGGTTCGATGATACGTCCGCACCTTAAAGTGAGCTTTGAGTTGCAAGATTTGCAGTCTTGGATTGATTGCACAACTGTTTTCTGTCTTGGTGGCTTGCATGTGTCTCAAGCTAGTTTTTCGAAGGCGATACGGTTTGGCCTTAGCTCTTTGACTGTTTTTGGAGCCATGGGTGATGGAAACGCTCCAGTGTGGGACAATCCTAAGGGTCAACTGCCAGGCACTGGCATTCCAACTGGGATTGGCAGTGGCTTGCATGGTTTTGCCCACACAAAACGCACAGCAGCTACAGTCGAGCGCAATGAGGATGTTGCTAGTTCAGCAGCAGCACCCTCGGGACCCATGGAAGCCGATGCTGCAAGTGAAAGTCAAACAGCGTTGGACAGCAATGTGGCTCAGGTGACGATGGACAAGTGGTGTGACATTGCACTACGGTACGAGGTTCAAGCCGTCCGGGGGTGTGAAAAAATGATAACTGCGGCTGCTGTGTAAATGTGACATGTACACATATCTCTTGATATCTTGTGTCGTGGTCCATGTTGCCGAGTATCATCAATACGTCTTGCACCCGTACCTGGACGGATTTCATGTGAAGTGGAAATGATGGTCCTTTCACGTTTTCCTGAAATTTTGTGATTTTTCATCGTTTTGGGATGTTGTTTGACGCCGTGTGCTATCTCCACTTGGTGAACGAGATGGTCAACCTTAAAGGTTTGGATCTCAGAGTTTGAATCAAGATTTCTGAGTTACCGATCATTTGTGGCATTTTCGTTGTTGATCAGATCTTGAAACTTGATGAGTTGATTTGTCAAGCTTGTTTTCCTTACTTTGCATTGTTGAGTACAAATTGTATCTGTTACAACGGGTGTGGTGTACTGTGTGACCATTAGATGCCTGATCCTCAGAGTCTGTGAAGTTTGCAACGGTTTGGAACAGTGTTGCAACAAACATCAATTGTACAATGTTTGAGCGTCATGCTTGGCTGTGACTTGTACATCAACCTCATTCATGTTCTAGTGTCTTTGGTTTGCGCTAGAAGCATTTGACGCGTAATCCGGATGATTGGTACCAAAGTTTTGTGACGATTTGTTTTGAGACAACTTTGAACTTTGTGTTTTGTGCATTTCATTTAACGACAGCGTTGAGATGTGCATTTCAGTTGTTTCGCCACTGAATTAGTTTGGTTGCTGCATTGTTGTACTTTGCGGTACGTTGTTGTATTATGAGCCCAATACGCAACTACAGTCCTTAGTGGATTGGTCTTTTGAAGTTTTCCATGTTGTGCCAAGCTTTGAGGTTGCAAACTCAGTGTTTGTCAATTTTGGTGCATTCATGTTTTTTGAGTCAACGCAACGTTCTTTTACACGTTATCGTTGAATGGTGTTTTTGTTTCCTGTGACGTTTGGAAGTGTCAAGGTCTAAGGTTCACCAAAATCACTTGTTACTTTACGTTTCAACGGAAACACCTGTGCTTTCAGTTTTCTTGAGCTGAAGTTTGGCTTAGTTTTTGGTGTTTGCTGTTTGTTTTCAGTTTAAACCAACAAACCTCGAAGGACAGTCTAGAGACCGTGTGTTTCAAGTTTGTCTTTGCAAGTACCATGCCAAGAGGGCATAGGTGAACACTCCGTGCTTTGCTGGCTCAAGGCAAAAAGTGGTGCGTTCAAAGTGAAAGATTTAAACTTGAAGAGTTTGAACTTTTAGCCTTTTGTGGGCTATACGCACTTAGGGTTTAGAAACTTACACAGTTTAGGGTTTAGGGTTTAGATGGGGATACATTGAATCCCATCTCTACTTGAAACCCAACAGTTGGTTGATTGATAGATGTAGGGGATTAGGACAGATTGGACTGCCCATTTGTTCCACATATGTTATATAAAGGTTTTGAACCGTACTACATACACCACCTGGAAAGTAGATGGCGCAACCCCCATGTATTGGTTTATCATGGCCCCTTACTAATCCACTTTTTGGGGGTTGCGCCATCTACTTTTATAATACGGTGTAACTACTACATAACATATTATATAATATAGCGCTTCACTATAGGAAATCGGAATTTCTTCAACCATTATATGATTGGATGCTTTCATTTTTCTCGTAGCTCCCTGAAAATGGAGACTCTATATTCAGTTATCCAATCTTTGTCTTCAGCACTAAACCCTAGAGCTCTAACAGTATCAAACAAGATCTATAATTATATTTATCACCACGAAGGCAACCCAAAACCTTTCTGTCTATTTATGTCACAATATCATCCTCTTTGTATACACACTCCTGGAAACTGCACCTTTGAAGATGATTTTCCTTTTGGCCAGGTGGGATATGTGATCGTTCCTTGAAGAATATATATATATATATACATAGAGAGAGAGAGATTCATAGGGAATATGGTGGTGCCTTTGGGATGGTACCCTTAACGATCAACCCTATATACACCTTCTATAGTGGCTATTTATTGGGTCTCAATCCCCTTTTAAAGGGCTCCTTGGGGGTTAAACAGCTAGGGTACCATCTCAAGGGTACCATCATTTTCCTATGATACTGTTGATGGAAGAAATCCTGCACCACCACCCTGTAAATAATGGGATAACCTACCTATCAGCTGATGCAGGATTTCTTCCATCAACAGTACATGTATATATATATATAGTATATATAAATAGTATATATAGATAGTATATATATAGTATATATATATAACATGTCTATCACATGTTCAAGACTTCTAGCAGGTTTTCCAATGGAACTTTACAGGAGCAGCTCTGGAAGGGAGCTCCCATCACCCAGTCGAAGGGTAGCAGATCAGGTGAAGGCGTGTACTCCCAGGTGCGGTAGGGTAGGGAATGAAGGTACTAGGGGGTTATTAGGTCAATTTTTAGGTGGAACATGCTCAAGTCACCAAATGGGAGAAAAAGTTGTTTCCATCGTTTTGAAACAGAAAAGAATCTACGTAGGTGGTTTCATTTTTTTGAATGTTCACCACCATCCCTGGGGAAATGATCCAATTTTGACGAGCATGTTTTTTCAAGCGGGTTGGTTCAACCACCAACTTGGTTAGCTTTCTATAAGATCCTTTGTGTAGATTCCATTATGTTTATATTTTATTGCATAGTACATTATCGTGTATTCTATGATATTTGTTTTGCGGCAACATCAAAATTTGTATCTTATTTTTTCCTGTGTAAAAACCGTATATATATATATCCCATACCATCCATGTATGGTATATTTACCTACATTTGGTTGATTTTTATGGTAAATGTAGGGAAATATACCATACATGGATTGTTTGGGTATATATATACATGGGTTCCAGTCTTATGGCAGCATGAACACATATTATCAGACCTTTAGTAGTGGTGTTGTCGTTTGTGGAGGGAATCCAGCCAAGAAAGACCTAAAGAGATCAGATTTAAGAGGTATATTTTGCACGGATCAAAGAGAGTTTCACTCCCTGAAACTAACACAGCCCCTGAAAATAGGCAATCCCAAAAAGAAAGTGGTCTCCCAACCATCCATTTTCTGGGCTATGTTAGTTTGACTCTTTGAGGGAGGGTAAGCGACCTTAACTTAAGCAAGAAGGAATCTATACTGTATTAGGCAGGGGAGCGAGAAATATCGCCCAAAGGCTGGTTGGCTCAAAAAAGATGACCACCTATCAATAGACGTATTGTCAATTTATCACCTATTATTTTTTTTCGTAAATATATACGGTACCATATACATATCTACATTTGGGTGGTGGTTTCAAAAGTTTTTGCTTTTACCCCGATTTGTTGGGAAAACGATCCAATTCGACGTGCAAAATTTTTCAAACGGCTTGGTGAAAAACCACCAACTAGATATATATTCCCTGGAAGTCCAGTCGACCAAACAAAGTGTTTGGTCTTTGGGATGATTCAGGTAAAGGATTCCCTACTACTAATGGGCAAAGTCTTGTCGACTTGGACTTCCTGGGTATTCCACTATTATTTTCATAATTTTTTGTTTCATCGGATTGAGATTCATTTTTTTGGAAGTTGCTCAGATGGTGGGATTTTTTACGGACACGACACATTGAAAGTTGAGAAACATCCTGGTTGCATGACTTGGTTTTCGTGGTGATTTGTACCTGGGGTGAGGATCAGTAATATTGAACCTTGGAAGACAAAATTGAAGTAATTGAAGGAGTTACTGTAGTAGTAAGCATGCTAGTCAAGCATGTCACTTGCCCTAATAATCCGTGCATGGTGTATGTGTGTGTGTGTGTGTTGCCCAATTCTGTTGTTTACCCAACAAAGGAATCAATGCACTCACATTGCTATAACATCCTGTGGTCCTGTGACAACATCTGATCTGGATTTTTTTACGATTTCTATTCTCACACATGTGGCCCCATAGCCCATGTGGCCAATGCTTGCCAAATGGTTTGAAAGCACTAGCCAAGACTATCTCCACATTTTCTCGAAAAAGGGTGACTTAGGTTTAGATTTCCGTAGCTTTTGTTGGTAGATGTTGATGGTATACTCAGGAACCTTTCTGAATAAATCGCTCCACTACAAAACGGCGAACCAGCAACCATACCATTGGTTGAAGATATCACTCAATACTTTGTTGCTGTTGCCGCTCCTAACTTTTCCGTCTTTCCTGTAGAGAAATAGATCTATAAATCATCTTGAGTGAAAACTCCCAGCATTTTTGGGGTTCAGGCGACGTCCTGTCTTGTCCCGTGGCGCTCCCAAAGCTTGTGCTGCGGCACTGGTGCTGATGGTGGGGAGCCTTGGAGTCCATCATCCAAGTTAGTAAGTCCCCTAAGTAGCCAACCTTGGCTACTTAGAAATGGGGGGGGTCAGTGATCCCGGGATCCCTAACTTACGTCACGTAAACGTGACCCACCATGTTGAAAGGGATGATTTTCCTCTGAAACACACCGTTTGGTAAGGTCCTTTCGAAAGTCCGCAGGGAGTTTCATCTTTGCAAGTCGAAGGTTTTTTTTGATTTTTTTGGATTTCATGTTGTAGGACCTTCGGGAATTTGCAACACATTCCGAAAAAGTAGAAATGGAATATAGACCTATAACCAGTCATGTGTTAAATATTTAACAAAGATACAAACATGGAGTTCCCATACAACAGTCAATGATCCTCCAACAATCTACTGCCTCTACTATTCAATTGTCAGGGTTTCATGGGATAGGAGATGATAGCTCGAGATCACGCAAAGGGAATCAGAGATTTGTGTCTCTGTTGGCAAGCACCATGCATGGCGACCTCTATCATGAATCCTTTGAAACATCTCATAATATCTTTTTTTTGAGTTGCAACTCACCAAAAAAAAACTGGGCAACTTATAGGACCCCGGACCCCCAGATGTAGCAAAAAGTAAGGGAATCCTCCCAACATGCCAGAAACATTCAGGTTCAGGAATTTATAGTAATTTGTTCATAGGTATATAGAGAATATGTTCCAGCATTTTGGGTTTGAAGTTTCCTATCCTCTTTGATTAGACCAACTTGGTCAAATAAACAGGATGAGTTCTTCCCATCCAATGCTACCTAACATGGTGGTGAACCACTCCCGAAGTTTGACTTCGCTCGCCATACCAAAGTTTTCCTTCCCAAAAGGAAAGGATTGTCTTCCAATCAGCTATGTATTCTTTGGTTTTTCTGTTAAACTTCGGGGTGTAAAAAATCAAGCAACCACTTGAGTGTTGTTTCCTTTGAAATGGTTTCTGATTCCGCCTCCCTTGGAATCGACCGGTGAATAGCACCTACACGACAGTCACCTTTGATCATTCAACGGTAGCTAACACCAATGAGTTTGCCCAAGTCCGTCATTTTTACAACTCATTTTAATGATACGTGGTGTATGTTTTTACATAGTTCCTCTAGATCCCCCCCCAACACCGTGGTCTCAAAAAAAAACATCCAGGAAACAACAGCAACAACAACAACAACAATAATAACAACAACAACAACAACAACAACAAGAAGAAAAAAACACACGCCTCCCAACAAATATAGCATCCGGCAACAATTCCTTCAGGGTATCACCTCCTTTGCCGCGATTTCCTTTGCGCAGAAGAGTCAAATTTCACAGCTGGGAGCCCATGGATGGTTGGGACACAGGTTTCAGGGTGATGGTAAGGTTTATCCCTAAGGATCTTGGACCCTCCAATGGAAGGGTTTGAGCCTGTATAGAAGGGGTAGGGTCCTCAAAATAGCCAGTCTTGAGGGTCCAATGATCCTTGGGGATATATATATAGAGATTTCTTTACAATTCTTTACATATATACATTTATAAAGTATATAGGTTAATTTTCAGGATGTAAGTATATTTATATTTATATATTACCAATGTCTGTATATATAATATATATATATATCCAAAAAAACGCCACTGCAGTTAAAAGCCGGGCGTTCTACAAAGAACATGTTGTTTCATATATTTGTCTTGGTGGCAAGGAATTAGAGAACGTCGAAACCCGGGCTTTCCCATGGTTCCCCACAGACATAAAGAGGGAGAATAGAACATGAGACATTTGCGCAGGTTTTGTCGTCCCCTTTTTGTAGAGGAGTAGCTACTTATAGAAAAACGCGGTGCAATTAAAAGACGGGCTTTCGACAAGGATGTTTTTTTTCTATAACTGTGTCTCAAAACCGTAAGTCCCAAAACCCACCTCCAAAATACCCACCCCAAGTTTTCTGGTTTTGATGTAAGTACATATACCAGTTTCATGGATGTCTCTGAGGATCTGATTTTATTTTTTCTCCATGTGTTTCGACAAAAACACCCTCCCGAAATCTAACATGACAATGGAACATCTACCATTTGAGTCGATGTATTTCCTATTGAAAACGGTGATTTTCCTGTCATGTTAGTTTTCAGGGGTGTAGCTTGTCACGTCCAAGTCTGTGGCATCACTTGTATAAGTAGCACAATCATCCAATCCAAACACCTTTGAACTGCGCTGAAGCCATCACAAGTTGATCACAACTCGACTTACCTATGGTTGAGAAAATGTTTAACAAAAAACACCAAACTCATGGGGTTTCTCAACAGAAATTTCCACCTTCAATCATAAACAAAGGGATACTTTCCACAGGGTTTTGGTTCTAAAATCGGTAATGTTGACTACAATGAGTCACGTGAAGGTAACAGACGGGGATAAAACATCATCCGCAAATAGATTCAGATACCCTCCCTGAAACTAACATGGCACCTGAAAATAATTCCTGGAAAAGGAGATTCCTAACCATCATTTTTATGTGCTATGTTAGTTTCAGGGAGTGTACCAATTTATTTCAACTTATAATTTCCATGCACACCAGGTATATTCACGTTGCAGTGTACATGTCAAATTCATACTATACATATATATACACACTTTTCCTACGTTGAGAATTATAATGCCTTTTTTATAGGCTTTTCTGTGTGCTACTTGGAACTTATATAATTCCAGTACCAGACACATCTTCCCTACAGAATTCCACGTGGTGCTTTTTCTCAGGTCTGCGAAAGATCAACGTCCAGTGGGCATGACAGCCAGATGCTGAGATGGGGAGTTGGGGGGGGAAGTGTTGGGAAGATCAACACCTTGGTGTTTCCCAAAAAAAATAGGGGTTTTTCCCCCCAAATCATCCATGGATTAATAAGGTTTTTTTTATTTTCACCATCCATTTTGGGGGTACCACTATTTTTGGAAATATCCTTATGCTACTTTGCCTAGTCTTTTTTTGTTGGGAGACCTTTGCCTGACTCAGAGTGAGTCGTTTGGATTTTCAGAGGGGAACGCCCCTGAAAATGGTAAGCTTCCCATACTATTCCATACTATTCCCATACCACTCCCATAAGAAGCCCTAAAGCTTTCCCATAAGGGGGTCCCATTGGGTTGGGAGTTTGTGGCATCATCATTGACAGAGACTTACAGGGTTTTAATCACAGTTTATCTCAAAACTCTCAAGCAATTCGCCAAGAGGTCCATGCTCATGTTTAGTTCTCTAGTTTATGTGGCGTGCTGCCAAATGTTTCCATAATTTCTTCGGCTTTCAGTAGGAACTTGTTTCTTGGTTGCCCAAACAGGCAGCTTGTATTTGGATGTACTTGGTATTTGGTATACACATGGAATGTAATATACATGTTGATGCTTCAGAAATCCGGCGTTCACATTCACCAGTTGTGGGAACGGGATTTGAAATCCCATTATTTACAAAGGTTTCAGCACCACCCAACACGGTGGTTGTTTTCCATAATGAAGCCCTCTGGAAAAATGGGTTTTTTTTCCATACTAGATGTCTGAAACCATCAACTACGTATGGTGGCACGTCTCCAAGGTCGGTGGTTAAAAGGTCAAGGTTTTCAGGTCGGTGGGTCCCTTCGGTTCGAATCATCCAAACGAAAAGATGTCATGCAAAAACATGGGCCGGGGGGGAAAACTAGTGATACTTGGATGTCCCTGCAAGTTAGTATCTAAATGGTTAGGATCAGTGGGTTATAACCCCAATATACGCCCATTGAAAAGTAGGTTATAAGTTATAACCCATGTACTAACCATTTACTAATGACTTCCTGGGACATCCATGTAAATCAAGGTTGCAGATTTGTCCCCACAAAACATTTTCGGAAACTATCCGGTACCAAGCTGGATTAAAATATTGGTGAAACCAGGATTTGGCGGCTTGATTCAGGGCCAAATCTACAACCCTGTAAATGGTCTGAAATAACTTTAATAAGTAGGGTGAAATAACCCAAGTGAAATAAGAACCTTGGACCCTCCAATGGAAGGGGCCCTGAACCTGTATGACGCAGGGGTGTTTAGGTCCTCAAAATGACGCCAGGCCTTTGAGGGTCCAATGATCCTTAGGGCAAGTGAAATAACCTGGGCCGGCCCACCTTGTGGGTTGGATTCCGGTTTTTTTGCAAGGGACCCTGAAGATCTCCAAAGTAGTTTGAAAGAGGCGTTCCCAATAAAAGAACATGGAAAAACGCTGATGTCCCAGACATTTCTTGTGCACATATGTTTACATCATTTTTGCATGGATGATGTGGAAAAAGCATGCATGTTGCGTGGCTTTTTTTGGTGACTTTCAAAAGGCCTTGTTCTCATTGCCTTTTGATGCATGTTTGCAGGAACCCACTGGTTTTCTAGGTGGTGGTTTCAAATATTGTTTATGTTCACCCCTATTTGGGGAAGAACTTCAATTTTACGAATTTTTCAGATGGGCTGAAACCACCAACCAGCTTTTTGAAAGGTCTTGGTCTTGTGCCTGAAAATTGCCTCTTGCGCATTTTTGTTGTACCCTAACTGGCTATTTTGAGGACCCTACCCCTTCTATACAGGTTCAAACCCTTCCATTGGAGGGTCCAAGATCCTTAGGGTGAAACTTTTGAGGCCAGAGAAGTCGTGGCCAGTGAGCAGTTATTGTCCACTGCGTCTCGGGCTATGCTTAAGACCCTGAAGCAAGAGGATCCGTGGGCAAGGGGGAGGATCCGTTCGGACGGATGTCCCGTTGGAAGTTAGGATCAATGGTTAGGATCAGTGGGTTATAACCCCCACATACCCCATTTAAAAGTAGGTGAAATAACCCATTGATCCTAACCATTTACTAACATCCTGGGACATCCAAGTTCTGGCCATATTTTCTTTCGCACTGATTTTGTTTCAGCTTCGTAGCTTTGTGTGGAGGAGACCTGGGAGGCTTCATTACGCGCAATACCAGAGGCTCAAATAGAACTTGCCCAGTGGCCCAAGTGGTGAACATGCTTGGGAAAAATGCTGCAAACATGTGGTTGTTGTGGTGGGTTCTCATGGTTTTGGTTTCCGGTTGTTGTTTTTTCCAGTCATTTCAATGGCGTTGATGTTTCAATTTGGCAAGTCAAGATGATCAAATGTCAAAAATAGGACGGTCATGTCCAGGGTTTCTCAGTGTTGAGAAGTTTCTCTCATATTTTTTCACCCCCAGTTGGCCAACGGCCATTGTTTTGGGGGATGCTTATTTGTGTCGTGTGTGTTTTTGATAGAATCTGATAGAATTGATTGAACACATTCTAGGTGGTGGCAACTCATTTTTTGTTTTTCACCCCAAACTTTGGGGAAGATGAACCCATTTGACGAACATATTTTTGATGGGTTGCTGAACAACCACCAAGCAGCATTTGTTTACAACACAAATGATTGCCATGGGCCTATTGGCAAATCCTTTTTTGTATTTTTCCGGCCGTGAACCTTCATGAAGAGTCTTCGTTTGTGTTTTTTTTGAAGAATGTATCCCATAGGATCCAGTGGCACGATTGTATATTTTCCTACATTTACCCTAAATTTACATTAGACAAATGTAGGTAGATATACAAAATGTTTTGTTCCTATGGGTATGCCAATAGTTGGCTTGTTACGGTAGCGGGTTTTACGTTAATCCATTCATCAATCCTGCTTTTTGTTTGCACTTCTTGGATCGTTTCCGTCCCAAGACCAAAGGTTAGCGGATGACCAAGAGCGTTTCTGACAGATTTGCACGATGAGACTTCAGTCTACACATTCATTATTATTGATATATATATATATATACTGATATTATTATTACTATTATACTTTCATTATTATTAGGTAATATACTAATGACTAATTATTGATCATACTGGTTTCTTAGCATTTTTTTTGAGATTTTGGGCTGTACCGAGCCCCCCAAGCGAGCCATGAGGTAGAGCAAATGGTCAAAGATGCCTTTGCCAACATCAGTATCTGGGTTTTGATCAAAGCAGCCGAAACTCTGCCCACCAAACATAAAGTGTGACAGAGATATGTGACGAATATGATCATCGATTGATCATCCATCGGTCCTTTGGTTGCTATAAAGGATTCCTCAATTTACAAGGGGCCCCTACTAGCTATGAATGGAGTCATAACCCCAATAGAAGTTGGCCTTATCAACGGGTAACTGGGGTTATTTCACCCCTACAATGTTGGAGTTATACGCCCCCACTTACAAACTCAATTCGGGGCACACCTTGAAGGAGACTTGTTCGGACATTTTGATGATTGTTACAGAAAGACAACCTCCTCTTTTTTGGCTATCAGTCCTTTCCCATAGAATCCATGGGACTATGGTATATTTACCTACATTTGGCTTTGGTAAAAAAAACCGTAGATGGATCCTGTGGGTTTTGAAACATGATTCGGCTGTATGCTGTATAATGTATCCAACGATATTGTCGAAGGAAGTTTAGAAGTCTAACTTCCGACAATATGCAGAGTTGAAAAGCAGAGTCGAGGTGTCAAGCAGAGTAGAGATGTCAAGTCAGCAGAAAGAAGATCAACCCGCGTGTAGAGTCACTAGAAAGAAGGTACATGCGCGAAAAATGTTAGGGACGTCGCGAATCGCTGTGTTTTCTCAATGATTCGTGGTTCCTGATGTTCGAAAAGTAGCCTCGCTAAAGCGGCGGGTGCGGAGGTCGCTGCTGAGCAGAGCTATGAAAAATGGCACGCCGCTGTGGCGCGAAGCACATTTCTACGTGAAAATGTACAAAACACCGCAGCGTCGTAGCACTTTTTGAAGTTCCGATGTTGAAAAATGGCACGCCGCTGTGGCGCGAAGCACATTTGCAAGTGAAAATGCAAAAAAACTGACGGTCTCGGAGCCATTTTTGAAGTTCCGATGTTGAAAAATGGCACGCGGCTGTGGCGCTAAGCACATTTGCAAGTCAAAATGCACAAAGCACCACATTGGCGGAGCCATTTTGGAAGTTCCGATGTTCCAAAATGCAACGCGCCACAGCAAGTCAAAATGCACAAAACACCACATTGGCGGAGCCATTTTGGAAGTTCCGATGTTCCAAAATGCCACGCGGCTGTGGCGGGAAGCACATTTGCAAGGCAAAATGCACAAAACACCACATTGGCGGAGCCATTTTGGAAGTTCCGATGTTCCAAAATGCCACGCGGCTGTGGCGCGAAGCATATTTGTAAGTCAAAATGTGGAAAACACCACACTCTCGGGCCACTTTTTGTAGTTCCGATGTCCAAAAATGGCACGCCGCTCTGGGGCGAAGCACATTTGCAAGGCAAAATGTACAAAACACCTGCGTTTTGCAGCATTTCGCGAGGTTTCTAACTGACGAACTAACTGACTAACCAACTAACTAAATAACTAACTAACTAACTAACTAACTAACTAAATAACTGAAAAACTAACTAACTAACTAACTAACTAACTAATTAACTAACTAACCAACTAACTAACTAACTAACTAACTAAGTAACTAACTAACTAACTAACTAACTAACTAAGTAACTAACTAACTAACTAACTAACTAACTAACAATTTCGTCAGCTAACTAACTAACTGACTGACTGACTAACTAACTAACTACCTAATCAACTAACTAACTAACTAACTAACTAACTAACTAACTAGCAAACTAACTAACTAACTAACTAACTAACTCACTAAGTAACTAACTAACTAACTAACTAACTCACTAATTAACTAACCAACTAACTAACTCACTCACTAACAAACAATGTAACAAACTAATTAACTAACTAGCTAACTAACTACTAACTAGCTAGCTAGCTAGCTAACTAACTAACTAACTAACTAATTAACTAACTAACCAACTAACTAACTCACTCACACGAACTAACTAGCTAACTAACTAACTAACTAGCTAACTAACTAACTAGCTAACTCACTAACTAACTAGCCAGTTAGTCAGTTAATCAGTTAGACAGTTCGGCAGTTAGTCAGATCCATCAATGTTTTCGCTTTGTCATCCGTGATTCAGAACAACCAATCCCTCCTATACGTTTCCTATTCTTGAAACTTCCGCCACCGCCTCGTGCGGCTCTACTGGTGTGCAAGATATCGGTGTGGATAGTGATGTGTTGTTAAGGATGGTACTTCAAGGCTCGAAGTTCCGAAAAAGCCATCCACGAATTTCACATCTTTCAACTACTGAGCGGCGTGTCAAAGCTCTCGGAATTTTTGTATGATCCATCCTAAATGAAAGAACTGTTTGGGATTTGTTTTGTTGGTGTTTTTTTTGTTTTACCAAAAGTACCATAGGAAATCAGTAGGTGGTGGTTTCAAAAAAAACATATCCTCACCCCTATTTGGGAAAGATGAACCCATTTTGACTAATATTTTTTCAGATGGGTAGAAACCACCAACCAGATAAATTATATTAGACTCACTAGACTCAACTCATCCACTTTTGCCACACAACAAAAATCAATCATTTGAATACTACAAATGGGTGTCTCCAAAAATAGGGGTACCCCAAAATGGATGGTTTATAATGGAAAGTCCTATTAAAATTGATGATTTGGGGGTATCCCTATTTTTGGAAACACCCAAACGGTTAGAAAAATACACGCCACCTAACAGTTTTGTTGATTTGAATGGAGCCACCAAGATGGATTTAGTCAAAACATCATCTATTGCTACGATAGTATAGGGATATACTGTAATATGTATGACATAATAGTATATTATAGTATGTAAATATACGTATATGTATATATACTATATGTGGAATATTTGTGATCTAGTAACTTAGTAGGATGTGTATACATTTTTTTCCATGGACTACAGTAGTACATATAAATCTGTGTGTGGGGCCCACCATGCAACGGTAACCATCTTGATCCACATTGGAAGTCTTGCGAGGCATTGCGCTGCAAAAAACAAAAATGGCGGAGGACGGTAGAAGTACTAGCCTCCTCGTAGGAACTAACATATCAGATCTCAAGACACTTTTGAAGATGATGTTTTGGGTGGCGGTTTCAAATATTTTTTATGTTCACCCCTATTTGGGGAAGATTCCCATTTTGACTAATATTTTTCAAATGGGTTGAAACCACCAACTAGTGTTCCTTTTCCCAAGGTGGGATATGTTAGCTTCCTGGAGGGTATTGCTGTCTTTCAGCTGAACAGTACAGAACATTATTTTTTTTATTGTTGCCCATACCATCTAATTAGATTATCCAATTATCCACTGCATATATTCAGCTGACACTAATGAGTCATATTGTTATTGTTTATTTGTAGTTTCAATCTTGGTGGTAATTTTTGGCATACGATCTTTATCAGAAATATACAAATATATATTGGATGTATATGTTCATTTTTTTACTTCACATCTTGCAAAATTCAACTAATGGTTAGTTGGTGGTTTGGGGCCCGGTGGTTTGGATTCCTGGGATCCCCTTATAAAAGGGAGTGTTACTTAGGGGTACCCGTAGAATCCCAAACCACCCGGCCCCAAACCACCAATTAATCATTCGCTGAAAAAAAATGTGTCAGTGAGTTCAACTCCGTTTCTCAAAAAAACGCCAACCTATCGATTTTCCCTCACCCCTGTGATATTGGGGGAAGCGATGTCAGGTCGCCAGGGATTTTCATGTATTTTTCACTACTACATGATGAGCGTTTTAGAACCCCAGAATCCTCAAAATCACAGGGTAGTTTAGGACGTTCATTTCTACAAGGTGGGTGATTTAATAGTTTATCCCATTATTTACAATGTTTTAGCACCATCCAAACGGTGGTTGGCCATGGGATTTCTTAAGAATTGCCAGGAGTTGGATTCCTTCTCCTTGACCGAAGGCCAATTAGAAGCGATGTTGAGTTACTTGACGGCTTGTGACTGATGGACATGCGGGAAGCACCTACCATGGGCCCCTACACTACACTTTTAGAGGTTATTATGGTAAACAACCCTGGTTTTTAGGTGGCCAAAACCTATATATTTTCCTGCTTCCGGGTGCTCATGATATATGAAACAACGGATGAAAACATGGGGATGGAGTTGGTGGGAGTGAGTTTTTGTTGGGATGGTTGGATGATGTATAAGTTAGGGAGCAATATACCATATCTAGGCAATTTATAACGAACTTTCCCGTCGAGTAGTCACCCCAAAAGGTAGTGAATAGAAAGGGAATCATAACTCACAAAGGCCGAAACATTCAGGGTAAGGATTTATAATAACTTGCCCAGGACCATATCTAGGTGTTGGTTTCAAATATTTTCTATTTTGTGTCAGTGCTGCGCTGACTCAGCGGGTCGGAGCAGAGCGTGAAAGTGTGAAATATATTTTCTTTTCACTCCTAGCTGAGGAGATGATCCAATTTGACTAATATTTTTCACATGGGTGGAAACCACCAACCAGATATTGATGTATCATATTCATGATCGATCTTCATTTTTTTACGTGCCTTTTATCCTTTGGTGTTGCAAGTAGAGCTTCGATTTTCCTCTTCATAGAAAGATATACCGAGGGAAATCCACTAATTTGTAGGAAACATGGTGATCGGCCATATTAGCTTACAGGAGGGTAACCCGCACTCATGGCACAGAGGGTTTGTTCCAAATTCCTTGAAGCTCCTGAAAAACCCTACCTACCCCATCGGTAGATAGGTAAATCCTTTCCCAAAGGTATGACTTCCCTGTTGATTTTGAAGAACTCCTTTCAAACATGTCCCAAGTTGACACAAAAATAAAACATCAATATGTAAAATCGGAACCCACCTAAACATAAAGATATTCTCCATGTCACTTCTGATTTCGTTATGGTTTTGATTTTTTTGTGTTTGTGTCATCAATGTTGGGGTTTAAACTTCAAAAAAAAACTCCAACAAATCTCACCTTACAAGAAAGATCTGGGGCAGTTTTTGTTCACCTTCCAAAGCTGATCACTGATACTGCTGCCACTTGGTAAATCCGGTGATCCTAAGTCCCCGAATAATCGGGTTGTTGGACCCCTTCCAAATGGCCGAACTTCATGGCTTATAAATGGGGTTTAACAACCACTTCCTAACTGGGATCATCTGCCAAGTACAGCCATTTGCCACCCAGATGGATTTGTTCCAACATTCATTTAAAAAAAACTTGCCCCCTTCGTTGTTCGTTCTTTTTGGCAGGGTTTTGGGCAACTGATTGAACTTTAATACCCTTGAAGATGTAAGGCTATCAACAGTTTCTACTCCTGGAGGTTGATTTTGCTAAATCTTTGATACATGGTAGCATGCATGATTTTTTGTTTTGTGATGTGGAATCTTGAGATGATGTCCATCAACCGCAGAAGGTAGAAAAAATAAGAATCAACATGATGTTTGTTGAATCAAGTTGTGATACTGGATAGATGAAGTTTGCTTTTTGTTTCTCTTTCATCATATGGTATCAAAAACAGCCATTTCAATACCAACTTGAGTATCCTTAGAAAACTAACAGACCAACTCATGGTTTGTTACATCCGAAGTATCACTCCAACTTAAGCGACCGCCGAGATACCATTGAGCATATGGCTGATCCAAGGGTGCAAGAGATAGGCGTGTCCCATTTCGTGGTTCCTGAAGGGTTATAGTACGTTACACCAATGGACGATTTGGTGGAAGTTGACGGAGGTTGGATACATGTTGATGATTTATGTTGATTTGATGATGTCCGACTAAGCCAAGGAGGCGAAGCTTTTTTTCACGTTTTTGGGATTACATATTTAGATTATTTATTCGGAAAAAAATATGACATTTGATGTCATGGCCCAAAATGTCTCAGGTCATCATGGGGAATTTTTTGTTGACATTGTTTTTTTTTGGGGGGTGGCAAGTTGGGCAAGTTCCAAAGAAAGTTTATGGCCAATCTATGCGGCATAAGTGTTCTAAATCTTTGTCATCATTTGGAGTTGAGGCATATGATTGTGCTTGATTGTTTCAAATGGGTTGTATAAAGATTTTTTTTTTCTGAGTGTTATTTATTGTGAAACTTGGTGAAACCGTGCGTGCTGATCATCCACATTGTTTTGGCCATCGGGCCAAGAAGTGTAGGTGAAATGTAGCCACTTCCATTTCTCTAATGCAGCAGTATAAACAAAAATGCAATGGTTTGTTGATTTATTTCTTACCCAATGACTTGCTTTATCCAAAGGCCCTTACATCACTTACACAAAAGATACAATTGCATCTCCATCTATCAACCCTTTTACCTGTTGGCATGTTCAATGTATCCCTATCCCACGAAGTTAATCTACATAAACACGTGGTGTGAAGGGGAAGCTGAAAATGTTGACGGTTGTGCATGGATGTTGCTATATATGTAGATATACATATAAATATATGTATAAATATATATATATATCAAGCACCACAGCATTTGTTTCTCACACCATCCGATGATCGTTCCCATCCATTCGCGGTCAGGATCTTCGGTGGCTAAGGCATTGAAACTTTATTTTGAAATTGAAGGTCCCAATGCTGGAAAGGAGGCGCGTTTCATATACCTGAAAACATCCCCAGATGCGACGCATGGGACGAACGGCGGTATATTTACCTACATGAATCACTTAAATTTATGGTACCCTCCCTGAAACTAACAGTTCGCACATGAAAATCACCATCTTTCCTGGAAAATACCATCAACATGGTGGATTTTCCAGCCAGCTATGTTAGTTTGCAGGAGTGTAGGTGTAGGTAGATATTCCAGTCTCATTCCTCGCGTCTGGGTTTGGGTATGGGACACTGCCTCTGCCAGGATGCCATCGTGGTACATGATGGTTTAGCTTGTGATCCCCGATCCTGAACATGCTGTAATCCTCATGGTCACTGGCGGGAAGGGGGCCACACCCAACAAATACGTGTGACAAAAATATCTCTGTGTGCAGAATGATTCGGATGCACCCGCCAGGAGTAATCACACTGGGGCTTTCGAAAAGTGATATGTTCGTTACATCGAATTTAACATGGCCTTTGAAAAAGAATAGATGGTTGGAAGCCTGCTTAACTTTCCTTTTGCCCGGTCAATCCGGAGACATCCTCTGTTTGCGGAGAAAAATTGGTGGCCTGCAAGAAATTTCTTGTTTCCAGGAAGTATCGGTCCCTGAGCGGATATTACAAAATATACATAGATGCATTGATGACTTAGCAAGTCTTGATTTCCAATGTGTTTCTTGTCCGAGTCTAGTTGTAGAAATTGTGAAGGTGGGGAATGGAGGGAATTCAAATGATTCTAAAACTTAAATGACCCATGTATGCTATATAATCATACTATATATATATATCATACATTATCATACTTTAAACCATAAAGAAAAAGTAATGTAAGCAATATTTAACCCTGGAACCCTAAACAACCAATTTTTAATGGATGTTTCACCATGTCTCATGTAATGATTTGGAATCATCCAATTGAAAAAATCGTGGATCTTTAGGTTTCCAGGACAAAAAAATTCACCATTTTCATGAACAAAAAATTCCACATCCCAGGAGCGCCGCACCAACAAATCCACACACTTTTTCCGAGGGGTGGGCCCCTCTGGTAAACTAGCATAGCTGGAAAATTACCACCCTGGGATTCCAACCACCATTAAAACAATGGGTGTTAATATAACCACCATTGCTTACCTAAGGGTTTTAATCATCGAAATTGGGTCAACCATTATTTTAATGGTGGTGGAAGCCCAGGGT